>CM052886.1:67426074-67445142 GCA_028534135.1 Potos flavus
AACTATATAACACTGTAACAAAAAAAGTTATGCTTGTTAAAATTTTTTTTTTCTTTCTGGAGCTGTTAATAAGCAGGTTTTTTGACTTAATCTATAGTCATATCCCTGGACATTTAGCTGTTCTTTCAAACTTATAACTCACATAAATTGGACCTGAATTGTCATAAAGCATGATTTAGTGCAGTGTTTTTGTCTCATTCAAATATAAAAATGAAACAAAGTAGCTATTAGAAAAAGACGCAGATTTCTCTAGGCAAATTAGGCCCTATGACAATTATGAGGGTATTCATATTTTACAGGGTGAAAAGGCAAAATTCAAGAAAGAAAACATTCCAACAGACCATCTGAATTAAAAAAAAATTTTGTTTAAATGTTTATAAAAAATAACTAGACCTAATTTCAGAAAATAACCACACACAGATACTTGGGCTGGTTTGCTTATTACTAGCTGAGCTCCCTGCTTCCCTCTCTACTTTGCAAATGAAAAGTCAGGGGAGGGCTGAAGAGACAAAGGACTATTCAGTATTAGCCAATTCTACAGTTATATCTGGGGACTTTCCGAGAGAGAGTTTTATCACATTCCGAGTATGTAAATAAATACATTACTTAAAGTACCATGCAATTCAGGGAGAAAAACTCTACTTGTCGATTATGAATAAAAAAGTACTTTACAAAATGCTATGTATATAAATATATATAGTACACTCTTTCCAAACTTTGACTAAATAAAAAAATTATCATTCAGTAACTGTTACCATTTAACAAATGAATGTGACATTAATAAATCTATTTCATTTTGGTCAAAAGTTCTGAGTTTCAAATATTGACAGAGTAATAATCTTTAGCAAATAATTTATTCAATCAACTCATAAATCCAGTTACTCCAGAAAACTGGAAACTTCCTGGGAGGGCTAACAATATGGATAAAAGAAAACACCTACCAGGTATTTTACAAATAGGTTAGGGTACCGACTAGAACCCTGATGTTCTGTACTTCCCCTCATCTGACCCAATCTCAAACCTTCAAAATGGTATACACTCTCAGAAACTCCAAATATGTGAGCAACAGATCTTCAGCTTTTCTCTGCACATCTGGCTTCCTTCTCTCATCCTAACTACCTTCTTAGGATAAGACCTCTGATGCAGCAGAGATAGCAACAGCTTAGCTAACCTTATGCTGTGGCTTACGATATGCCAGGGACTATTTCATCGCTTTGCATTATTTTAGTCAATTTAATCCTATTTGAGCCTATGAAGTATGCATTATTATTGTCCACATTTACAGATAAAGAGATTCAGGTATAAAAATATTATGTGATACATTAAATAAACAGCAGAGTCAGGGAACAGAAATAGTCTGGCTTTAGGGTTCTAACTCTTTGAGCGGCAAAGAGAAAGAGAATCTCAAGCCGACTCCTGTCTGAACGCGGAGCCTGAGATCATGACCTAAACCAAAACCAAGAGTCGGATGTCCATCAACTGAGCCACCCAGGCACCCCTAGAGTTTTCTTAACCACTATTCTTCAGTCTCATGGAGGATTTTTTCCTTTTTATACCCGTCCTAGACAGTGAAGTGTCTTCCTTACTCTCTAGATACATACCTGGCAAAATCCCAATCTGAGTTGAACTTGATTATCTGCTTTTTCCATGCCTGAACCCAAGCAACTGAACACTGCTGGAGAAAAATCATATAGCCATATGCTGGCTGACTGCATTTTAAATTGAGAAGCAAATCTCAAATAGGCATTCAACACTGTTCTAATTCACTGTTTCATTAGTGAATGTACTTACCTGATATAAGTATATCATACTTTGTCTTCTTTTCAAAACTCTAATACCACCTCCCTCCATTGTTGCTAAAGACCAAACTTCAAATTTAATTAAGAAAACAGAAGCAAATCCTATGACCTAGTAATTGCACTATTATTTACCCCAAAGATAGAAATGTAGTGATCCAAAGGGGCACCTGCACCCCAATGTTTATAGCAGCAATGTTCACAATAGCCAAACCAAAAAAGAGCCCCGATGCCCATTTACAGATGAATGGATAAAGAAGATGTGGTATATATACACAATGGAATACTACTCAGCCATTAAAAAATGAAATCTTGCCATTTGAAATGATGTGGATGGAACTGGAGGGGATTATGCTAAGCGAAATAAGTCAATCAGAGAAAGACAACTATCACATGATCTTACTCATATGTGCAATGTAAGAAACAAAACAGAGGATCACAGGGGAAGGAAGGGAAAAACAAAACAGAGACGGAGACAAACCAGAAGAGACTTTAATCACAGGAAACAAACTGAGGGTTGCTGGAGGGGAGAGGGATAGGAAGAGGATGTAACTGGGTAAAGGACATTAAGAAGGAAACGTGATGTAATGAGCACTGAGTATAAGACTGATGAATTACTGAATTCTACCTCTGAAACTAATATGCTTCTAACTATATGTTAATTAATTGAATTTAAATTAAAAAAAATTTTAGCACAAAAATTCAGTAAGATATTCAACCATTAAAAATAACTGAAGATCATGCAAGAACAAGAACAAAAAAAAAAAAAAAAAAAAAACCCAGAAGCAAAAAGAATGCTTATATTCCCTCTAACAATCTGTAAACCTATCTCCACTTACCCATATTCTTTACGTTCCTTCCTGTTTCGAAAAACAAGGGACCCTCCTCAATCAAAGACCTACCCTTTTGCTCTTTTTGGATCCCATCTCCTCCTGCTTTCTCAAGGATTTTCCTCAAGTGCCTTAATTATTTACTCTTCAGTAAGTTTCTCTTCTTGTGCAGGATCATTCTCCATTAGCTTATAGACAAACTCCTAGGATGGGAGTTTGGTGAGAAACTAAAATTCATAGCTTCCTCCTGACTCCCACAGACTTTCTGGATACCAACCCATTCTTCTGTTCTCTTTCATTACAAAACTTTCTGAAGGATTTTTCTATACTATTTCATTTCGTCATCTCTTCTTCACTCTTTGGCCCACTCAAAAATGACACTCTCCCTCCAAGGAAACCACCAAAATAAGGGTCACCAGTAAATTGCTTTAGCCAAAGACAACGGTAATTTCTCCAACCCCTCATGTTAATCAATTTCTCAGGAATATTTAGTACTTGGTTCTTGTCTTCTAGGACTCTTTATTCTCACAGTATATTCTGACTTCTTTAGCCAGTCTTTTTCAGTCTATGTCAGCTCCTGTTCTCTATTCAAATTTTATTTATCATTTTGTAAATGCTGAAGTACTTCAAGGCTCAATCAGGAACTCTCACCTCTTCTCCAGAGTTATTGCTTCTAGTCCTATAGCTTCAAATAACATTTGTTAAGAATATATCCTAAGGGATGCCTGGGTGGCTCAGTGGGTTGACCCTCTGCCTTCGGCTCAGGTCGTGATCTCAGGGTCCTGGGATTGAGCCCCGCATCGGGCTCTCTGCTCAACGGGGAGCCTGCTTCCCCCTCTCCCTCTGCCTGCCTCTCTGCCTACTTGTGATTTCTCTTTCTCTCTGTTGAATAAATAAATAAAATCTTAAAAAAAAAAAAGAATATATCCTAAATGTCTCCACCATCACTTCTCCTTTTCTATTATTCTTAGAATCCACTCCACTATACCACCAAATCCCGTTTCTACTCTTAAGTCCTTATAATCCAGTCTCCACAGAGAAGCCAGAGATCTTTTAAAATCGTATTATGTCATTATGAGAATATCTAAACCTAAATACACTAACATTTTTTGCATCGTTGGGCATTTTGTATTTGCTATTCTCTGTACCTGTAGGCTCTTAGGTCAACTGTGGGTGGCAAATCCCTTCCCATCCTCCAAGTAATATGAAACCCTGAGAGAAGTCTTTTAATAGTCGATGTCAAGTGGCCTAGGCCAAGCCCACAGTCTTAACACCTACTTTAGAATATCGCATTATTTCCTTTCTAGCACTTCAATCTGAAATTTCCTATTATTTGCATATTTCCTATCTACATTTCCTTAATGGAATGCAAATGCCATGAGGTCAGAAACCAATGTCCGATAATGGAATTGTTCATTCTTCAATCAGTGGACCCATAAAAGTGGCTGTTACATAGTAGGTCCTCAAATATGTTTTTGAATAAATGAAACTATCAATGTGAACACAGCTCACAAACCATTCTGCTTTGTTTTTTCTGGGAAAAGCTTTGGAGAAAAGAACAAAACTACACTTGTAGCCATACTTGACCTCACTCCCTTTAAACAGACTATATTCATGTGGCTATTAAATACTTTAAACAACTGAAAGATTCTCCTAAGAACACCTATAAAAAATGTGCTTTGTCCAGTTACATTTTAAAAATTTAGCTCACTTTTAGCATCTTTATTTAGCATACCTACTTAAGTATAGAGGATGTCATTCTAGCCCACCAAAAGGACATCTATTAAGTTGGTACGCCCAGGGGTTGAAGCTTTTAATTAGATGCAAATCTCTAGTTGGAGAAAATTCTGACAAAGAGTTTTACTGCATTTTAATAACATATTTATTTATATTTTCACTTTTGATCTTGGTGAAAATTATAAAAAAAATTCAAAGATTCTAAGTTTCAAAAACTCAAAAATCCCACAATTCTAACAAGATGACAAAAAGCAAGTTTTATTTAGTTGGAAAAAAGATAGCAAAATTAATCAATACATAAAAAATTACCCATCTGTTAGAAATAGTCTGAATTCTATAAAAAAGATGACTAAAGATGTCTTCTAGCTTTAAACTTATTTTTGTGACACGTAAGCATCTTGAAGAAAATTTAGAAAATAGAACAGTGTTAAGCACATATTACAGCCTAAAATGATCCATGAATGAGTAGCAAGGATTCTTCTGTAAGCTTCAAATGTTAATAGCTGTAACAATGAAACATATGCCCTTGAGTTAAAGGTAATATCCTGTCCCCAAAGCACAGCAAACAAACACTGCCCAAACATTATTCAAGATGATGATTACTAATAACAGTTCACATTTACTTTGTGTAGTAGGCACCATGCTAAGCCCTTTAACACAAATTATCTCATGTAAAGTTCATAACAAATCCATGAGGCAAGTACACTCATGCAGCCATGTACATATGAACATTCTGGTGTTTGAGGTTTCACAGAGTTAAGAGGAAGAACCACGAAGAACTCTGGCTGGCTAACACCTAGGCCTGGTCCATAATCACTGTCTTTCTCAACTATTTTTTTTTTTTATCACAACTCTTAATTCTTTGCCTGACATATCCTACCTCTCCTCTCTTACTCAATTTTTCAAAAAAAAAAAACCCAAAAAACAAAACAAAACAAAAACCTGTTGAGGCTATAGAGCCTTTCTTGACTCTTTAACTCCTCATTTTTTAGACGTTGTTCTTTTCCTATTCCACTTACTTTTAAAAACACTATAATGGTGTAAGTACATATATTTCTGTTGTTCCTTTTAGACCTTGGCTCAGAGACAAGGACCAAAGCTGAACTATGAATACCCCAAACCTATATCACTACTCAATACTGAAAGTGTGTCGGTTAAAGCATAAGGCGAAATCACTATAAATTCTGATATAAAAGGGCTATGTTTAGTTATCTGTAAAACAGTGATCCTATTTCAATAAATGACCATGGTGGAAGGAGCAGAACCTAAAAAGTTAGTTGGAACTGATGGCTCAATTACATACTCTGATTTAGTCATAACATATTTATATCAACCACATAGAAAGAAGTAGTTGTGTGAATAATCTAAAACTGAGAATATCAACTAAATTTTAGCTTTGGGATTTATAATGCTTTTTTCAAACATATCTTTTTAATATTTGGCATTTGCCAATATTAAAATCCATTTGATTTCCCTATATACACACTGATTGAATTTGGTGGTGGGAAATGAAACTAACTTTTTAAGTGGCAAGAGTAAGTCAGCCTGAGAGTGTCAGCATAATATACTTAAAGAAAATCTAAATTATTTAGATTGACCATATTCTGGTTTTGTTTTCAATTAGAAGGAAAAAACACTGCTTGTTTTTTTATAAACAGAAGGTAAAATGTGAGATAATACTAAGTAACAATGTGTGACTATACAGAATGATTAAAAAGATGTGAAACACAAGATGAAGTACAACACTAATGTTAGCTATCCTACCAAGTACTTCCTTGAGTTTATTTAAAACGCCCCTTTTCAGAAAGTATTCTTCTCAAAATAAATATGCTCATTAGTAACTGAGTATTATTCTTCATTTAACAATGACAAATAGTTTGCTTAACCTTTAAAGAAATAATATTTTTAACTGAAACTACTAGAAAAGATGTTAAAAAAAGCAAAAATAATTTATAGTACAATTAAACCCACCATATTAAGTTAAACAATTATTTCCAAGAAAACAAAATTTAATCATTTTTAAAATAATAGTAATGTTCTCAGCATTTTTAAAATAAAGACATACTAGTAATTATAGTATTTAATTTAAAAATAGAAACTGGTTATTACATGAACATAAAAAATGCTATATTATATATACTGAACAGTACAAGTTTTTCTGTATTTCCCAGTGTGTTTAACTGAGTATCTGTAGACCAATTTTCTAGCATGTGAAAAAAGATGTAATTTTTCCCAAACAACAACAAAAAAATCCCATGCAATTATTTTCTTTTGTAAATTTTATTAAAACTGTTCCAAAGGTAAAATCATGAGGAAAACACACATACACAAAGATGCAAATTCAACTGTGCTTATGCATCTAAAGAATAAGATCAAAATATTACACGAGCAGGAAGAAACTAACATTTTAGCTGAGCAATTTTACATATAGGGATATACAAAAAAAGGATTCACACTGGACACAAACCACGCATGTGTCTGCACATCAATTTACTCAGTCATAAAAGAATGGTGCTGAACAGTAAGTAGCACTGCAGGGGTTAAATCCCTTAATGGGCAAAGGAAAGCAGGTATAATTAATTTTGAAGATATCAAGACACTTCACAGAGAAAAATGGGAAACTACCTGTGACAGGCCTGCCTCTGCTTCTACATCTCTTCCAATGTGCATCTCGTATCATGTTTTAAGGTTTAGATGAAAATAAAACAACAGTATTAATATTATGAAAAAAAAAAAAAGAACCTTGCTTAGGTGTTACCTGGCAAGAAAGAGAATTAACTCTAGATATTTTGGTAGATTCTAAAGCACCTAACAGAATCAGAACCAAAATATGGTGTTGCTTATTGTAAAATCGCTATTCAGAGTTCCTTTACAAAAACTGGGTATCCTCCAAAACACTGATAAACCATTTACTGTTATCATTATTATTACACCTCTCCTCACTTTCATACTCTGTTCTTACATTTTTTTAGGATATCACTCCAACACTAGAAATATAACCTGTCAAGCACTACTATTATTATTCTCAGTTTTTCATTTTTACTTCATTATTGATATAAACAGTACTGTCATCTTCCCAATCACACAAGCTTGTACTTTGGCCTCATTTCCTATTCTTATATCAAATCTATCTATAAATTCACCACCCACCTCCACCCCAAGCCCCCAAAGTTGACTGTGGTAAACACTACCTTTCAGAATGGTCTTTTAACCATGTCTCCTGAATAGTTTCCACCTGGACTATTTTAACAGCCTTCTACTTTCACCACCTTCAGCTTTCTAAGAGCCAATTAATTTTACAGAGCAAAACACAGTTTGGGCATACCCCCTGCTGGAAGCTCTCAAAGTAATAGTCCACAAGAAGCACTTTAGCCCAAGGCTTACTTAACACTAAGAAATAATCTATCATTGCTATAACTGTAATAATTACTTAGAAATGAAACACAACCTCTTAATCATATGACTAAAATCTTTTCATAAACTGGACCCATTCAATCTTATAGTTCATATTTGTATCCTAGCTAAGCAAAACCTGGTGACAAAGTTTCTTTGCTTGACCAAACTATAGTAAAACTTCTGAATCCTCCCTCTCCTAGCCCCACCTGTGCACTTTCTGCTAAAATGTAGTTTCATCAAGAACTCTGCTATATCAGCTTAACCAGAAACCCCCACCTTCAGTATCTGACCACACTCAGTTTGATTAGGCTCCTCATCCTCCATCATCTGGACACCCTGATCTATCTTCAGCCAGAATCCCCCCTTACCCCTGATGTTTCCTCTTAGAGTCATTTTCCATCCTCCGACTCCCACTCTGCTCCTTGGCTATGAAGTCCCACTTGCTGTTGGAGGACGTCATCAAGATGTGACTGCCTGTGGACCCATGAGCTGGACCCAGGCAACTGGAGGCTCCTCAATTCCTCCCCTGTCCTTAAACGGTGCGTTCTGCTTGCCTTCCCTGCTCCTAGAAGCTTCTCTTAAGGAGAAGCTATCTCAAGGCCTTGAGATAGAAACTTGGTGTGGAGGCTACCTGGACTAGGTATGTGAATGAACCCAGTAAAGGCATCTATATAAACTTTTAAGATTCCAGCAAGTGAGTGCGTGTGGAGATCTACTGGTTTGGGGGCCACCCAAGACAAGCCTCACATGTAAATTCCCTCAGTTATTAAACTTGCCACCTATAAGTCTGGAGTGTTTGATCCCTTTGTTCTGTCATTCCTTTCTTGCCACAGACAGGGCTGGTTTCAGATTTCAGATAATGGCTCTGAGGAGGTTACAAACCAACACTTGCCCATGCTGTATTCAGAGTTGAGGTCGATCTGTCTCCTCCACCGTAAAATCCCATTGCAGTGGTCCCCATACCTATCATGATGATCCTTAATAAAACTGGCCTTCCATCTTTAACAAGTGCCAATGCATATTTTTTAAAACTAGCCAACTGTATAAGACTTATTGCCTCCCACCTCAGTGCCTTTAAATATGCTCTTTTTTGGGTATGCCCCATGCTCCCATTCATCATTTAAAATTTTTCTATCAAACTATATTCAAAAATGCTATGACTTTGTATAATATCTTTTTTTCCCCCCAAGTAAGCTCTATGCCTGACGTGGGGCTTGAACTCATGAGCCCAGGATCCAGAGTCACATACTCTACCAACTGAGCCAGTACAGTATTTCCTGATTCAACCCCTCTAAGCTCATTCTTTAATCAGCCCCTTTTTCAATATTTAGAAACATGGCTTTCATTACAGGATAGCATTTTAAAATGCATATATCCTTCATGTTTCCAAAAGTTTAATATTTATCTTTTCCAATTGTGGTAAAAAACATAAAATTTATCACTGTAAACATTTTTAAGTGTACGGTTCACTAGTGTTAAGTATATTCATATTGTGTAATCAGCCTCCAGAATTTTCTCATTTTGTAAAACTGAAACTCTACACACATTAAAAAACTCTTATTATTTTCCCTCTTTGCCAGCCCCTGATAAGCAGCGCTTTACTTTCTGCTTCTAATCTGATTACTTTAGATACCTCAGGTAAGTGGAACCATACAGTATTTTGGCTTTTTTGTGATTGATTTCATTTAACATAACATCCTCAAGGCTCATCCATGTTGTAGTGAGTGACAAGATTTCCTTCCTTTTCTTTTTTTTTTTAAGGTAGGCTGATGCCCAGTGTAGACCCTAAGGATCTCCTCCCCTTTTAAGATTAAATAATATTCAATTCTATGTGTATATTTATCCATTCATCTGTTCACAGACATTTATGTTTTCTACCTCTCGGCTATTGTGAATAGTGCTGCTATGAACTTGAGTGTGCAAATACTTCTTCGGGATCCTCTTTTCAGTTCTTTTGAATATACCCAGAAGTGGGAAAGCTGGACCATATGGTAGTTCTGTTTTGAAGAGGAACCACCAAGCTGTTTTCCATAGCAGCCACACCATTTTACATTTCCACCAATAGTACATAAGGGTTCTAATTTCTCCACACCCTTGCCAACACTTTTCAGTTTTTTGACAGTAGCCATTGAAATAGATGTGAGGTAGCATCTCATGGTAGCTTTGATTTGCATTTCTTTAATGATTTAAATGATGGTGAAAATCTTTTCATGTGCTTGGGCCATTTGTAAATAATCTTCGGAGAAATGCCTATTCAAGTCTTTGTCCATTTTTTAATTGGGTTGTGTTTTTGTTGCTGAGTTGCAATTCTTTATATAATCAAGATATCAGCCCCTCAGATACATTTCTGAAAATTTTCTCCCATTCTAGTAGGTTGCCTTTTTATATTTTTTATTATATCCTTTGATGCATAAGTTTTTAAGTTTGATGTTGTCCCACTTCTATTTTTGCCTTTGTTACCTGTGTTTTTGTCATACCTAAGAAATCATTGCCAAACCCAATGTCATGCTTTTCCCTTAGGTTTCTTCTGCAAGTTTTATGTTTTAGGTATTATGTTTAGGTATTTAATCTGTTTTGAGTTAATTTCTCATATAGCATAAAATAAGGTTCCAACTTCATTCTTTTGCATGTGGTTATCCAGTTTTCTCAATACCATTTGTTGAAGAGGCTGTCCTTACCAGATTGATTGGTCTTTGTTGAAGATTATTTGACCATATATACACTAGGGTTTAATTCAGGACTTTCTATTCTACTGCAGTGGTCTACATGTCTGCCTCTACGTCAGTACCATACTGTTTTATTATAGCTTTTAATGTTTTAAAATCTTTTTAAAAACTTCCTTCTGCCTGAAACACTAAATTCCAACTTAACTTGGCTAGTTCCTACTCATGCTTCAGATTTTACCCCTGTTGTGAAGTCTTCCTTAACTATTCTCTCTCTCCAACACTCATATATGCACCTCCTTCCTGTGACCTCCCACTACACACTGTACTTCCTCTACTACAGAATTTACTTTGCTTTACTTAATTGAACTGTGTGACCCCCCAAGGGTATTAATCCCTATGATAGAGTACTCATCATTTATAGCTCTCACATCCCCAACTCCTAGTCAGTCCTTGCCTGACTCACAGTAAATGACCAATAACGATTATAAAAATTGAAGACAAGAATATACCTGGCTGGTAAATAGAACGAATAAATCTATGTACTGATTTAGAAAATGCTCCTAAAATATATGGGAAAAAAAAATCAAGGTGCACAACAGTGTACATAGTATGCTACCATTTATATAGAAAGGGAAAAATATAGTCATAATTTGCATGTATATGATATAGCTCTGAAAGAACACGCAAGAAAATAAAACTGATTACTTCCAGTTGGCCAGGTGGAAACTGCATAGATAGGGGGCAGGGGGAGGGAGACTTTTCTCTGTATAGTTTTTTTATACCTTTAAAATCATGTAAATCATTCCCTCTTTTTGGTACTAAATAAGCTTAACTTTTTAAAAAATAAAGGAGTAATGTCCCCACAGAAAATCAAGTTACACAGTAACTTACAAGTTACACAGTTAGCAGCTGAGTAACACGTGGCATTTCCTCCCTCCTTCATTTAAGAAATAAAAAAATCAAAATGAATAAAATCTAGATCTTTAGTGTTACATTTGAACTCAGAATCATCCCCCCCCCAAAGAACCACAGAAACTAAGAATTTTGTGGATAAAGTATGTGCTTCATTTAGTAATCAAGTTAGTATATTAAGTTAATCTTTAAATATCCTAAAACTATGAACTGTGTATAAACTGCATATTGAATAAGCATGTACTGCTTATTAGTTAGTGATATACACATACTCGCTTTATAAAATGTAGTGGCTAGCTTCCAGGATGGCCTCCAATGATCCTCAACTCTTGATACTCATTCTCTTGTATAATTACCCCTCCTACACAAAATCACCGCTGGTCTACGTGCGGTCTCTTGGATCACTCATTCTGGGGCAAGCTAGCCTTTATGTGATAAGGACACTTAAAGTAGCCCTAGGGGGAGAAACTTAGGCCTTCCTTCAACAGCCAAAACAACCTGCTAGTATGTGAGTGAACCACTTTGGAAAGGGGTTCTCTGACCCCAATTGAACCTAAAGATGACTGCAATCCAGGCCACTATCTGACTGTAACCTGACAAAACTTAAGCCAGAACCTCACAGCCAAATTGCTCCCCAATCCCTTTTGAAAGAAACTAAGGGATTTGTTTTAAGTCACTACATTTTGAGATAATTTGTTATGCAGCCAGAGATGACTAAATAGTTATTCTCAAAATATATTTAAAACAAATTTTGAGTGTAGTTGACACACAATGTTACATTAGTTTCAGGTGATCTGACAGGTTTACACACTATGGTATGCTCACAAGTGTAGCCACCACCTGTCACCATACAGTGCTGTTCCAGTATCACTGTTACAGTATCACTGACTATGTTCCTCATGGTATACACTTTATTCCTATGATTTATTCACTCCATAACTGGAAGCCTGTATCTCCACTACCCTTCATCCATTTTGTGCATCCGTCTCCTCTCCGCCTCCTACATCCATCAGTTCTCCTTATTTTTATAGGTCTGGTCCTTTGTTCATTTGTTTCTTTAGACTCCTGATATGAGTGAGATCATATGGTATTTGTCTTTTTCAGTCTGACTTATTTCACTTTACACAATATCCTTTAGGTTTATCCATTTTGTTGCAAATGGCACAATTTCATTCTTTTTATGTCTGTGTAATTTTCTGTTATGTGTGTGTACCAGATCTTCCTTATCCATTCATCTGTCAGTGGACACTTAGGTTGTTTCCATATCAACTAATGCTGCAACAAACATAGGGGTGCATATATCTTTCTAATTCATGTTCTCATTTTTTTGGAGAAATACCAAGTGGGATTGCTGGATCATATGGTATTTATGTTCTTAAGTTTTTGAGAACCCTCCATACTGTTTTCCACAGTGGCTATACCAATTTGCATTTCCACCAACAGTACACAGAAGTTCCTTTCTCTCCACATCCTCATCAACACTTATTATTTCTTGTCCTTTTGATTTTAGCCATTTTGGCAGGTGTAAGGTGGTATCTCATTGTGGTCCTGATTTGCGTTTCCCTGATGATTACTGATGTTGAGTACCTTTTCAAGTATGGCCATCTGTATGTCTTCTCTGGACCACAGTCTATTCAGGTCCTCTGCCCATTTCTAATTGGATTGTTTGGGGGGGTTTTTGGTGTTGAGTTGTATAAGTTCTTTATACAGTTTGGACATTAACTCCTTATTGGATATAAATCTGGCGGTATCACAATTCAAGATTTCAAGATATACTACAAAGCTGTAGGAATCAAAGCAGTATAGTACTGGCACAAAAACAGACATCAATGGAAGTGAACAGAGAGCCCAGAAATAAACCCACACTTATATGGCCAAATAATCTACGACAAAGGAGACAAGAATATACAATGGAGAAAAGTTTCTTCATTAAATGATGCTGGGAAAATGGGATGGATATATGAAAAAGAGTGAAACTGGACCACTTTCTAATACCATACACAAAAATAAAATGGATTAAAGACCTAAATGTGAGACCTGAAACCATAAAAATCCTAGAAAAGAATAAAAGTAGTAACTTCTCTGAGACCGACCATAGTAACATTTTTCTAGTTAGGTCTTCTTTGGCAACAGAAAAACAAGCAGTTACTATTGGGACTACATCAAAATAAAAACCTTTTGCAGAGTGAAGGAATCAATCCCTAAGAAGGCAACCTACTGAATATTTACTTTTTACCAAAACCTCTATACTATAACTTAAAAAACATAATAAAAACAGCAGTTATCATATCACATAAAACTAACCTCGAATTAATAGAATCAGGTAGGCTTGGGGCACAATGCTTTGAAGATAGCCTTCCAGTAAAATGACAGGTGCCATAAAAATAATCATGTTGCTGGAATCTCTTTTCAGGCTTAAGGGTGGACTCCTGACTAATTGGTGGTAACATTTATGGAACTGCTAGTATACAATATGGAAGTCATTTAAATATTTTTCTTCCCAAATGACAGACACTAACTTTAAAGCAAGTACTATATTCTTTTTTTCCCCCCTACGGAGAAAAACTTCTGTCCAGGAAATTTTAAAATCAAGACATTGTTAAGACATGTGTTAAGTGTATATGAAAAGCCACGTGCAAAGTACTTCATGTTGAAGACAAGCAGAAAGCATAATAGCAGACCGGGATTGCATCTGTGGTGTACAATATACAAAAGTTCCAGCTACCTGGAAAATCTGATTGATTACACGAACACATATTCTAAGGGTTTCAAGTAGCTGATACAGCATACACACACAAAAAGCAAATGGTTATTTACCTGTATAACTTAAAGGGCTAAAACTGCTATGTTTTTATAGTTTTTCTGATTACAGTCAATTGGTACTTTCAAATGTAAGTTTATCTGCACTGCTTCTATTCTGCTGCTTTATTTTATAGTAGAGACACAGGAAAGAAACTACTCGTTTGGGTGAAAGCTCCTTTAATAAAGACTATTCATCAAGAGGGCTCTTTTCTTACTCCCAAATGGAGGCTGTATCCTAGAACCTTAGATTAACAGCAATCTGACGTCTGGTTGAGTAGCAAATTATTGTGTATACTCATAAACCTAGTATTACCATTCGGGTAAATTAGTTTTTTGGAAAACAGAAACACCAAACTAAATGGTCTATTCACCTGAACTCTTTGTTCATGAACACAAAGTAATGGTAATTTAAACATTAAGCTCACAATACATATATAAGCCTGAAAATAACCACAGCTAGTTGAATTACAGGACATATTTTACAGAATAAGAGTAGGGAATTTGTTTTCCTGTCTATTCACATTAAACTGTTTCCATAAGAGAGGAGAATTTTTCATTACCTCAGAAGGAAAAAAAAAAAAAAAAAAAAGGCCAGAAATGTCTTCTGTAGGATGGAAATATTAAAATCCAGCTCAAACTTAAAAAGTGATGAAAGGAAGAAGTAAGGCAAATATTATATTCTCTTAAGCTTATTAGCTTATCCATGCTTATAGTTTTGCCAGATAAACATATTATCAACATTTCATCACTCTTGAATCAATGGTCATCACTTTTCATATAAAAGGTGCCCACTGATTTTTAGATTTTAGATTCAAAGGTTTATCTTACAGCTATGATATCCTAATAATAAAAAGGTGGATGTTAAAAAAAAAAGGTGGAGGTTTTATTGGGGAAAGTAACATTAGTAACATTAAAAACATTTTTTGAGAAAAAAGACACTTATCTAATTCAATAATGATCATTTAGACTTTTATTACATTTTTAAGGTTAACTCTAGTATACCATTTAATTGGCAATTAAGGTTTTACTTCCCAATTCTTTCACAGATAAAATTCTAAGGAATTTCCAGGCCTTGATTAATCCAGTGTCTTCCCAAATTTTGGCCACCCATCAGATGTGAGATGATTTTATGGGGCCCAAGGAGAGGACTAAGTGACACTGAATTAGTAAGGAATTTATTCCCTTTTCATTCTCTTGTAATGCCTCTGACTGCATCAGGAAGTTCTCAGATTGATGGCAGAATGTTATCAACACCTCTGTAATTCTTGCTAATCTCCCTTTTAAACAAAGAAAGCAAGTTTTAGGCTTAAGAATGTTCAGTAGCCAGTAGTTTCTAAAATTTAACAAGTTTTGTTTTCATTATTTTCAACTTTATGTCTACTTTCTGTTGATAGGGAGTTTTTTTCTTAATGGTGATTATTTCAAGTTTTCTTTAAAAATTATATTAAGAACTCCAAGGATATAAAGAAATATAAAGAAAGTAAGTATACAGGAAATACGCAGATATGGCCAAAATTTTGAAGATGATGTAAGAATGACTAACATTTGAGAAATACAACGCTTACCCATTTGGTCAAGAAATAAATGTAAGTGCCTACCATGAACTATGAGCATACCATTGGTTTAGCCACCAAGGACAGAAAAGAATGATAAATGCTGACAGGAAAGTCAGAAGAGAAGAAAGTTACTTCAAAATGAGGTAATCAAAAAAGGATTCACAGACAAGGTGGCACTGGAGCTAGGACAGTATGATGTAGACATGCCAAGACAGATAGCATGCATTTGAAGAAAGCAAAAGCATAACAACACAGGCCTGAGTGGTGGCATGTTCTAAATCTTGATTGTGCTGGTGGTTACCTTGGTGTGTATATAATGTACACATAAAATGAATGCACATTATCTGTAATTTTTTCCTTAAATTTGGTACATCTTTGACCTATGAAATGAAAAATTATTGAAGTTTTAGGCTTGGATAGCTTGGGGGGCAGTAAATAGGTAAATACAATAAAAGGAAATCACCGTTTAAAGACAAGGAAATCAGAATACTTATTTTCATATCATAAATTTTCAATAAAAACTGTAAGCTCTTACACAAAACTTGCAGCTCCAACAGTTTCATTTCAGGGAGAAAATTTACCTGAATTAAGCCTTACCTATTAAATGTATTGTTCCCATCCCTGTCCCCCTTCAAACAAAGGAGCACATTAATAGCACTCACTCCTAACAAAGTAACAAAGAACAGACTAAAGTAGCCATACTGGCTGTGTGCTAGTGACACCTGACAGAATTTAGCAAAACAATTTAAGATTGTATTCAACATTTAGCTCCTGTTTGTAAGCAACTCAGAAATGACTGCCTTAGAATTTGTTTTAAACTTGAACTCTTTCCAATGGTAAGCTCTTAAAATTTAGTTATTAATTATTAAGTACATTTCAAGCGGCTTTTATTACATTTCATAGTTTAAGAACTCATGACTAGAGAGGGAATTCATGCATAGTAAAAATAATGCCATTATCAACAAGTCTTCTTGGAACTTTATAATGCCATTCTCAATAAAATCAATGACTTAACCATAAAACCAAATCCAAAATGTGAATTAATTATGGTTATAGAAAAGCATCAAGAGATCAGAAAAAAAAAAAAAAGTCTTCCTCTGCATAAATCAAAGCATTAAAGTGCAATGTGCATCCTAAATGTTTTACTAAGGAAAATACAAGCCTTTTGTTACATCAGTGCATTGCCCTATATGCTTATGCCACAGAAGCTTAAACTGAAAGCGAGAAAGCATAACGTGGGGAATTTTAGAGCTGAAAGGAGACCCAGCGCAAATATAGGCACTCCAACTCATGAGAGTTTGATTTACAATTTTTCGCAGTGGTAGCAAGAGTCAGCTCCTAGTCAGCCCTGCAATCATGAGGGTAAACAACTGATATGCTTACAATCGTTCTTTATCCATACAATCATTCAGTTTTTCACTTTCAGTACAATATTCAATAAATTACATAAGATATTCAAAACTTTTGTAGTAAAATGAGCTTTGATTGTGACCAACTGTAGGCTAATGTAAGTATTGTGAGCATGTGTAACATAGGTTTGATGTATTAAATGCCTTTCAAATTACAACATTTTCAATTTATGATGGGTTTGTCAGGACATAACCCCATCATAAGTTGAGGAAGATCGGTACAGTAATTTTCAAATTGGTATTCTATGTAATTATATTCTAGATGTTAACAGGTTGGCCATGAGAAAAGGCTTTCTGGCCAGGTGAGACTGCTTTAACCCTATGTGCTCCTAAATTATTTGCCATGGAACACTGTTTTGGGGTAGTAAGGCTGTTACTGGATTGAGAACAGGGTTCAGGGGGAACATCAGTTTGGAAAACTCTGATCTTATGAAATTCCCTTAAGAGGATGACAAAACTGAGGCCCAGAGAGATCACATCCGGTTAGCTGGAGAATGTGAACAGAATCCTTCATTCCCAGGCCAGAGCTCTTTCCACTACGTTAACTACAAAATAAGGCTCTTCAAACTGTATATAGTCCAACGTTTAATTTACATTTAACATTTTGGTTATGGTGTCATATTTTCTGGTGTATTAACTCAGGTGCTTTTAATTCTTCAAGAGCTGGGTTCCTAATAATTAGATTCACCTGGAGATTTACTATTATTTAGTACTAGTGAGGAATAATTTCGTTCAGGGGGCAGCTTAAAGTAATCACTGAAATAAAGCATCTGTACTACAACTGGTTTTAATTTACTCTTGTTACAACTTCTGTCAGCTCAATCACTGTGTTATTAGGAGGTGAATTTCTTAGCATAGAACTTCAATATACGCTGTCCATGAGAACATACGAGATCTGTCTGCGTAGAAGAAAGCCAACAACATCGAAATTGAGAGATTTTTGTCTTACTACATGTCTGGGCTTATTTATCAGGCAAACAGTTTCCTATCCTTTTTGTAATTAATCAAAACATGTTTTGATTGCTTTAACTAAGTCTCCAAATCAGATTATCACAATGTTTCTCAAACTCCAGAGAACTACAAGATAGTGAAAGAAACACAATTCGTTCAGCTTTAAAGTAGTTGTGTACCACTTCCCCTCCCCCCTCAGGGTAGGACAGAATGGACGAGACCAACAAGTAACTATCGCTATGCTGCAACTTTAAAAGGCTTGAGAATCACAGGTGCTAATGGTTAACAACTTCCTTATGACTAACCTGACTTCCTCTAATAAACTTCTGCACTCCTTTCCAACCCCCCACATGGAACATTAACTGTGGCAAGCATTCGTGTCTCCTCAATCTTAAAAGAACCCACCAGATGAAAGAGACCGCACGAAGCCTGGATTCCACCAACAAAGAGGTTACTCCGCGCGCCTTTACCGCACAGGTGCGACCTCCACCCCAACCTTGCGCACCGCTGGGCCCCAGCGCAGGAGGCTCGCGAGCAGCCACCCCGGCCTGGGACCGCCCTCGAGCCTCCGCCCGACCCCGGCCCGCCGTTCCCCGCTCAGCTCCCGCCTTTCCGGAAACCGGAGGGCGGCCGGCCGGTTTCCAGGCTCCAGGCGGGGCCAGGGCGGCAACACCCCCGACGCCACAGCAGCCTGCCCCGCGGGGCGTCCCCGAGGCTCCGGAACCAGACAGGCCGAGGAGGCCGCTCAGAGCCGGCAGCTGGCCTCGCGACCGCGCTGGGGGCGGGGACGCTGTTACCTGCCGTGGGCTCGGCCGCTCCCCGCCGGCGCCGCTCTCCTGGCAACCGCGGCAGCGACGCGGAGGCCGGGAGCCGAAGGGCCTAGTGACAGCTCCCAGCGTGCACTGCGCCCGCGCCCACGCCGGCGTCGACGTCGATGGCCCGCGATCTCCGCCCTCAGTCCGTGCCTCGCCTCCCGGCTCAAGCCGTTGCCACAGCGCCCTCAAGCGGACGGT
>CM052886.1:67445642-67465292 GCA_028534135.1 Potos flavus
TGTTGTTACCTCCAGCCACGATTTTGAATTATTGTGGTGGATACAGGAATTTGTGAAGCACCACAATAAACTTTAAGAACTGCAAATACTGACTTCAGAAAATTTGTCTCAAAATAGTATCTCCAGGGAAGTGGATTTGTTGTTTGGAAAATCTTCATATTAAGAGGCTATCAATAAACATGATTTTATGAAGACAAGCCATCACTGTTTCTGTTTTTAAAACCTAACAGTCTCTTGGTTTTTGTTTTTTAAGATTTTATTTTTAAGTAATCTCTACACCCAACCTGGTCTCGAACTTAACAACCTGGAGATCAAGCCTCCAATGCTCTACTGACCAACCCCTGAGCCCCTTGTTTTTAAAGCATTTATTTTTAACGGATTCTTTTAAAGAATCCTTATAAGTTTACCACCCTCGCCTTATATTTTAATATTTCCCTGTTTTAAGTATTCCCACCCCCTTTTAAGTACTTATAATAGATCCTTTTCTTTACTAGGTGAAACTTTGCGTAATTATTTTCTAGCAGTAATAAAATTATGACTTCTGTGAATCAGTTTTTACTTTTACAGAACGTGGTGAGTGGGAATGTACCTGTGGAATCATTCTCACCTTCCTTTTTTCAAAGATTGTAGGAATTGCTAATCCTGTGATTCATGGTACTGGATTTAACCACACTCTCTTCTATATAGATAACAGAAAACTTTTTTTTTTAAGATTTTATTTATTTGAGGGAGAATGAGAGTGAGAGAGAGAGCATGAGAGGTGAAAGGGTCAGAGGGAGAAGCAGACTCCCTGCTGAGTCCAAGACTCCAGGATCATGACCTGAGCTGAACGCAGTTGCTTAACCAAGCCACCCAGGTGATCCAAGACAACAGAAAACCTCTTAACATTTTTGCAGCTGTTTCTATCTTAGAGCAATTGTGTCTAAATGCAGAAGCAATGCCAGGTCAATTCTGGACATTCGTTGCCTCAAACAGAGGAGAGCTACCAAAGGACTGACATGGTTCGTAAAAAAGATACTATAGTTGATTTAAAAACGAAACAAAATTGTGTTTTGGGTGCAGAAATCTGCTCTCCAACCTTCTGCGGTTAGTGCCCGCCTGTATCTCCTCCTTCCATCATCCCCCTCCCTTCCAGCCTCATTTTTACCCACTCTAGTCAAAGCAGTATATTCGGCTCGGATTTTTAAGGTCACTTCCTGGGACACTACCGCGCCGGGCCACGCCCACAAGGGGAAGCGTAGGAGGACAGTTTGGCTCTCACTGCCCCACCTTTATCCGCGCTCAGATACCAGCCCAGACTTGAAAATGGTCACGCCCCTAGGTCGAGTTCTCGCGGCAGCGCGTTCTCCGCCCGGCAGGCGGCGCTGTGGGCTGGCGGGCTGTGTCCGCCCAGCGATCTGGTCCCGGAGGCCCGCCCTGCCGCGGCAGCTCGGTAGCAACTGCCGCACGTGCAACCGCTTCTGGCCGTGGTGCCCCCTACTCCCCTGAACCTGCGCCTGTGCGCCGGCCATGGCGGCAGCTGCGGCGGGGACGCGCGTGTTCCTGGAGGTGCGGAGACGGCTGCAGAGCGCGCTGCTGATCCTGGGGTAAGGCCGGCGCTGGGCGCGTGGGCAACTAGGCGCGGTGCGTAGACTGTGTTTCTGCTGGTTGGGGAGCCTCCGCCTCCCTCCAAAGGACAGAGTTTTGAGTTTCTTTCCAGTTTGTTAGAGCCTGTTATTTACTCAAAGTGGAGTTTCCCCTCCCACCTCTCGTGCTTTTATTCACCGGTAATCTTTTCACCTGGGAGCTTTTTAGAAATGCAGAGCCTCAGCCCCACACTAGACCTGCAGAATCAGAACTTACATTTTAACACGCTTTCCAGGACTCAAAATACACACTAAAGTTTGAGGAGCACTGATGTAAAATAACAGTGCCCGGCTTTTCCAAAAACAGTGCAAAAAAAAAAAAAAAAAAGCCTTGCCTGCTTCTTTTTGGGGATTCTCATTAGAGTATACGGTCCAATGTGAGAGCTTCCTATTTTGTACATAAACTCGTGTTGGGTTTTTTTTCCTCCCCATGCTGTTGTCTGCCGCAAAACTGACACGTTCACTGAACGACTAACAAAGGTTGCAGGCTTCTTATTGGAGCTCATTCTTGTATTCACCTTCCGCGTTCCAATGAGAAGTCAGCAAACGTTTAACTTGTTATTCACTGCACAAACAAGAAACTTTTAGGAGAAAAGGTCCCTCGTTTGTTTGGTAGTATGTGGCCCCCTCGAATATTCCCTCGTGACTGCTGTTTCAAATAGGGTAAATTAGATGTTAAAATCCTGAAACTTTTACTACACGAAGCCACTCAAGAGGTAGGTTGATGCTTTTCCTTAAATCGGCCAAGTATAGGTGTCGCAGTTTGGGGTTTGGCATGAGAACTGAGTTCAAATCCTAGCTTCTTGGCTGGAGTAGAATCGTTTAATCTGAAGTTTTTCTATTGTAAAATATGGATGATATTTATTACTCTTTTTTCTTTCTCTTTTTCTTCTCTGTTTCTCCCTCTCCGTCTGAAACCATAAGTTCAGAGAAGTATCTCCAATTCCAGTCCACTTTGTAGGGTTATTAGCAGCCCCAAATTTACGCAAAACATAAGCAAGACAAAGTCCCTACTTCCTCTCATCAAAGGGGCCCTTCAAAGTTCCCCTGGGTTACTCTCCCTTGTTTAAGCAAGTAAAGAAATCTGACTTTGCTAGACTACTAGTTTGTCCCTAAGGGTCTTTGGCTGTTGAGTTTTATCACCAACTTGCCCCTCCTAAAAGCAAAAGCAACCACTCTTCTGATTTCATTCAATAAAGATTGGTTTTGCCATTTCATGAACTGTATATAAATGGATTCATACAGTATGTACTTTTTTGTTTCTGGCTGCTTTCCTTCAACAGTGCTTCTGAGATTCCTGTTTCATCTGTGTCTATTTTTCTCTGAGTAGCTTTCTACTGTATTAATTGACAATTCATCTACCCATTCTATTGCTGGATATTTTGTGTGTTTCTAGAACTTGATTATTATGCATAAAGTTGCTATAGCATTTTAGTTGACATACATTTCGTTTCTCGTAGGTAATTACCTAATTCTATTATGGTGTAAAGTCTCATTGTCATTTTAATTTGCATTTCCCTGATTAATAATGTTGAGTATCTTTTCATTTGCTTTTTGGTCATTCATACATGTTCCTTTGGAAAGTGTCTTCTAATTTTTTGCCATTATAAAAAATCAGGTTGTCATTGTTGAATTTAAAGACTTCTTTCTAGTGTCTGGAAATAAGACCTTTCTTATTTATGCCTTGTGAATATGTGAGCACTTGCTCCCAATCAGAAATTTACCTTTTCATTTTCCTAATAGTGTCTTTTCAGGAACAGAAAATTGTAATTATAATGAACTTCAGTTTATTGCATTTTTTCTTTAATGGTTTTGTATCTTAAATCATTACTTACCTCAAGGTTGTAAAGTTTTTTCCTATGTGTTATATAGTTTTAGCTTTTATATTTAGGTGAAATTCATTTTTTGTGTTTGGAGAGAGATAGCCAAATTTCATTTTTTTTCTATAAGGGTATCTGGTCGTTCCATCACCATTAGTTTAAAAGAGTGCCATTTATCCCATTGAAATAACACAATGTCTTTGTCAGAAAACATTTGACTGTACTGTTTGGCATCATGTATCTCTTTCTGTCCTTTTACTGTTTAACATATGCCTTTATATATAAATTTTTAAAAGCCTATGCTGGGTGGAATGTTTCTGAGTCCATTCTGATAATCTCTGCATTTTAATTAGACTTTTTAGTCTGTTTACAATTAATGTAAATGACATGATTGAGTTTTATTCTTGTTCCTAATCTTAAAAGAAATGTTTCTAGCATTTTATCACTAAGTACAATGAAATTGACTTTTGGTGAATCTGTGTGGTAAATTGCATGGTTCCTTTCTATTCCTAGTTTACTATGAGTTTTGATCATGAATAGATAACTATATTTTCTGTAATGATTTGTACATGTACTGTGATGGTCATTTTTTTTCCTTTCATATTTACATCTGTGAATTGTATTAGAATAATCTGTTTATGTTAAGCCGTCTTAGTATTCCTGGAGTAAACCTTGGCCATTCATTTATTCATTACACATATGTTTACTAAGTTCCTATTCTTATACTGAAAACTCAGATTCTAAATGCTGGGTATCCAGCTGTGAACAGTGACAACAGCAAAGACGAAAATACTTGGCTGTCGTTGAGCTTAGAGTCTAATCGTGGCAGTAATGGTGAGCTTAGGGTCTAATGGTGGCATAAATATTTAAATATAAATATTTATATATACATATATAAATATATATGTATATATAAATATTTATATAAATAAATAAAATATATATGATATTGACTGGAGATAAGTACATAGAAAAAATAAAACAAAAAGGGATAGGGAGAAAAAATTATAACCCCTTATTCCAAATGAAAAAGCAACACTTAAGTAATAAACCAAAAGGGGAGAGGTTTAGAACTATACAATATCTGATGAAAGACTGTTTCCCTCTGAGAGAACAGCAAGTATGAAGAGGTGCCAAGTTCAGAGCGATGTGGGTGGGCTGGTGGAGCACATAGTAAATGGTCTTACAGAGGTATGTTAGTAAATGTTTACTAATCTGCATTCTGAGAAAGCCAATGAAACTTAAAAAAACTTAAAAAAAAATCTTCCCGATTTGCAGCATTTACTGATTCCTGTGGTGTAGATATCCTTTCACCATGGATGATGTCAAGCAAGTGACGTCAACTCGTTTGCAAAATGCCTGGAATTTTAACAACTATCTCCAGTATATCTCTGGGTCTTATGGGCCATCGAAAGAATTTTAGCTTGTACTCAGAGTGAGATGGGAGGTCATTGGATAGTTTCAAGCAGGGTGTGGTACCTGAAAGAATGTAAGTGCACAGTGAAGAAAGCCTCAAGTATGTAAAAGTGTGGACAGTTAGGGTCTCAAACATTTTGTTTTTGGACAGTCTCAACCTTGAGAGTAAGTTACTGTTACTCCAAATACATTACTGTGGATTTCCTACAAATAAGAACATTCCCACATGTAGCCACCATGCAACCTTCAAAACTGGGGAATATGTTGGTCTTATACTGAGTATATACATAGTATATATATAGTATAGTATATATATAGTATATATACTATATACATACAGTCTATATATAGTATAGTATAGATATGTATAGTATATGTACATAGTATATATCTATATATAATATATATACTATATATATATATAGTATAATATATATACTGTATACATATACTATATACTTATACCATCTTATACTCAGACCTCACTCAAATTTTACCACATGTCTACATAAATATCTATAATAGCTAAAGAACCCAGTTCAGAATCATGCATTGCATTTCATTGTTGTGTTTCCTTAGTCTCTTAAAATTGGAAGAGTTCCTCAGTTTCCCTTGACCTTCACAGTCTTGATGCTTTTGAAGATTACAGCCTAATTATTTTGTGGAATATCCTTCCATTTGGGTTTGTTTCATGTTGCCTCAAGATTGGGTTCAGGTTCGACATCTCTGGCAAGAATATCACAGAAGTGATGCTGTGTTCTTATTACATCCTATCAGGTATCACATGATTTTGACTTATTCCACTAAAGTTCATGTTAACTTTGAGCACGTAGATAATGTCTGCCTTTGTCACCATAAAGTTACTCTTTTTTTTTTTTTTTTGAGGCTATAACATTTTTATTTAGGAAAACATTGAGTGTGAAGCTCTATAATGGTTCAACCTAAACCATCCCTTTTTCAATAGTGTAGTCAATTTATGCAAAATATTTTTCCTTGTCTATGAAAACCAAATTGAACAGTGTTTTAATGATAAGGAAATACAAGCATACACTTTAAACTAGCCAATGTGCACTGTCATAAAAGAAGTAGGATACTCTTTCTCTTCTCCTCCCTCAGCCATTCAAAGAAGAGAAGAATACTGCAAACTTTAAGAACCCCACTATCATCAGAGTAACTATAGAACAAGGGTAGTGCAGGATGAAACTATTTCTCTATATTCCAGAAGGCAGAAGCTTGAGTGCTCTGGCTTTACAAGTAAAAGTAGCTCAGGCAGGCAGAAGCTCACAGTAAATGCACATCAGAACGACGGCCTCGGTGAAGTTGTCCGACTGGGTTACTGCTTTTACAGGAAAGAAGAAAGACAAATGTGAAGTGGAGCAAACACACACACACACACACACGCACACACAAACACAAAACTTTTGTCACATTTACAGGAAGGCAAACCTTTTGTATTCCCATTTTCACGGGTAGTTTTGATATACACTGCAAAGAGCTTCAGTATTCAGGAAGAATCTTGTAAGGTTGACAAAGGACAGGAGAATTCTTCATGCCTCTGATATCTCAGATTTGCTGAGTCCGATAGCCAATTCTAACTCTTCCTACTCTTACTGATTTAGTCAGGCAAGACTCTTTTTCTCTTTATAATCAATAAGTATTAATTGGAGTGGTCCTTTGCGACTATGTGTACATACCCTTGTTCCTCATCAGACTTGAATTTTATTCATTCATTTATTTACATCAGTAAATAAAGACCATGGACCCATGGTCTTCTTTTATTCATTGGGTTATTTATTTATTTATTTTTTTGGCTCAAATTATACCAGATGTGTCCAGGGGGGTCCCTTCAAGATGATTTTATTTTGTTCCTATTATTCTTTTTTTAATATGTTTTTAACATGTTCCTATTATTCTTTGATTAGTTTTCTTTGTTTGCACACAGCAGTATGTTCCAGGCTCATCTCATTCTTTTCCTGTTCCATCCCTGGATGTAGTTTATTTTTTCAAGGAACATTGTTTTGTTTTGTGTATGTTCATTTGTTTTAAAGTGGAAAATCACTAGGGTGCCTGGGTGGCACAGTTGGTTAAGCATCCGACTCTTGATTTCCGCTCAGGTCACGATGTCAGGGTCAGGGGATTGAGCCTTGCATTGGGCTCCCTGCTTAGCATGGAGTCTGCTTAAGATTCTTTCCCTCTGCCCTTCCCCCATTTCACACGCACATGCTCTCTCTCTTTCTCTCAAATAAATAAACTTTAAAAAAAAATTAAAGTGGAAAGTGACCTTTAGAAACCAAAATCTGAGCACAAAGTAGCCTCATTACTATTGACTGACATGTTACTCTTTCCAAGCCCTAGTGGACAAAACTAGAGTGTATGTGTGACATATACATGATGTTTATATACGAATGTATGCACGTGTATTTGTGTTTGTATATCATACGTACATCTACACACATATACATCTGTATTACTGTATCTCTTTATATATACATTAAAAACCATGACTCGGCACAGGTATTTTCAATTCTAGTCTACACCATAGGATCTATTCTGATTTTTCCCCTTTCCCTCTTTGTAACTCTGATCTCAGACAGTGAGAATCCTGGCTTTCATTATTCTCATGACATACATTTATTTAGTCAATTCTCCTCTGTATAAGTCATCTCATGCTGGCATCCTTTGCTACTTCTCTCACCCTCCCCACTCAGTGTTGACTCCTTCCTCATCTGGGCTCCTCATTGGGCTCTGTTACGGAATGAATTTTTGTGTGTCCTGTCAAAATTCATGTGTTGAAGGCCTAACCCCCAATATGATGGTATTAGGAGATGTGGACGTTGAAAGGTAAGTAGGTTTAGATGAGGTCGTGAGGGTGGAGCCACGGTGATGGGATTAGTGCCCTTATAAGAGGAAATACCAAAGCTGCTTCTCTTCGAGGTGTGAGGATACAATGAGGACGTGGCCGTCTACAAGCCTAGTAGAAGGCTCTCAATAAGAACCAAATCCCCTGGCACCTTGATCTTGTACTTCTCAGCCATCAGAACTATGAGATGTGTGTTGTTTAAGCCCCCCAGTCTATGGTGTTTTGTTAGAGCAGCCTGAGCAGTCTGAGGCAGGCTCTGGAACCCCGAATTGCCACCTCCCCCCCCTTAGATTTCTCCTCATCCCTCTTAAGATCTGACATCCCTGTGGGGTGGCTGTCCTGGTGGATGTCCTTCCTCACTCTGCTGGGTTTCTCACCCCCACCCCAGGCCACTGTGGTTCTCCCACACTTGCATTGATGCCTCCAGCCTTACTCAGCCCTCTAATTGGCTGAATTTTTCGCAAAGGGGAAGAAGAGTGGTAAGCCAGAGATGAGGTGAGGCTGAGGCTTAGAAACACAGTGATCTCCCTTGAGGCACTTCTAGTGCCAATGGCACAGTCCAGTTTGAAAATCAGTGAAGTAGCAAAATGGACAAATTGTGTATCTTTAGAGCACTGTTCAGCAAACGATAGCCCATGGGCCAAATCTAACCTGTGGCGTGTTTTAGTACAGTTTATGAGCTGAGAATGGATTTTACATTATTTAAAACATTGCTAAAAATAAAATACGTAGTATAATATGCAACAGGCCATATATAGCCTCCAAAACCTGAAATATATGCCAGCTGGTCCTTCTGACCTCTTTAGAGGAATATTATTTCTTTTTTTTTTTCTTCAAAGATTTTATTTATTTATTTGACAGAAAAAGAGAGAGATCACATGAGGCAGAGAGGTAGGCAGAGAGAGAAGGGGAAGCAGGCTCCCCGCTGAGCAGAGAGCCCGATGCGGGGCTCGATCCCAGGACCCTGAGATCATGACCTGAGCCGAAGGCAGAGGCTTTAACCCACTGAGCCACCCAGGCGCCCCGAGGAATATTATTTCTTAAACATCAATTCTTAAAACTAGACTTTTGACTCTGGGGCACCCGAGTGGCTCAGTCTGTTAAGTGTCTAACTCTTGATCTTTGCTTATGTTGTCCTCTCAGGGTCATGAGATTGAGCCCCACATCGGGCTCTGCACTGAGTATCGAGCCTGCTTAAGGTTCTGTTTCTCTCCCTCTCTCTGCCCTTCCTCCTGCTGGTGCCTTCTTTCTAATTTAAAACAAAACAAAAAAACTAGACTTTTGACTCAAGAGTTTGAGGATGTGTTTCTTGGAAAAGACTTAAGTCTTGCCAGTTAAATACAGGTCCATATGTCTTGAAAAGGAACTAGCCAGAAAATAATCTTAAAATTTTCTAAGGCAAATTAAGAGGCCTAATCAAGATTCACACCTGAACACATGGTATGATCTCTGTACTTAGATAATGCTCAAGTAGATGACCTGCCGTCTGTGCTTAGGTGATTCCGAGTTGCTGGTCTGTCCCAGCTGTCTGCACTTAAAAGGGCTCAGCGCCTCTGTTACAATGCTAAGTGTATTTTAGCTTCATATGAGGATCATTTCTCTATGTCTTCTTCTCCTGCTGGACTTTTGGTCCCTGGTGGACAGGGAGCGGACTGTGTTTTACTCTCGATTGCCTATACCAAGTGATTTGTGTTTGTACCAAATTGGACTAGCCAGTTCTTTCATATTCATACATCACTAGATTGTTTTCTTTAATTTTTTTTTTAATTTTTAAAATTGACAAGTTTTTTTCTCCTGTACCTTTTGTTTCTTGTAATCCTGGTCTCCTTATCAAAATATTGTATATCAAATGATAATACTTTATTGTAAGTAAAATACAGCGTCATTGTAATGCTAGTCTCAGAAGCAAGAATATTTCCCTGGCTTATCCATTCACTGTTCAAATACCAGTGCTTGACCTGTGATAGGCACTGCAGCCCTCCATGTGCTTCCATAGTACTCCATGTTTATCACAAACAAGTACAATGTAGTTTTTTGTTTTTTGTTTTTGAGAGGCCCTATGTCTTTTAGAGGGGATAGGGCAGTAGGGGTGGGCTCGGGCGCTCCCTCTGGACCGCTTTTCATTGGCGCTGCTTCCTGAGTCCTGTGACTTCATCACCGTGGGCAGCTCAGGAAAGCTGGAGAAGGGCTGGATGCTCAGGGCCTGGAGCCCTTCAGCTGGTGAACAGCTGAGTGGGGAGAGCTGCTCAGAAGGTCAGACCCACCGTGTGTGCGGCCACACCGTACAGTTGGTGAAGCCACACTCTACCAGTGTCATGCCGTCATCCAGAAGCTGGTCATCCTTGCACAGCTGCTGCTCATCGGGCGGCCGCTTGAGATGCCCTCGAGGATGCACTTCAGCCTGAACATGGTGTTCCACTCTTCGGCGTCCGTGAAGATGGTGGTCCTGTGGTTCTGGATTATGAGGAACCTGTCCCCGGGGTGGTGGGCTGCCCACCCCCTCCCAGTGTGGCTTGCTGCTAGTACGATGTTTTCAGCCTCCCTTGATCATTCCTGTTTACCTGCCTGTGCCCCACTTGGGGTGGGCGGTGAGGGGCAGAGAAGGTATCTTGTTAATGGTTGGAGTCCCAGTACCTGGCACGTTAAAGAACTCAAAGAAGCTGTATGGAAAGAATGAGGGGGGAGTGAATGAATGTACAAACCATGCTAGGGTCGTGGGATGCAGAGATGAAAAAGCCACTCTCTTATGCTGCCTTGAGTCCTCTTGCCAAAATATTTTAAAGAACAAGTGCCTGATGTACAACAGGCCAGCATTAGATTGTGCTGATTCAAAGAACCTGAAGTTGGGGAGATGCATGGGAGGAAATAGGGGGCTTCAGGAAATGGGAGGTGGACTGTGCAAGCAGAATGGCTCTGGGAGCAACCCCAGAAAGGTCCAGGTTGTAACTGCAGGAGTAACTGCCAGAAGCATTAGGATAGAGAATTGGGGCTCAGGATCATTACTAGCAATGGGGAAAAAGTGCACATTTAAAAATGCATCATTGCCATAAAAAATACGTCCCAAAACTTTCATGTTACAGTGACAATGAAAAGTACTCTCTGACCTGATCTAAATATTGTATAGAATGATATCCTTTATGATCCATTCACTGCTATTCTTTTGGGGACAGTGACTTTAGACCATTTATTGAAGAGGAACAGAGAGATCTTTGGCCATTTTTGTCTGTTTTATCATGTGGTTTTCATCACTGAGAAGTAATTTTTTGTGCGTTTTGTTTTTAATCACCAGGGAGCCTCGAGAAGGAGGTATGCCCATGGATATTTCCATAGTGCCGTCCTCACTCCAGGTGAAGACCCCGGAAGGCTGCACAGAGCTCCGGCTTCCAGCAGAGGTCAGGCTCGTGCCTTCCTCCTGCCGCGGGCTGCAGTATGTCCCGGGAGAAGGACTGCACCTGCGCCTGCAGGTGCGGGCCGAATCCGACGCCAGTGAGTGATCCCAGCGCTCCTGTTTCTGCATTTAGTTGTTCATTGTAGATCAAAGTTGATTTTTCCTTTGAAAATTTGACCTTTTCCCAGATGAAAAAGCCCGTTCAGCAGCAGCATAGAAAGAGCTGGTCAGAAGGTTCTTTGTCAGTTCTGCCAGTTATTAGCTGTGCAGTCGAGCATGCCGCTTACCTTTCTGGAGCTTTGTTTGGTGGGCTGGGAGTGAGGAGGAGGTTAGTGGGGTTTTTTTTTTTTTTTCCTCCCAGTAGATTTTATTTTTTAGAGCAGTTTTAGGTTCACAGCAAATTAGCCGAAGGCACAGAGATTTCCCATATAACCCCTGCTTTGTTTCTTTAATTGTAAAATTACCGAGCTCACAGAGTTGATAGGAAGATGAAATTAGATGGCAGTTGTTCAAGACCTGGTGGATTTTAAAGCGTGACATAGAAATTCATCCATTCAACAAATGCTGCCTTACACTGTGTGCTAGGCTTTGATCTAGGTGCTAGGGATACAGAAGTGAACACTCTGGGAAGGCCTCTGCTTTAGGGAGCTTACTTTCTTATGGGTGGGAATAGATAATGAACAGATACGTTACTCGGATACGGGGAAAAATGCTGTGGTCAAAGAGGAGCAAAATAATGGATTGGGAGTGACTAGGGTAAAAGGTGCTCAGGGAAGGCCCCTCTGAGGAGGGGCGATATTTGCCCAGAGAACTGAGTGATGGAAATGATCCCATCCATGTAGAGACATTTCCAAATAGAACACTATATATATAGATTCTGAAATTGAGTTTCACGCATAATTTGATTTTGGTTATTGCTATGCCTGTTATATTTCTAGTATTTTGTTATTGCCATGTTGATTCAGTAAGATGGTAGAAATGTTTGTCAGAATAACTTATTGAATAAAATTATTGGCTCATTGCATCTCTTCCCATGTAAGTAATGTGCTTCAAAGGATTAAAAATGTGAAAAGGGGAAATAGGCTACAACAGACCCGTGAGATGCTCATTATCAGGGAAGGATTATGATTCTTTCAACTGCACCCTGAGACTTCGTGGCTGCCTTATCTATACTAAGCCTTTCATTTGAGCTGCGCGGAGCCTCGAGGTGGGGTCAGCAGGATGGTTTTGAAGAGCCATGTAGGAGATGTGGAGCATTCCTCTGAGTTCTGTGCTGCTTTTTTCATTGGAGAGTAATTTTTATTCAAGTTCTAAATCAGTGAATAACTAGTCTTGAGTTGGGCAGAGTTGGATTTAGGACCAAGGCGTAGGGAACCGAAATGTCATGGAGCTTAAGTGACGTATCCACATGCTAAGAATGACTACTGTAATAACCATAGAAAGAAGAATGGGGTCACCAAGATGGGAAATAGACTGACGATGGAAACTGGGCAAAGGTGGGCACAAAAGCCACACTGGGGTATTTTCAGATCTGCTGGTTTTCTGGATTTGTGATTTTAGGTCCCATACTGAGGAGGTATGGAGGTCTTCTAGAGACACAATGGTTTGTCACCTGCATTGTTAATAAATAGCAAAACTTGAACTATTAAAGAAAATTTAAATCAGCAAGCAGGATTGTTTCATTGTAACTGTAGGACAGAATAAGTTGACTGCTGCATGTTGGTTTGCATAATGCTTGCATTCCATTAGTCTGCTCTGGCTTTACATTTTTAAAACATTTTACTCAAATATCTGAAAAGGAAGACTTTCAAAGCCCTGCTTTACAGTGCATGAAAGGGTATGCAAAATAGATCTCAGTACTTAATAGCTTTAGTGCTTTCCGCTTAATAGGTGAGAGTAAATATTTGCTGAATGAGTAAATATCAGATTGGTGCAAACTAATGTCGACTTGAATCAAAATATAGTATAGGAAGACTTAACATTTTTAGCATTCAGTTTTCTTTTGAGATGTTTAAAAAGTTGACGTTTCAACTGTAAATGTTCTTTTAAGGACTACAGTAAGCCTATTGTGCTATTCTGAATGTAACATAGGTCAGATCATGACCCTTGACAAGGAAGTGGCTACCTAAAGTCGGAGACAGCACCAGCTTCAGATTCATCCCCAGGTGGCAGTACTCTCCCACGAAGCCACCTGGTCAGGAAGTTCTGACTTGAACCTGAGCTGTGGGATCATGCTGGGTGACCAGCAGGGGGGAGTGTTTCACTGAAAATTTGTTTGTTGGTTCGGAAAAGAATATTTTGGATGACTTACCCAGGTGTACTTAATATCTGCTCAAAATTAAAGAACACTGTTTACTTCACCTCAGTGCTACAGGGATTGGCAGATACCCCTAGAAATTAAAAGGATGAATTTTTAATTGCCAAGGCTTAAACTTTCTATCATCAGTCTTTAAAATATTAACATACATATAAAGTAACATAAACCAAGTTCAAATTGCTTAATTCTAATGAGTACGACCTCATTTCTTTAGATTTTTTTTTTACAGACAGATATTTTTATGTGTGGATGTTTTGTTTTGGGGGAGTTCTTTTGGAAATGAAAGTTTCCTTTCTTCATGAATAAAATAATGGAAACTAAGGGAATGCTGTGCTTCACATAATGGGGGGAATAACATTTTTTCCGTAGCTTTAATCAGAAAATGAGTTTTGCTCTTAGAAGATTGAATTCTTCTTAGGAGCCACTCCATTCGCAGAAACCTGTCCAATAAAGACCAGTTTCAAGATTCTTCTTGTTTGTATGTACTGGCTATAGGCCAGAGTGGACGTAGACTTTGCTTACATCAAATTAAACCTAAATTTAAGAGATAGAAGCAGCAGTCACACCGAGGAAAATCTGGACGTAGGACAGAGTGAAGAAGGCTGAGGATGGCGTGGCCCCTTGTAGTTAGCTTGATGTGAAAGCAATCGCTCCCTTTCTCCTTTCTTAATGTTGGTATTTATGGAATGAGTGAAATAACTCAGTGGTATGTTACAGGGATAATCTAGGGCGCTACCTAGCTCTGAAACACTTAGCAAAATCTCTTGCTTTTGAGAACACGTCACAATATTTGCTTCTGGTTGAGTCATCAGATAATGCTAATTAAATGTGTACTTCTGGGTGGACTGTAAACAGTGTTTATTGATAGTAATTTATTGTGACTGTTAAACTCTTCAAGTATGTTAATATATTTGTCCCACACCTCTGAGATTTGCTCTTTCATCGATTTCTCTTTAGAACTGATTTCAATGTTTAATCAAAGCTCGCAAGCCCAAGGATGTTGCACGTTTCGTTGCCAGTCCTGCGGTGAAGTCGTAATAAGGGACAGGTAAGGAATGTATTTTACATTGATTAATCCTGTGCCTGGCATTGGTTTTCTTTTTTTCTATCAGAATTGTTGAAGTACTTACCAGGGGAGCCGTATATGGCCTTAGAATGAGCGCCAGCTTAATGTCACTTTGAACAAAATCAACTATAAAACTCTCCAGCAATCATAGAGCAGTTAGGCCTTCTAAAGGCGACAGAGGGGAACATAGCATCCTGGCTTTGAGGCAGGAAGGCTTATCTTGATGGAAGCCTGTGCTGATCACCGAAGCATGTCTCTTCTGAAAAGAGGCATGGGCTCTGGTGCATGTTTTATCCATCATGTTGGTGAATGAGGTTTTTCCCACATTAAGCGAATTTTCTAAATCCCAGAGGCTCTTGCAACACAACTTTTTATTTGACCTATTTCTATTAGTCCCTTTCAAAAATCCATTTCCTATTTCCCTGCTTATTAAAACAGAGCATACAGAGCACAAATTAACCTTTTCTTGATGATTAGGTTAATCTTATTACCTGTCCTTGCAGTGTGCTGTGATTACTCTGTTGAGATGGGAAAAGGCCCTTTGCTCTATTCTTTGTATTCCCAAGGTGTCTCTTTTCATTATTTTTTCCTTCTTCTTCTTTCCTTCTGTCGGTCTACTTGTTTCCTGGGCACAAAGCCTTTCCCCCTAATTTTCAGCTTCTAATCACTCGTAGATTGGAAAGACAGATCAAAACCTTATTGTTGTTAACAATCCTTAAAGAAAGAAGTTAGATTTCTTCATTAGATGTGTTTCCTCTGAGATGGGTGCCTGAGACTTATCTGGGGATGGCTCCTTCTCCATATCTGAAAACTGCTCCTCTTTCAGGGGTCCTTGTCTCAATGAATGCCAGACCTCTACCTGCACAGAGCTTCCTCTCTGCCCTGGGATGTGCCCCATACCCCCTCTCTCCTTCTGGTTAGCTCCTGTCTAAATTCATCTGACAGGGCATCTATTGCTAGGAGCCTTCCCTGAACCTTGGGTTGGTTTATGTGCTCCTCCCAGGTTTATTTGCCTGTCTTCCCAACTGAGCTATAGGCTCTGGGATGTTGGAATAGTCTTATTGACCTGTATCCCTTATCTTCACTCCTATTTAGAGTGCAGTGTAGGGTAGCAGCTAGTGGTATAGACGCAGAAGCCAGACTGTCAGGTTTGCATCCACCATTTACCAGCTGCGACTCTGGGCAAGTTACTTAACCACTCCATGCCTCAGTTTCCCTATTACAAAAGTATAGATGACAACAGGAGCTACCTCATGGGGTTGTTGGGAGAATCAAGTGAATTTAAATGTTTATAGCAGTGCCTGGCACATAGAAGGCATTCAGTATATGATGGCTACCGCCATAATTATTATTCTTATCATCATCACCGTCAGCCCGAGCATCAGGCCACAGTGCCTGATGAATAGTGTACTCTCAATAAATTCTTCCTGGGTTGAATTGAATAAACAGTAGGATGTTTATTTTAGCCTTCCACCAGCCTCTCTTGCTTACTTTCTGATTCCTGGCAGTGCCCCATGTAGATGAGATCATGGAAAGTTACTCTAGTATAAGTGGGGGGATTTTGAATGGAGCACCTCTGAATGATTATCTTGGGTAAGAGATGAGGTGACTGAATCCACGGAAGAGAGGAGAATGTCCTCGCTCAGATTACCTACCGGCTGAAGTTGCTGCAGAGTATGCAGTCTGTGACAGACCCACTGTAGCCTGAAATGTCCAGAGGATTCCAGTTCGCATTGTAGTTAAACTCAGAAACTTCTCCTTCTCTCAGTCTGTTTCAGGCTTTGGTTGAATTCTCACATGAAGTTTCTGGAACATGCATGCCTGGACAACAGTGTGGTGACCTAGTAGTCACAGGAGGAGCAAGTGAAATGCAGTGTAGCCCTATTTCCTGGTACTGCTCCCCGTAAAGGCTATGCTCATCCATTATTGGCTGATATTTGTGTTTCATCGGGAAAGGATGATGATATAAAAAATTGTTACCTGTAGCGATTTTTCCCATGCAGGAACTATATCTTCTGTTTTTTGTCAATTCTTTTTCTGATCATAGAATTGAGAACTAGAAGGGCTTACAGGTGAACCTGGAGGGACAGTTTCGCCCTCCCTAACCATGACCATCTGGAGGCTGAGTGGTGTAAAGCAGGAGTGGGAGAATGGGACCTTGGGTTTGAACTCCAGCTTCACCACTTAGTAGCTGGGGAATCTTGTCCATGTCACCGCAGCTGCTTCTCAAGTAGACATAATGAGTCTTCTTCAACATGTCAAAAGACCAAATCTTGGTGATGGAGAAAACTTAGGAGCTTATTTAGGCCTAACTCCCACTCTAAACAGGCACTCTTACTGGATTTCTTCCTCTTCTTTGTAGAAATTCAAACCTGACCTATCACTTCCCTGCTTAAAATTCTATAATGCTTCCGATTTGTGTTTCTTCTTAAGTAGACATAATAAGGCCTATTTTCCAAGCTTGTCAGAAGAGTTAAAGGCTATCATATATATAATAGCAAAAGCTTGACGAGCTCTTTTTAATTGGTTTTATAGACTCCTTCCACCCCCTTTTCCATATTGGTCTTACTAGCAAATTATCTTGTTTAGTGTGTCAAGTCATTTTGATTCAGGACTCTGTTTTTAAGGTGTGCCAGGGAAATGACCTTCCTTTCCCCCTTTATCTTTCTGCAAAGATAAACATGGACTTGACTTAGCCCTTGTGTCACTTAAACAAGGCTTACCTGAAAGTCTTTTCCTATCACACCTGTGTGTCTGGCAAGTGTATGCCTCTTGAACAATGCAGAAAAATCCTTAGTAGGAGATTCAAGGCTTTGCTTACATTTCACTCTTAGGCAGCATGACCCATGCCCGTTTGTTGGAAAAACAAGCATCCTCCAGTATCTGCACAAGGATTTCATGTTGACTTTTTACATTAAACCCAGTGGTCTTCTCATTTCTCCCTCAGTTATCTGTTTTATGTGGGTAGTAAGGACATCTTTTGTGCTTGTTAAATAGAAAACAAAACCAAAAGAGGTTTATGTGTCCTATAATCAAAACCAACTAATTGTAAGCATCTTTTCTAGGAGGGCACCTTGGGATAGGTTGATTTATCTTTACTGGGAACTCCTCTAATAAGAGGATGGAGCAGAGTTAAGATCTGTGTACTGGCTAGCCTTATTATCTGGGAATAAGTCACTTTAATTTTCTAGGCCTTAGTTTGCTTATCTATGAAATGAGGAGTTGGATTAGATACAACTATAGGAGTCCTACCAGCAGAAAATCCTGTGATTAGTGAATCTCATAAAGTTATACCTTGGGTTCTGTGATTCATGGTCATTTGGATAGTGCAAGACTAATCCTTGTTCCTTTTTTTTCCTTTATTGAAAATACTCTCATCAAGCAAATTATAGAAATAAGGTACAGAAGACTGTTTAATCTATTAAGACTCATTAATGGCTTTTAATACCTATTAGAATCGAGGTGCATGAAATCTGCTAATTATAGCAACCTAATCTTAATTTAGGAACATGTGATCTTAGCCATTTGTTTTGGTTATTTGAAAATAGATAATGCCTCATTTCCTTACTGTAAAATTCTCCAGTTTACATTTTTACCAGTTCAGAGTATTTGTATAAAAATTGTCTTAACAGGAGCACCTGGGTGGCTCAGTCAGTTAAGCATCCAACTTGATTTCAGCTTAGGTCATTATCTCAGATTCATGAGATCGAGCCCCATGTTGGGCTCCGTGCTCAACGTGGAACCTGCTTGAGATCTTCTCTCTCTCCCTCTCCCTTTGCCCCTTTCCCCGCTCTCCCTCGCTAAAAAAAATTGTCTGAACATATACAGTTTTTGATTATGCTAGGCCCTAATACCAAGTAACAATAATGACAGAATTTACTTTTTTGAAAATAGTCTCAGAAACAGCTGAATGGTCATTGTGTTTGGAATTTGTTTGTATCTCCTAGAAATAAATTCATGCCAGACGTGAGTTACATCAGTTGGCCAAACAGACTTTCAAACATAAGAGCTTTTGATTTCCAGTCCATTTGCAAGGTCTCCTCAAGTCTCTGGGCGGGCCCTCCTCGTTCCACCTGCACCAGCAGAGCTGGGTGTCAGCCCAGTACTTAGGGAGGCCTTGGGAACTCTAGAAGGAAATGATTAGAATGGACTTTATGGAAACATAAGAGATGTCAGATTATCCAACCAGTTGGTCCACTTGACAGGCCAGCTATAATTATAGTCCTATGAATGCAGTCACTTTTCTATGAAAGAGAACAAAGAAGGGAAAAAAGTACAGGCACAAATTAGATTGTTGGTAACATTTTTGGGAAAAAAAGATGATACTTTTATGGTCTAATTGTACTACGTACATATTGGTAATAAAATGCAAAGCTTGATTCATAGGATTTATCGTCTACCAGTTAGATATTACCAATTGAATTTATCTATATTTCGGCAGCCATATTTTGAGCTTTACATATTCAATATTGTTCTTAAGATTCTTAACGTCCACTTGGTTATAATCCAGTCTGTAAAAGCTCTATGTTATTACCGTTGTTATTATCACTGAATAATGGTTGATTTTAAAGTTAAGGGGCATTTCATTTTCTTGTCTACATGTTTAAGTTTTGAATAAGCATCATCAATCAATAGCATTGATTAACATTGTGTATTTTATTTGTCCCTAAAGCTTGTGGTTAAGATGCATTAAAAAGAACTAGCAAGTTTTTATTTATTGCAAACATGTGTTGTTATTCATGTTATTTTAAGCTGAGAGATAATTCAAGAAATCACTTCACTCTTTCTTTTTTTTTTCCCAAATACTTTTATTTTATTTTTTCAGTGTTACAAGATTCATTGTCTATGTACCACACCCAGTGCTCCATGCCATACGTGCCCTCCTCAATACCCACCCATCCCCCCACCCCCGCCCCTCCAAAATTCTCAGTCCCTTGTTCTGAGTTCACAGTCTCTCATGGTTCCCCACCCCTCCGATTTCCTCCAATTCATCCCTCCCTTCCCTCTCACAATGTCCTCCATGTTTTTCCTTATGCTCCACACGTAAGTGAGACCATATGATAATTGACTTTCTCCGCTTGACTTATTTCACTCAACATAATCTCTTCCAGTCCAGTCCATGTTAAAATAAAAGTTGGGTATTCATCCTTTCTGATGG
>CM052886.1:67465392-67533075 GCA_028534135.1 Potos flavus
GGTGTCTGTTTTATTTTGAAAGTTCTCTTGGGAAGTAGATCATATCAGATTTTCACAGTTTTTGACAGATATACTTTGAGTAGAGCTATGATTGTAATACATCCTTTCTTTTAAAAGGTTTTAAGTTTTTCGAAATACCAGAAAAATTCTTTCTGTTGTAAAAACACTTTTATCTTTGCAATGACTTGTGAATTAGGCACTTTCTTGCTCCTGGTGTATGTGGATAGTTATGGGATATAGTACAGCTTTTATTCACTGTGATACGGGGTCAAGTTCAGTTTGAAATACCTCATTTCGTGCTAATGTGCATCAAGTCTCCCAGATCTGTCAATCTCGGTGCAGTTTCATCTGACCACGTGTGAGATTTTGGCATTGGTGTCTTTTGCACTGTTTTGAGGATCTGTTCATTGGCACTACATGCAGAATGTCAAGAGACAGAGAATCTTTGTCATGGAGAAGATTTAGGAGCCTATTTAGGCCTGCTTCACACTCTTAACAGGTACTCTTACTTGCTTCTTTATAAAAATTCAAATTTGACCAATTGCTTCCCTGTTTAAAATTCTGTAATGCTTCCCACCTATCTCTCGAAAGCAGTCCCTACCCTTAGGTTGGCATGTCACACCCCGCACAGTTTGCCCCCATCCCACCTTTTCTGATGTTCTGCATTGTCAGGGGAGGAAATGTATTCCAATGGAAGGAATTCAGTTTTGGAGCTCAGAAGACCTGGGTTGAGATCCTGCCTTTATTCATCACCTTTGGCTCTGTGAACTTACACAGATTATTTAACATTTCAGAGCCTATCTTTCCTTCCCTGTAGCAGGGGAATAGAAAATCTTACCTCACAAAGTTGTAGTAAGCATTAAACGGAATAAAGTGTGTGTAGTGCCCACCAGAGGTCTCGTGAGAGTTAATTAAATATGCAGACTCATGGAGTGCCTGGGTGGCTCAGTCGGTTAAGCATCTGCCCTTCAGCTCAGGTCATGATCCTGGGGTCCTGGGATCGAGCCCCATGTCAGGTTCAGCAGCAAGCCTGCTTCTTCCTCTCCCTCTGCCCCTCCTATTGCTCCTGCATGCTCTCTCTCTCTCTTTGTCTCTCTCTCAAATAAATAAATAAAATATGCAGATTCACAACACTACCACAGGCCACATTTCTTGCCATCTTTGCCAGAAGGGCAGCATCAGGAGTTCTGTCAGCAGGGCTCTTTTCTTCCCATGTGACACAGTTCCAGGTACAAAGCCCAAGATCCACAATCAAGCAGGTGCGGGAGCTACCCTGAGAAGAAGCCTCATGACCTAAGCAGCCCGTATCTCTTGTAACAGTTCTTCGGCATAGTTTCTAGGGTTCCTTGCAAAGGACCACGTTCAGGCAAGTCCAAAGCATGGCACCCTCATCAGATATTTGTAGCTCACTCATACTTCCTTTCAGTCGAGATGCAATTTACCAGTCAGGGGTCATTTTACCATAAGTGATGTTGCCTAGCAATATAATTCATGCCTACCATCTACCTGGTTTCCAGGGCAACAGAGCTCGCTGATTAAACCAAAGGTGAGGTTCTCAAGCAGCAAGGGAAAAGGTTTGTTAACCCTTTTATCCCAGTATGTGACAGACCCAGCCAGGGGCCTCATGTGTTATAGTTATCCAAATGTGCTTGTTCCTTTCTTTAAGTATTTAAGAACTTATACTGAGTCAGGTACTGTGCCAGACACTAGGAATACAGTTATAAGTTAAGCAGTTACTGTGCTCATCTTTGTATTGTTAACTCCACTGGTGATACCCTTAATGCCTTTTACTGTCTGAAGAACGATTTATTTATTTATTTAATTTTAAAGATTTTATTTCTTTATTTGACAGAGAGAGAGAGATCACAAGTAGGCAGAGAGGCAGGCAGAGAGAGAAGGGGAAGCAGGCTCCCTGCTGAGCAGAGAGCCCGATGCGGGGCTCAATCCCAGGACCCTGAGATCATGACCTGAGCCGAAGGCAGAGGCTTTAACCCACTGAGCCACCCAGGTGCCCCTGAAAGCTTTCATCTTCCCACTGGAATAACCCGCCCCCCCTTATTTTAAATTTTAGATTTTTAAAAAATTTTATACAAATAGACTAACTCTGATTTAAAGTAAACATATAAAAGTTGAGAATATTGCTTGCAACAATAGACATGGAAGTAGAGGAATGAACTGGGCAGGGGGTACAGAGAAATGGCTCTTACTCAGGAATTTATGCTTCAAAGGTCAGCTCAGGTGTTACTTCTTCTCTGAAATCCATGTACACTCTACTCCCCTAGCACTTTGTATTTATTGCCCTGAATTTGTGGATCGGTTTTGTGAGGTCATCAATCCTCTAAAGTAATATGCAGATTTTGTGTACATGTGGGAATATATATTTGAAGAAAGGACAAAAGCTTTCATTAAACTTTCAGGGGTGTCTAAGCTGTTCCCTTTCCCAACACCCTATGAATTTAGAACCGTTACTTTGTATGAGCATTTATGATATTTATTTTATAAAGTTTTATTTGCTCATAGGTCTATATCGCCTGCTAGGACCCTAAGTACCTTGAGAGAGGGAACTGTATTAATATTTTGTGTCAACAGAATGCCTGCTCATAGAAGACTTTTAGAAAATGGGTGTTGAAAGAATCACTTAATATCCTAAACAGGCTCAGCAGCTTGAGTGATGCTACCAGAGGACATCTCCTAATTTGAAAGGGAAAGTTCTTCCTTATGTTAAACCAAAATCAGCCTTTTTTTCTTCCTAGTTTTGTCCTCTGGATTTATAAATTAAATGTCTGCTCTCTTCTATATTATAACTACCTTTTTTTTTTTTAAGATTGACACATTTTAATATATTTTAATTTTATATTGGTATAAGAACAGTAAGAAAGAGATCTAAAAGAATGACCATTAAACAGCAATAGAGTGAATCACATTATATTTACAAATCCCCCTCCCCCATCCCTGATCAAATAGCCGAGGACCAATCCTGGTAGGGCTCCAGGTGGAATGTTTGAGGGTTCCCTGGGTCTGTTGTTGCTGGTGGATCCAGAATTACTGGGTAGAGGCCTGTGGTGGATCAGTGCAATGGAGCAGCCATCAGCCTTTGTGGATCTTGGCTTTGGGCTGATACTTGAGAAGCTGAATGAGGTGGTCATGGAGCTGCTGCCCAAAGACCTGCTTCCACAATTCACTTTCCAGAGACTCCAGTGGGAGCAAGTGGTGTGTTCACCTGTCATTTTCTTACTGGTGGTTTTTTTTTTTTTTTAAAGCTTTTATTTCCATTCCAGTTAGTTAGCGTACGGTGTAATATTAATTTCAAATGTACAAATGTACAATTTAGTGATTCAGCTCTTCCATACAACACCCAGTGCTCATCGCAACAATCCCCATCACCTACTTAACCCATCCCCTTACTCCCCTCCCCTCTGGTAACCATCAGTTTGTTCTTTGTAGTTAAGAGCCTTTCTATGAGACTCGTAGTTGAGATAAAGGAAAAAGGGTTAACATGGGGAAATCATTAAAAAATGATACATTTGCATCTCAAATATTTTTACTTAAAACATGCAAATGTATATTAATTTACTAATATTTTATTACAGAACCGATATCTTTTTGTTGAACATGACTCCACTGTTGTGTAGCCTTTTTTATTATCAGGTATTTTATTGTTAACCCTTTTATCCCAGTATGCGACAGATTCATCATCTACAAGTTCTAGTTTGTGTTTTCTTAAATGGAATGAGAAGTTAGACATTCTTAAAGCAATGGAATTGTAGACTTTTTCTAGATTTTTACTCTTCCTCCCTTTTTCCAATGTTCTATAGTCGTATCTCCCATGTCTTACCAGTTATTTATTTTTTTTACAACTGGCTTTCATTTAGTCTGAAATTTTTAGTTTCAGAGAAATAACAATTAGTATTTCCTTGGTTTACATACTATTTAATTAAATTATGTAACTAAAATAAGGTATAAGTGGCATAAAGAGGTCTGTGATCAAATACAGTTGACTCTTAGCACATGTTTCTGTGCATAGGAACAGAGAAGTGCAAGTATTCCGGCTGCTTTAAGCATTCACACTGCTCATTGACATTAAGAAGACCATGAACATGTTTTTATTCTCAGTTTTTCTCAGGATTAATTATTTTGAAGTTTCTCATCATCCTGTCTGTATTTCTTCTCCTCTTAGACTATGGATCTCCCTAATTTAGAGTAGAATAGAGGTAAATCATGTTTAGCTTTTCTTCTGATAAAGTCCGAGGTATCTGTTGTTGTCCAGAAAAAAATGAAACCATTGGAAAAAAAACTGGTAGCAAATATAAGGGCCTACTTAATTATAAGGCTCTTTTAAACATAAAAAATAATAGTAGAGTAGAGCTCAATTTCTTTCCTCTCAAGTGTGGTCTGGGCTTAGTGACTCACTTCCAAGGAATAGAGTTTGCAAAGGGAGGAATAGTAGCTTTACTAGTGGAGAAACCTGATTGATACCGGCTGGCCAAATGTTCAAGTTTAACAGCACCAGTGATAAGTCATATTGATTGAGAGAGTGTATCCTCTGATAAGTTGTGCTGAGAAGGTCACTTCACTTCTGCGATATTCTTTCCCAAACCCATAACCCCAGTCTAATCTTGAGAAAACATCAGACGAACTTAAATTGAGGGATATTCTGTAAAACACCAGACCTACTGCTCTTCAAAAATTTCAAGGTCCTAAAATATAAGGACAGACTAAGAAAGTGTAGCAGACTAAAGGAGACTAGAGAAATGTGATGACTAACGGCAATGTGTTATCGTGAATTGGATCCTAGATCAAAGGAAAAAGGACAGTAATGGAAAAACTAGGGAAATCCAGATAAAGTCTGTAGTTTTGACAAATCTTCCATGGTTATATAAGATGTTAACCTTAGAGAAAGCTGGGTGGAGTGTATATGAGGACTGTCTATACTGTTTTTGTAACTGTTCTGTAAATTTAAAATTACTCCCAAATAAGAAGTTTATTGCAAAATAATTAATGGGAGAAATCACAGAAGAAAGGGTTAGGTAATTTGAAATTTAAGACAAACAAAATTAAGGGGCAATACCTTGAAAAAGTATTTGTCACAGATGATAGATGAAGGGCTAATATTCTTAAGATAGAATATTCTTTTAAAAATTAGTAAGAACATACTAATACCTCGTTGGAAAATAGTCATTGATCACAACTCACAGAAGAAACACGCTGGTCAATAAATATGAAAGCCAGTTCAATCTCACTAATAATTAAAGAGTTGCCAATTAAAGTGGTATGTATGGAGGATATTTTCACCCCTTACATTGGAAATGTGACAGTATTCAATTCTGAAGAAGGTAAGTGGAAGATTTATAGATTCATATAGCTTTTCTGAAAAGCATTTGGTGATACATGTGGGGTTTTAAAATATGGATATCATATGTGATTGTGATCTCACATTTGGAAGATTTTTTCCCCAAGGAAGTAATCAGATATGTATACAAATTTTTTAACAGGAAGGTTCATCATAGGGTTGTTGATACCGAAAAACTCAAAACCTCAATATCCACCAGTAAGGGAATGATCTAAAAGTTTTGGCAAGCCTATAGAATAGAATGGAGTCATTAAGAATCATAATATAACTAAATAAACAGTGAAAGCAAGATACAGTTTGTGTGTATCTTCTGATCCCAGACGGTGTGCGTGTGTACAACTATGTTTCTTGAAAGGATTGCAAGGAAATAACCCATCATTTGCAAAGTAGTTACTTGTCTTTGGGTGGTAAGGAAAGGATGATTTTTATTTCCTTTATACCTTTATACATTTTCAAACTGCCTAGGGTAAGGATATATTACTTCTGTAATCTGGAGGAAAAATCATCATTGCAGACAATGTGGTTAATGAATTTCTTTCATCTTTCATGCTGATTTAATTAAGAAAATGCTACATTTCCATTTTGTTCTTTAAAAAATTGTTCTTCCTCTCTCTACTAGGAAGCTCCTCAGGGTGCTCCCATTGCCGAGTGAGAACTGGGGAGCTCTAGTTGAAGAATGGTGTTGTCATCCTGACCCCTTTGCTAAAAAGCCACTTCATCCGCAAGAGAATGACTGTTTTATTGGAGACTCCTTCTTCTTGGTGAATTTAAGAAGTGATTTATGGCAGCCAAGACCTGAACTAGCCCCAGTGGAGACACACTGTCCTTCTTCTGAGAACCATTTTAAATTGGTAAAATATCTTTTCAAAATAAATGCTAATTTGGAGGTTGGCTTAGAAACTGGTTTCTCCTATCTTTTCTTTTTCTTTTTTTTTTCTCCTATCTTTTCTTAATTAAAGCGTGCTACACAGACTGATTCAAGGACCAAAATCAGTGATTTTCAACCGTCACTATTCACCAGCTCTGCTCTGATAGAGGAAGAGCATATGGCCTTAGACCAGAACAGCTTAGGGCTTGAGGAAGAGGACTTTTTCATGCATAGAATTGGGAATGTTGCTGTTTTACAAACCAAAATGCCCTACTTTCTTGTTTTTAGGACAACATACCATAATCTATATCGTCTGATTTAAATTAAAAGTGTTCTTTTATTCCAAGGTATGTACTATACAGTTAGGCCTCGGTATTTCCCTGTGTCTGCCCATAGTTAAGACTTCTGCTCTTGTCATAAAAGCAGATGCCATCAGGGGAAAAGAGAAAGTGGAGGAGTCCAAATGTGGAAATGAAGCTTGTGCTGCCAACTCCAAGTTGGTGGTGGACAATGTGAGGTCAGCTGCCTCTTGCTATAGAAGTTGCTTTAGGGAGAAAGCAGTTTCCTTTCACTGCAGAGAACAAGTGGTTTACCTTACTTTAAAAGAAAATCAATGGCATTGACTTGGCCCTTGTGAGAAATCATTCTCCTGATGGCAAGTCAATACAGATGTGATTTAAAAAGTAAAGAAAATCATTGCCAAAGAATCTTCATTTTAACATCTGATTATCGGTAGGAATAAAAGCATTGTACATTAAATTTCATTTAAAACTCATTTAATTTTTGTAACAAAAACTGAACCACTTCAGGAAATGTGCAATAGTTGGGCAGTTCTCAGGCTGTATGCTAGTTTATAGAACTGTTTTATATTTTGAGGGCAGATTAAGGAAGTTCATCAAAGATTGAAGTTATAGAATTATTTAAGTGCCTTATCTCTCACCATAAACACCCATCCCTTTACCTAAATATGGTTCATTTAAAATTATAGTACTTTATCCTTTTATAGTTTTCAAAAATAAATGGTAAGAAGTTTAATATAAATCTGTTATGTTTAAAATCGTATTTTAATCTAAATTTATAGACTAATACTTTACTGTTCTATGTATTTTAGCTTTCATTCTTGCGATTAAGCTATAAATTTTTTAAATACTTGCAAGGTGTGAATGGAACAGGAGAGGAGAAAGATTAAATAAGAGAAACCATGAGTTTCCCTTTTTAGATGAACTCTGTACTCTAAATGGAAATACATTCTTCACATTTACGTCTTTATCAGTTATATGATGCCATTTACAAGAACTTCTCTTAATTTTGAACAGCCATCCTATGCCTTAAAGGAAGACCCTTCATATTCAGACATTACAGCGTTTATTATCAAGGAGACTGTGGGAAACTGCTGTCAATGGCAAGCTACTTTTACAACATTGTTTCCAAGTTAGCCTAGATGGAAGTTCTCTTTAATTGCATATTGCAGCCCTTGAAAGAGTATGCCTGTGACCAAAATAGTAACATATATTTGGAGGGACTGCTTAAACAGTGCTCTCAAGGCTCCTGTGGGAACAAGGCTGCTTGTTCTGTGCTATTGAAAACCTATTTCTCGTATCACCAAGTCTAGCCATCTAGCAGGGTTTTGAAATGTCACATGGTGACACAGCATTCTAATGGTATCTCTTGGGAAACATTTTTTTTGGCGAGACAATATCAAGGATCCTTAGAAATTGAAACAACACAAAGGGAAATAAAAACGAGGACAGGAGGCTAATCCACATCTCTGAGCAGTGGTGCCGTCTCTCAGATATATTGATTTAATTAGTCCACAACAAGGTCTTTCTTTGATGTTTGCTCTGTCGATGTCGAGTTCCCACACTGTTAGGCTGCTTCATTGCACAACTTGCTTTATTATTTCCTTTAATCACCGGTCAAGAGAAATGCATTATGAAACAGAGTTTCTCTTTCAACAAAATTTAGAGTGCTATCATATTTTAATTAAAAAGACCTCATTTTAAAAATAGCATAAACAAATAAAATCCAACATTTATTTCTTTCCCTCAATACCCCTTTCAAGTGTATAGTAATTATTTGTGCCTGTTAATGTGATAGTATATACCTTTCTCTTGTTTTCAAAAGAGATCTCTTGAAGATTTCCTTATTTCTTGCATTTACTTATTGTTTTATGCTATTTTTTTGTGTCTACCAGCATCTTATAATAGGATGATAAAAATGGCACTTCAACCTTTTATAAGGTTCATAATAGTATTCTAGACTTAGAAAATATAGTCACATTGTGACTTCACCCTATGTTTTAAGGAACAAATGAAATTGAACTTTGATTATATTACATCTGGCAAGTGTGACTGACAGCTTTGCTTTTTTTTCTTTCTGGAGTACTTGGCAGTAATTTATTGATTTTGGTCATTTGTTTCGTTAAATCCGTAAGGCTCGTTTTTTTTGTTTGTTTTTGTTTGTTTTTAATTTTCTTAAAATACTGTGTTGAGCTTTGTAAACATTCACAAATGTAAAAAGGAAAGAATTGTGAACTTCAATATACCAATCATCTTGATTCATAAAGTAGGCTTCCTGTGTCCCTTTAATTCCCTCCCCCACCGCCCCCCACCCAGTGGTTTAAAGCAAATCCCAGACCTTATGTCATTTCATCCCATATGGATTTTTCTTTTTTAAATAGCCACAGTGTCATTTCACATTTGACAAAATAAACAATTATTCCTTGATGATAAAATACAGACCATGTACAGATTTTACCAATTATATTAAAGGTACGTTCTACTGTCTGTTTGTTTGAATCAAAATCATACATTTGGTTGTTTGAGATCATTTGTTTTTTATTGATCATACTTTTAAATCCTGATTACCAGTCCTGATTTTTTTTTAAACCAATAAATATCACTTTTCCTGCTTCATTGAAAGACAAAGCAAAATGTGCTGTAACAGCAATTATAAATGAAATATATAACAGAGCACCTGATGAAAATTTTCTGCTCTGAATAGAAAAATTTCTTCTTCTCTAGCATTGCTACTCCAATACCCTGTATTAGTTTTTGGTAAAGCTTTTAGTTTTTTGTAAGATTTAATGAGGTTGGTTTGATTTAACTTATACGAATAGGTCCTTTAAAAAGTGTGTTTAATACCAGTTTGGAGCCATACAGATAGATTTTATTGCGCGAAAGCATGAAACTGCCCAAACGTCAAACTTTACAGTTGAGCATACCTGCTTTCCAAGCTGTCTTCTTCCTGTTTCCTTGCCTACACCTGAACAGATTGTCACCTGCCTTAGTTTCTGTGTCTGTGGCTTTGGCTTTTTTTGACCTCTAATTAAAGTAAGAAATACATTTTTTAAAAGATTTTGTTTATTTGAGAGAGAGCATAAGCAGAGGGGCAGAGAAGGAGAAGCAGACTCCCTGCTGAGCAGGGAGCCTGATGCGGGGCTGGGTCCCAGGACCCGAGATCCTTACTTGAGCCGAAGGCAGACACTTAACCAACTGAGCCACCCAGGAACCCCAGAAATACATTTTTTATATCAAGGTCTGATAAAACATATGAATACATGTCAAGTAAAAGTTTCTTGAAACAGTACCTAACTGTATTTGAAGTACTGTGATATTTCCATTCTATTTCATCTTTTTATTTTATTTTTTTTAATTTATTTTTAGAGAGAAAGAGAGCTAGTGTGGGGGGAGGGGCAGAGGGTGAGGGAGAAAGAGAATCTTAAGCAAGCAGACTCCACGCCCAGCACAGAGCCTGACGTGGGGCTCGATCTCATGACCCTGAGATGATGACCTTAGCTGAAATCAAGAGTCAGATGCTTAACCCACTGAGCCACCCAGGTACCCCTCTATTTCATCTTTTTTAAAAAAAAATGCAAGCTGTAACCCATTGAGCTGATTCTATGAATTAGTTTGGAAAACACTTGGCATAGTGCTTAGAAGCACAAGTTTTATTTGTTTATTGTTTAAATTTTTTAATTTAAATTCAGTTAATTAACATATGATGTATTATTAGTTTCAGAGGTAGAGGTCAGCAATTCATCAGTCTTAAATAATACCCACTGCTCATTACATCATCTGGCCTTCTTAATGTCCATCACCCAGTTATCCCATCCCCCCACCTCTCCAACAACTCTCAGTTTGTTTCCTAAGATTAAGAGTCTCTTATGTTTTGTCTCCCTCTTCTCTGATTTTGTCTTGTTTTATTTTTTCCTCTCTTCCCCTATGATTCTCTGTTTTGCTTCCTAAATTCTACATATGAGTGAGATCATGTGATAATTGTCTTTCTGTGATTCACTTATTTCACTAGTTCCATCCACATCATTACGTATGGCAAGATTTCATTCTTTTTGATGGCTGAATAGTATTCCATTTATATATACACCACATCTTCTTTATCCATTCATCTGTTGCTAGACATCTGGGCTCTTTCCATAGTATAGCTGTTGTGGACATAGAAGCACCAAGTGTTAGCATGAAAGGGATCTAGATTCAAATATCAAGTCTATCAGTTACTAGCAGCACATCCATGGAACTCAATTTAAATGTGCCTCTTATACAGCTTTTCAGGAAATAATTAAAGCTAAGGAAAATGTTATGGTACTCAAACTTATTTTAATCAGTTAAGATTTCTTAGATCAATACGTACATTATCCCACATCAAAAAGGTACTCTTTCTTTACTTAGACCAGCATTCTATTCTGTGGTTTCCCAGGAGAGATGACTTCAGGTGGCCAGAATTGCAGAAATTCCTTCTCCCTGCCCACTTTTATGTGACTTCTGCCAGTTTGCAGGGTATCTGGATGAGAAGAATGTTGTAGGGCTTTAACAAAGATATTGCTATGGATGTGAAAAAAACATTTTTTTGGGTAGATTCTTAATACACAGTGGCTGTCCAGTAAAAGGTAGAAAATTGGTCCCTTTGTGGGAAGGTATGGATTTTCAGCCTATCCTGAATGATGTGGGCCAAAAATATGTTTTGTTTGTTTAACATACACTTAGTAGTTCCCATGTGCCCAGGACACGGCTTTATAACACTCCTTTTTAAATCTTAATAAACAATGCTATGAGTTAAGCACTACTATTAACTCCCTTTTACAGCTGAGGAAACCAAACTAGGTTAATTAACTTGCTCAAGGTCATGTGTGTAGTAAGAGGACTGGGATTGAAACTTAGGAAGTCTGGCCCAGACTCAGGGCTCTTAACCCACTATACTATTGCTTATAACATAACCTCTTATAAAAAAACTACAGATCGGTAAGTTTTTTTTATGTTGAGATATAACTGACATATAACATATTACTTTTAAGTATATAACGATTTGATATTTATATGTATTGCAAAATATTCGCCATAACAAGTCTAGCTGACAACCATTACCATACATAAGTACAATTTTTTTTCTTGTGATGAGAACTTTTAAGATCTACTCTTAGCAGCTTTAAATATATAATACAGTACTATTAACTGTAGTCGCCATGCTGTACATGACATCCCCATGACTTCCATGTTCTGTAACTGGAAGTTTGTATGTTTTGACCTCTTCAACCTTTTTTACTAGCCCACCACCAATCTGTTCCCTGAATGTAAAAGAACTTTTTTTTTTCTTAATGATTAGATGGATGTTAGCCATTTAAGCTGTGTTCCAAATGATGAATTTGGATTTCTGAAGTTTAAAAATGCTTCAGGAATTTGTCTCAGAACACTTCCCAGTTTTTTCCAGTTACAATGCTTATCTTAAGTGCAAAATAGAATTAGATGAGTGAGTTAGATAATTTTGGCTTTGATGAATGGTTATGAATTATAGATTACTTTTACATAAGTTATATTGGACTGGGAATCAAAATAATGGCTCCAGTTTTTGATTCTCCTGTTTTCTAGACACATGAATTGGGACAAGTCACCTACCCTCTTTGCCTTTGTTGTCCATCATCTGCCTATCCTAAATGGTAATGGATGTTTGGAAGTGCTTTTTAGAAATGTAAGGTGCTTCCTGTTCAAATTATTTACAACAGTTTAGATTATCAAGAAGTGGCTAGGTTTGGAAAAATCTGTCTGTTCATTATTCTGTCTTTAGATTGGAAAAAAAAATGATCTCTGTGCATGTGAATTATGCATACAAGCTAAATGTGTTCCCAGTATTTAGTAGAGGGCAAAATAAAATGTAAAGTTCAATGTATACTCTAGAGGCTATGTTAAAATTATATATTCCTTTTAAGAAAAGCTGAATGACATTTAAATGACATTTTTCTGTTCTGCAGAAACCAAAGGCAAATACCAAAGTAATTTGTAAGCGTTGCAAGGTAATGTTGGGAGAGACCATGTCATCAGGTAAGAATTTCATAATAAAAAAGCCAAAATGATTCCTTTCTTGTTAAAAAAGAGTAGAAGGAGATTTTATAGGAAATCTATATGAAAGATAGATAATCAATGTATGTTGTAGAATTGGTGATTTTTTAAATAGAAATTAGCTAACATATCATTCAATATGCCAAGAAGTTTGTGTATTTTGACCTTTATAAGTACATATTGAGTTTTAAGCATTAAGAAGTTGGGTCATTTTCAGTATTTCATATCTGCTCTGTGGATATAAAGCAATAGTATTAAGTTTGTACCTGGGTCTGTCCTAAAGAATAGCGGAGCTTTTTTCTCAGTACAACTCCTCAGTCAGGATTGTTGGTTGATAGAGATGATGAAGAAGTTTTCTTGGCTGCTATCTTCCCCAGGGCTGTATTTTAGGGCTGAGGATTGAAATGGAAAAACCACATTCTGAGTTTTGTACTCTGTTCCTTGTTCTTTTCCCAACAGTGTTCATTTTATTTATGTAAAGTCTATGTTATACCACTTTCAAATATAATAAAATCCTGATAATTAATTCGCATTGTTATTTAAAGGTAAGGTTTAAAAATGTCTGGAGAGCTGCAACATGCTACATTAGCTTTGTGGGTGACGAATAATTGTTTTTAATATAATTAGAAGATGGGATTTAAGTGAAGCTAGTGTACCTAAGAGAAGGCAGATGATGGTCTTTTTTGTTTGTATTTTAAAATTATCAGAATCTTGCAAGTAGTTACTTGCTCAAAGTGAACAGAAAAGGAAGAATGAGTAGGGGTAAAGGATGCCGTCCTCAACATCGCTTTGGAGAACGAAACCAAGCACTTTAAGCAGCAACTTAGAAAATTTTAAGGCTTCCAGTCAAATTAGGTGAATTGATTTTTTTTTACTCTTTTCTCTTCTCCCTGAAGCCCAGTTAAAATGTCAGTTAAGGAATAAAAAATATGTACATCCACAGAGACAAAAAAAAAAAAAATAGAGAGGAAGCGACAGTGATATAAACAAGAGGTATAAACAGACTGTTTTGGAAGCTATAAAGCTGAGAGGTGTGGGAGCACACTCAATAGTTCTGCAGTTCATCTGAGTGAGGAGGGAGCTGGTACTCACTCTAGAGCCTCAGAGCTGGTCTGCTCAGAATTTGGAGGCAGCAGGTAACAGGGAAAGCAGTCTGAGACAAGAAGCTGGAGGAAGGATGCTTAATTCAAAATTTTTATATGGAGCCGTAAGACTCCTAAGATTCTTCCTCTATTTACACCTTGCCTATACTCTCAAGGCAGGAGATTAGAAGACTCTTTCTTGAAAAATGGAAGAATACCAACCAGTGAAGAGATGTGGAGATACTGATTCGTAATCTTTCTTCAACAGTAAAATGAGCTTAGATTCAGCCATCCTACAGTCAACAAGCCTTGTGCCTGAGAGTTTCCTGTCAGCATTTTATTACCTTACACTTAAATACGAATGGATTGCTGAGAATCAGCAAATATCTAAGCAAACTTCCAATTATAAAAGAGACTTAAGTAAAGAAATAATGAAGTAAACAGAATAAAGGCACTGCGGAGAACCAAAGTATGTATAAAACAGAAGAAAATCTTTAACAAAAATAATGTTCTTGGAGAAATAGAATAATATTGCCTCCATAATTCAAAGAATGTAGAATGAAAGATGTGATTGTTTAAAAAACCTAATCAAAGGACTAGAAAATAAATTAATGAACTATCTTATCTCATAAATCAAAACCAAAATTCAGAGATTGAAAATTGGAAAGGAATTATAGAAAAAAAAATCATCATGTAAGTTTCCTAAAGATAGAGATATTGTCTATCTCATTTATCACTGAAACCTTAGCACTAAATATCTGGCGTATAGTGGGTACCCAGTAAATATTTGTTGAATGAATGAGTGGGAGACTTTTAGGATATTCAACATCTAGCTGATAGAAATTCTAGAAAGAGAGAATAGAGACAACAGAGTTTAGGAAATTATCAAAGAACAGATGCTGAAAAAAAAATTACAAGGCTATTTTCCAGAGCTAGGACTTAGGTTTCTCAACTGAAAGGGCCTACTACATGTCCAGTATGACTAATGCGATGGCAGGGAAGCTATCAAAGCTGTATCATTGAGTAATTTCTGAACACCAAGGATGAAGTTTCCGGAGGAAAAAAAGTAAAAGATCAGGAATTAGAATAACATTGAACTCTTAACAGCTTTGTTGAAATCTAGAAGACAGTGAAGTAAAGCCTTCATAATTTAGAAGGAAAAAAATTTTTAACCCATAACTCTATCACAGTCAAATTATTGAATCAAGTATGAAGATAACACATACAGTTTTGGAAATGCAGTGTCTCAAAACACAGACCTCAAATGTATATTTTCCTGAGAAATACACCATAGGATATAGCTCACCAAACCTAAGGATTTAACCTTTGGAGAGAAGACATAGGATTTGGGAAACAGATTATCTAACACAGATAAGGAAGGTCCTAGGGTGAGGGACTTACAGGCCTAGGGAATAACAGCCTAGATTGAAGCAGAGGAGAGAAGATTGCAATAAACATTTTTTTCAGTTACAAAATGAAACTGATAGATTCTTTGGTTTGTTTGACCGCGTGTAACAATCTTGAGATAAGCCGTTTTATCATATGGGAAGAATTAGCTAAAAGTGCTTGGAAAACTAAATACATGAAAAAGAAAGCAGTTGTTCACTGCAGGAAAATGGAAGGGTGAATAAGAAAGGGAACATTTCCTTGGTATCATAGTCATAATAATGTAAGGTTCAACGTAGGCAAAGAAGAAACTAGAAATTTAAGAGCGAGATTTTGGAAGCAAGAAGCAGGGGATGGGCTGAGATGATAACTTCTTCACATAGCTCTGGCTGACTGTTAAATGCACACAATAGATTCCAGAGAGTTCAATAAGAATTGGAAGCTCAGGGAAACCTGTACATTTCCCATGCCTTTGATTTCATTTCTCAATCCACACACAACTAGGCAGCAGAAGGTGGGAGCTTTAATGGCTTGAGGTATTTGAGCAAAACCTGTCCCCAGATTTGTTGATAGCTAACCTATGCAGGTATAGTGAATACTCTCTAGGGAGCCAGGCTAAGCAAAATAAAACAGCAGAAACATTAGCGGCTACACACTGTGGGAAGACATATTTCATAGTTTGAGTTCAGGCTAGTTAATTTACTATTATAAGTGAACAACCCTTAAAAGAACAAACCAAAATCTAGAATAAAAACATTATATTACATACAATGTCCTACTTCCACTTACAAATTAGTAGACATGCAAAGAAAAAGAAAAGAGTGATTGATACTCAAAAACAGGACTCAAAAAACAGGTACTGAATAACCGCAAATATTAGATTTGATAGACAAAGATGTTTGAAGTGGCTATTATAAATATGGCTAAGAATTAAAAGGGGGGGAAAAACTCTTGAGTGAACTAATAGCAAATCTCAACAAATTGGAAACTTCACAGAGAGAGAACCATTGGTAATTACAGAGCTGAAAAGTACAGTAACTAAAAAATTCATTAGATCAGCTAAACTACATATTTGAGATGACAGAAGAAAAAAATAATCATTGAACTTGAAGGTATATTAATAGCAATTAACCAACGCAAAGAACAGAGAGGAAAAAGTCTGAATCGAAATGGACAGAGATTTGTGGGACAATATCAAAATGTTTCAGTTAATGTGTAAATGGAATCTCAGAGGTAAGAAGAAAAAGAATAACTCAGGAAAAAATATTTGTAGAAAACAATGGCTGAAATCTTAGCAAATTTGCTGAAACATATTAACTTTTAGATCAAGAATTTCAGTGAAAAGTAGGATAAACACACAACACTTCACCCAGGCACATTGTGGTCAAACTGATAAAAGCCAAAGATGAAGAATCTTAAAAGTACAAGAGAAAATGAAACATCACGTACAGGGACTTCATGATATAATTAAGGCTGACTTTTTGCGAAAATAGTGAAGACACTAAAATGAGATATTCAAAATGCTGGGGGGAAAATAAAGGAAAAAAAAAAAACCTGTCAGCTAATAATTCTATGTCCAGCAAAACCATCCTTCAAAAATGAAGGCAAAATAAGAGCATTTTCATATAGAGGGAAGTTATGCATTACTAGCAGATCTTCTCTACAAAAAAAATGCTAAAATAAAGTTCTTCAGGCTGAAGTGAAAGATAACAAATAGATCGGAATCCACAGGAAAGAATGAAGATCAAGATAAATAGAAACTATATGGGTAAATTACCCCAAGAGCAACCTCAAAGGTTAGCACAAAATTGAAGCCACCTTTTCCCTGCAATATGCCAGTTCTCTAAAATTAGAACTTTTATTTATTTATTTATTTATTTATTTATTTATTTAATTAATTAATTAATTTATTTGACAGAGAGAGTTGCAGTGAGAGAGGGCACACAAGCAGGGGGCGTGGGAGAGGGAGAAGCAGGCCTCCTGTGGAGCGATCAATGCGGGGCTCCATCCCAGGACCCTGGCATCATGACCTGAACTGAAAGCAGATGCTTAACAACTGAGCCACCCAGGCACCCCTAGAACTTTTATTTTGATTGCTTTGAGAAGTAAGGACATAAATTAAAGACTACACCAAAATGGAACCTAGTAGACGACTCTGAACAAAACTTTGGGACCCTAAAGAGCCATACCCTTACTGTGAAGGTGAATCAGAAGTGGAACAGCCCTGTGGAATTACAAACCTGTATCAACCCTTTGGCACTTTAGGGAATTTCAAGTCTTGAACTTGGTTAGTCTGCCTTCGAGTAGCTGTAACATCCATATGCCTGGCAAAATCAAATGCAAATCACGGGGCGCCTGGGTGGCTCAGTGGGTTAAAGCCTCTGCCTCTGGCTCAGGTCATGATCTCAGGGTCCTGGGATCGAGCCCCGCATTGGGCTCCCTGCTCAGCAGGGAGCCTGCTTCCCCCTCTCTCTCTGCCTGCCTCCCTGCCTACTTGTGATCTCTCTCTGCCGAATAAATAAATAAAATCTTTTTAAAAAATGCAAATCACTTAACGGAGTAAAATACCTTCATTGTAAAACATATTATTCCCACAAATAATTTGTCAAGTACAGTGTTCCCCATACAACCAAAGATAAATAAGCACACAAGTAAACTAGACTTCATCGACAAAAACTAACAAAAACACAAACAGAAACAGACTTGTTATTAGAATTATCACATGTGAACTAGAACAATCATGCTTTCCTATATTGAACAATATAAGAGGTTTAAAAGTATCAAAGGCAAAGGAAACAACAGCAAGCAGATTTGGAAAAGATCTGCAATAAAATTTCTAAGAAATATATATAATGGAAATTTAGAATATAGTGGATGATTTTTTTAAAAAAGATTTTGCTCATTTATTTGACAGAGAAAGAGAGCCCAAGTAGGGGAGGGGCAGAGGGAGAGGGAGAGGGAGAAGCAGGCTCCCTGCTGAACAAGGAGCCAGATGCAGGGCTCAATCCCAGGACCTTGGGATCATGACCTGAACCGAAGGCAGTTGCTTAACTGACTGAGCCACCCAGGCTCCCCTTCAGTGGATGATTTAAAGGCAGATTATGTACAACTTGGAGAAAGAATGAATGAATAGAAGATAGATAAGAAAAATCCATTATCCAGCACAGAGAGACAAGAAGGTGAAAAATAGAGGAGAGAGTAAGACATAAAACATACACCAAGAAGATCTAACATGTTTTTTTGATTTTTTTTGTTTTTACGTAAATTCCAGGGAACATATACTGTAATATTAGTTTCAAGTGTACAGTTTAGTGATTCAGCACTTACATATAACATCTGGTGCTCATTAAACAAGTGCCCTCCTTAATCCCCATCACCTATTTAACCCATCCTCTTCCCCACTTCACCTCTCGTAACCATCAGTTTGTTCTCTGTAGTTAAGAGTCTGTTTCTTGATTTTCCTCTCTCTTTTTTTCCTCTATGATTTTATTTTTTAAGAGAGAGAGGGAGAGAGTGGGGTGGGGCAGGGAGGGGTAGAGGGAGAGAGAATCTTAAGCAGGCTCCTCACCCAGTGTCAAGCCAGATTCAGGGCTTGATCTCGCAACCCTGAGATCATGACCTGAGGCAAAATTGAAAGTCTGATGCTTAACTGACTGAGCCACCCAGGCACCCCCATTTGTTTTGTTTCTTAAATTCACATATGAGTGAAATTATATGGTATTTATCTTTGTCTGACTTACTTAGCATAATACACTCTAGTTCCATCCACATTGTTGCAAATGGCAAGATTTCATTCTTTTTATGGCTGAGTAATATTTCAGTGTGTGTGTACACATGCCACTGTTCATCAGTCAACGGACATTTGGGCTCTTTCCATAATTTAGCTATTGTTGATAATGCTGCTATGAACATCAGGGTGCATATATCACTTTAAATTAGTATTTTTTTATTGTTGGGGTAAATACCTAGTATTACAATTGCTGAATCATAGGGTAGTTCTATTTTTAACTTTTTGAGGAACCTCCATACTGAACGTATTTTTAGCCAGACTTCTAGAAGGAAAAGAAATATAGAGGCAATACTTGAAGAGATAATTGCTAAGAATTTTATAAAAGCGATAGAAAACAGTAAGCTAAAGACTGAGGAGGTCCAATGAATTCTAATTAAATGAGATTCAAGTAATATAAATAAAAAGAAGTCTATAATGGTACATATAGAATGATACAGCAAAACAAACAAAAACCAGAAAATCGTAAAAACAACCAAAGAAAAATGACATCCCTTTCAAAGGAGCAATAATAATGGAAGCTTGAAGACAATGGAATCCAAGTGTCAATGTGCACAAAGGTTAAAGACTGTTAACCTAGGACTTTAATATGGTAGAAATGTTCTGATAAGAATCAAGACAAAGATGTTTTTTGACAAAAACTAGAATAATTCATTTCTAGTGGTGTGGTTTTTTATTAAAAGAAATTATAGTTGGGAAAGAATAGAATTCTACCTGTAGAGAATAGAAGAAAATGATTCCAGATAGAAGGTCTAAATTCAAGAAGGATTGGTAAAGACTGTGATAAATATGTAGGAGACATTAAGTGGATGCCCAGCTGCATAAAGCAGTAATAATATCATCTTGTAGGATTAAAATTATAGAATTAAATTATAGTTTAACAGCAGCTGGGATAGAAGGGATCACTTCGTAATGTTAAAAGGTTCAATTCTGCATCTAGTAACATGATTTCAAAATAGTAAAATGAAAAATTGAACTTAAGGGAGAAGTAGATAAATTCGTCATCATGGCTCTAGATATGTAATACTCTGTTAAACTGTCTATTGATTTTTTTTGCCTTTATTGTGTTATATTGAGCAATTGAAAACATTTTCAGAAAATGTACTGAGAATAACTTTCCATCTTACTTAAACAATTAAAAATTGTTTGGCACACCATTCTTAATGATTGCATAGAATTTCTTTGCCTAAATATATAATTGTTTATAAAGACCAGCCATTCTCAATTTTTAGAGAATTTTTCAGTTTAATTAATACGAGCATATTTATAGGTAAATTTTTATAGATATGAATTTCTTTGAGATAAATTCTTAGATGTTTAATGATGGCATCAGAATATATTTAAGGTCTTCATCAAGTGGCTTTCCAGAAATGTATCATTTGCAGTTCTGATAGCAATATATGAATAAGTGTACCCGTTTCTCCACATCTTCATCATTGCTGCGTTTTGTCATTCACAAATATTTATTTGATGCTAAAGAATATCTCCTTTTAATTTGTGTTTCCTTCATTGCCAATGAAAAGAAACATTTTTCATGGATTTTTTTAAATTCAGAATGATTATGTTTATATTCATTTCTGTAAGATACTTACAAAATTTACTGTTTAAATTTTTCTATAGATATAATTAGATAACCAGATTTGTTGGGAATTGTGCTTTATAGACTCAGGGAGATTCTGGGAAATACGAATGTGAGGTTTACAGCATCTTTTCATGGGCTTTGGGACACGATGATTCAAAAGCCTTTTCCAGTGACTGCTAGGTTTGTGACTATAGAGATGGGGAAATCAAATGACTAGTTTCTGCGTAAGTGGGCTATGGCTGCAGTGTGGCTGATTTTTCTAACCTTCCATGCATGTGAACAGAGTGTCGTGGTGCCAAGATTCACTTGAGACATGTCTTCTAAAACACCAGGCCCTCAAGTCTCAGGATGATCTCAATGTGTTGGCATCTTACACTAAGTCATTTTGGGAAAATTTTTACTGAATGTGAATTTTACCAGTATGTGTACGAAATATTTAGTTTGGGATGTTGTAATTAGGACCAGCATGCCCACCATAAAAATGTTAGTGCAACAGGGAGATTTTAAATTTTCTTATTTTTATTTCTAGAAACCACCAAGTTTTATATGACAGAGATAATTATCCAGCCATCAGAAAGAAATTTTTCCATCATACCAAGGTACAAAAAGCAAATTAAGTTTATTCTGTAATTTCAAATGTGGAGAATGATAGGTACGATTGATTATTTGAGAATTCATTTTTATTTATTCCTCTCTTCAAAAAAGGGTTTTTAGACAGTTGAACCAAACCACACATATAAAAGACTCGAGGATTCATTTATGGTTTGTTTATTATATAGTGGCATAAATAAATGTACTCATCATATAAATCTTCTAAATCTGAAACTTTTTTGTGCTTCCTTCTATTTGTCATATATCCAGGGTCTTATGACTTAATCACCAATAGGTTTTTGAATAATTATTTCTGGGATTAAATTGACTTATTTAAAATTTGAAACATGAGTCAGTTTTCAAATGACTCCTGTGTTTTCAAAAAAGAAGTTACTTAGCCACTAAATCCATTAGCGTTTTCTCCATTTTGACTCTTTTTAATTTGCAAACAGAAGTTAACTATAGTATGTCTTTCAGTTTGTTTATGGAATCTAAAAATTATGGCAACCTGAATATAACCTTAAAATTTATCCTCCTGTAAATACTTTGATTCTGTGCCTCAGCTCTGACTCTTTGAGGGGATGGATGCAAATGGAAGACATCATATATAATACTGTCTAATATTTGGGAGGAAATATCTTGCCTTCTTTTTTAACTTACTCGCTGTTTAATGTGCTGCAGCACAAATGGAATATTGACTTGACTAATACAGTATTTTTTATTTAGTCAAGGGGAATAGTTAGGTTTGGGGTGGGAAGTGGGTTAAGGATTAGAGAACAGGTTATAAGAAGAGTGGAACAAACACATACATTAAAATATATTAAAATCCACATTAGCACAGTCTCTGAAGGAATGGACAGTATACAGAAAAGTCTGGCTGCACACACCTGCCTTTTAGGTACCCTGTGGGTATTTTTGGCTCCTCTTGCCAGTTAGACTTATTATGAGAGGCACATTGTGAAAATTGATTTCTGTTCAAACAGGTCTCAGTTTGTACAGAGCATTATCGCCCAGTGTCTGGTGGAACTCTCCGCTGCTAGAAGCACTTTTAGATTCACTATTCAAGGTCATGATGGCAAAGTGTACATCCTGGTAAGAAGTGATTTCTCCCAGCTTTCTGTAGCTTGGTAATCCAGGGTCTCAGAAATTCGTTAGTTTTGCCATTCTTTTTTGTTTAAGTCTCAGGCCTAGAAAAGAAATGATCAAAAATTGAATTTGTAATATCAGTTTAATTCACAAGTCAGACTCCCTTAATTTGATAACAAAAGATCAAGTGCCTCTCTGTGCTAGGGACTTGGGATAGAGAGAGAAATAAAACCTGATTCCTGCTCACACCACAAAATAAAGTTCTTCACTCCAAGTTGTTCATGGCTTTTCTTGGTCACTGTCACTTAATTCTACTTCTGTCACATTTTCCCCCCTATTGACTTTTCCCTGTTTTTCCCTTTGATACTCTTCTGTTTAAAGTATGTTCTGTTGCTTCTGTTTTTGTGTATGTGGTGAGAATGCTTAACGTGAGACCTACCCTCTTGATAGATTAAGTGCACAATAACGGTATTGTTAATTACAGGCACAATATTACATGGCAGATCTCTAGAACTTATCCATCTTGCCTAACTAAAACTCCATACCCTCTAGTGAGCAACTCCCCATTTCTCCCTCCTCCAGCTTCTGGCAACCACCATTCTACTCTCGGCTTCTATGAATTAGACTGTTTTAGATTCTTTCTGGAAGTGGCATCAGGCAGTACTGTCCTTCCGTGTCTGGCTTATTTCACTTGGCAAATTGTCCTCAAAGTTCATCTGCATTGTTGCATATTACAAGGTTTCCTTTTTTTTAAGAATAATATTCCACTGTATGTATGCACCACATTTCTTTACCCATTCATCTGTCGATGGACATTTAGATTGTTTCTGCATCTTAGCTATTGTAAACAGCGCTGCAGTGAACATGAGGGTACTGATACCTCTTCGAGATCCTGATTTTTACATGTTGATGTTTGAGAAGTAGTGGCAGGTTTTGGATAAGAGGCCCTGCAATTAGCAGAATCCTCCCCTTCATGTACCACAAGCATCTAATATTATACTGTTTCTGTTAAAAATAATGGTCTGCAGAACAGAATTTGGGATGTTTATGTGAAAATCCAAGAATCAGGGTCTAAGTCTCTTTGCCTCCATATCTGTTTTACTCAGCCAGTTATCACATATCGAGCATTTCTTATTCTATAGGCGCTACTCTAGGTGTTCACGGTAGAACAAAAATTGCCATCAAGGAACTCCTGAGCCAATAGGAAAACATGGCAGCTAGAAGGAGGGAGACAGTTAAGGTTGCTGTTAAGTGTGGCTTTGTAGCCGGCCATCCATTATGGGGGCCCATTGCTTCTCTGATTCCAGACCATTTCTCCCAAAGCTAACATACGTGTTGACTGAAGTTAACACTAAGTGTGCCTCACAGTCTGAAATCAGTTTTAATTTTCTTTTACTGTAAAGTTTTTCGGGTTAAAACTCAGGAATAGGAAACACCTAAAAACCTAAAACCTACTGCTAATATGTATTTAAACCCGGGGGCGCCTGGGTGGCTCAGTTGGTTAAGCATCTGTCTTCAGCTCGGGTCATGATCCCAGGGTCCTGGGATCGAGCCCCATGTCAGGCCTGCTTCTCCCTCTCCTGCTCCCCCTGCTTGTGCTCTCCCTCGTGCTCTCTCGCTCTCCTCTCTCTGTCAAATAAATAAATAAAATCTTAAAAAAAAATAAATTAAAAAAACGTATTTGTTGTAAAAGTAATACATTCTTGAAACATTCAGACAACATGAAGAATGTAGAAGTGGTATTCCCCCATCTCGTCTTCTCTCCTTGTCTTACTGTATCATAGTATTTGAAGGTAAACATTACTACCAGCGTGGTGTGTGTACTTCAGCGTCTTCTCCCTCTCTGTGTGCAACTCTGTGTTCATGCGCTCACATTCTGCTTTTCTGTTTGTGAAACCTACCCGTATCACATGACGAGCATTTTTCTTCATCGTGTTTACTTCCCTCAACAGTATATCATAAGGATCATTCCTCGTGAGTGTAAATATAGACCGGGATCTTTAATGCCTAGAATTCCAGTGTGTGGCTTCAATGAAAATAATCTTTGTGTGTGTGTTTTAGTACTTCTTTAGAAACAGACCTTTCTAATCTAAGATGGTATTAGAATTTATGTTTTTTAAACTGGTAATTATCACCCTCCAGAAAACTTGTATTCATTTGTCCCATATGGTGAGACATTCTTGGTACCCCACCCAGGTCCTACTTACTCAGGCTGGTGCACCCATCTCCCAGCTGCTGAGATGTGTGGGCTGCTGATGGCGCTCAGCTGCCTTGTCTCCAGAGGCATGCCCTCACACGACAGATGCCACCTTGTTTAGAAAGTTAGCTCTTCCCCACCCCTGCCCTGGTCAGTCTACTGCCAGTGATTTGGCCCTGGGGTACAGAAAGCAGAGGCCTCCTGTCTCGAGGTGAGACAGACAGTGTAGGTGCCATTCTTGCATCAGAGCTCCCCATGGGATCAGGTTGAAGCCAGACTCCAGCTGAGCCCCTCAATGAGTAGCATGCATGCAAATCCCGAAACACTCTTCCACCAGCAGTCCAAACCGCTCTACCGAACTGGATGTCACCATCTTTTTGTACGTGCCAGTCTAATAAGTGAAAAAGAGTGGCATATGATTTTTACGTTTCCTTATTATTAGTTATATTAACATTTTTATATATGTTTATCACTTACTTCTTCTGTTAATTCTGTTCATATTCTTTGCCTTTATTTCTGTTGGGCTATTTTTGCCCCCTTCTCGATTCCTGGGAGCTCTATATATTACAGATATATTACAGATAATAACTTTGTTATCTACATATTAAATATTTTCTCCTAGTTGGTTGTCTTTTTTTTAAACTTTATGATCTCGGCAGCTCTACCAGATGTTATACTTTGAAAGATTTACCATACTTAAAAATTATATACAGGGTTCTCCTATCTTTTTTTCCTGCTATTTTTATAGTTTTGTGTGTGTTTTGTTTTTTAGTGGTAGTATGAGATACGGCTAGGGTGATAATAATATCCTTATACTTGGACCTTTCTCTCCATATCTTTAGCTGTGGCTTTTAAACTCAGACAGCCTGGTGATTGAATCTTTGGGAAGTTCCAAAAGTATCAAAAAGTTCCCCCTGTTAGAAGATAACTTGAAGGCAGATTCCTGTTCTGTCTGGAATGCTGTCAAGGTCCTCTATCAGCCATGCATCAAAAACAGGAATGCAAAGTAAGTCGTGCTTCTGTTTTCTCATTCCACATTACGTTTTAGTTTCTTTTGCCATTTGGTGTTGGGAAATTAATGAATTAAATGGTACCATACCACTTGCCTACTTGAAGCTTCTAGGAGTCATACTGCTAAATAGTATGCTTTAAAGTAGATTGAATTATTATGGATGATTCATGCTAGTGTGCAGAAAGCTTGCTTTTACTGAAAATAATTGGTCTTTTTCTTGTAATCTCAGCTGTCTGTGCATATGGCTGCAGTACTAAATCAGGCATCAACAGTTATGAATATTTACTGATAAGCACTTTCCAGGCATTCAGGATGCAATAGTGAACAAAACACAGTCCTTTCTTCCCCGGGCTTGTCGTTGTAATAGGGGGAAGGCAGACCATCCGCAAAAAAGGCATAAAATCATGGACTGATGGGGCTCCTACTGAGAGTGAGGCACTCATCAGAGGGCTTCTGGCTCATTCAAGCCTAACATCAACCCTGTGGAATAGGTACTGTTATCACCCTCATTTTACAGATAGGGACACTAAGACACAGGTGTTAAACGTACTTCAGTGAAATAGAAAGCAAGGCAAAGTAGTTGGGGAGCAGTAGGATAGGTGAGGTTGTCATTTTATATTGAAAAGTCAAGGAAGTTTTCTCAGATAAGATGATATTTAAGTGGAAAACTCGAAGGAAGTGAAGGAGTGAGCCTTATCTGAGAGAACAGTGTTCCTGGCAGAGGGAACAGTTGGAAGTTTACACTTGTCCTGTCCTCTCCAAAGAGTTTGATCAAATTTGTGATAAGAACAGAAAGATCCCAGTCTTTTTCTGGGGAGTAAATAAGAAATTTTGAAAAATTGCTCTTTTCTTTTTCGGATTATACAAGCAGTACAAATCATAAAATAGTCAAACAGTTGAGACATATATAAAGTAAAATATGAAAGTTCTCCACCATGTCCCTCTCTGGAAGTAAAAGTATGTTGTATATCCTTCAACTCTTTTTTCTATTTATTTTTCATCTTAACATAATTTGAATGATACAGATGTATATTTTACACTTACAAAAAAAAAAAGGCAACACTGTAGAGTCTTGGGGATTCTTTCCACGTCAGTGCTTGGCATTTTATGAAATGGATGTACTATAAATAATTCAACTATTTTTCTGTTGTTAGATTCTTGGGTTATTACTATTTCCCTGCTATAATTAGCATTGTGCTGTGTTGTTACACAAATTCGTTTTGTAATTATGTGTACTTATTTTATGAGGAATTTCTAGAAGTAGAATTGCTGTGGCAAAGGTATGACTTTAAAATTTTGATAGATAATACCTAGTTACTTTGTAAAAAAGGCATTGCCCATTTATACTCCTACCTGAAGTTTCTATAAATGCCACTTCCCTGAAGCCTCACAAACTGCCATTTAGATTTTTGCCCATCCGATGCCAGTCTAAATGAAACAGTCCAGATGACTACCCTTGTGTTGTTTTGAGGTATGATCAGAGAATATGACTTATGCTTTGACGCTTTGAGGACTTTGGCCTAATACATAAGCTTTAAGCTTTTTGGTTGCTTGTTTTAAGCTTTTGGTTGCTTGTATCCTCTATTGTGTGTGTTTGTGTGTGTGTACTTCTGTATATTTAGACTTATATAGTGAAGCTTATTAAAACCTTTCACATTTTTTATTCCTTTGAAATGTGCATTTTTGAGAAGGGTATGTTAAATCACGCTATGATTATAGAAGTTTTTTGTTCTGATTTTGATGTCAGTTTTTGCATTATATATTTTAAAGCCATGTTTTTAGGTACACAAATGTTTGTGCCATGACACGTTGAGTAATTGCATATTTTATCCGTGAGAGATTTTGCTCTCTTTCCATTTGATGGATTTAATTCTAGTTTCCCTGATGTTAATATTATTATATTTACTTCTCTTTTTTTTTAATTGCTAATTTGTCACATAGTAGTCCCCCCTTATTGCAGTTTCACGTTCTGTGGTTTCAGTCACCTGTGGTCACCTGCCGTCCACAAGCAGATGATCCTCCTCCTGACGTATGGCCAGAGGGTCAGTCGTAGCCTAACGCTAGGTCACAGTGTCTCCATCACTCCCCTCACTTCATCTCATCACATGGGCATTTTGTCATTTCACATCATCACCATCAAAGAAGGGTGAGTTCAGTACAAGAAGGTATTTTGAGAGAGAAAGAGACCACATTTACATATCATTGTAATTGTTCTATTTTATTATTAGTTATTGTTAATTTCTTACCATGCCTGATTTATAAATTAAACCTTATCATAGGTATGTATGTATAGGAAAAAGCATAATATATATAGGGTTGGGTACTGTCTAGGGTTTCAGGCATCCACTGGGGGGTCTTGAAATGTAAGCCCCATAGAGAAGGGGAATGTTTTCCATTTCTTTCTTTACAGCTGTCTTGTATTATTTTGTCTTAGGTATATGTCTTGCTAACATGTACCTTGTAAACTGTGTAGGTGGATATTTTGAAACTTCATTACGACTGGGGCACCTGGCTGACTCGGTAGAGCATGGGACTCTTGATCTTAGGGTCGTGAGTTCAAGCCCTACATTGTGTGCAGCGTACTTAAAATTAAAAATTAAAAAAAAAAAACAACCAACAATAGTGAATTCAGAGAAAAACAGTTATCATATGATCTCACTGATATGTGGATTTAAGAAACAAGGCAAAGGATCATAGGAGAAGAGAGGAAAAAAATGAAACAAGATGAAACCAGGGAGGGAAACAAAACATAAGAGACTCTTAATCTTAGGAAACAAACTGAGGGTTGCTGGAGGGGTGGTGGGTGGGGGGGATGGGGTAACTGGGTGATGGACGTTAAGGAGGGCATGTGATGCCCTCCTTATGAGCACTGGGTATAATATAAGACTGATGAATCACAGACCTTTACCCCTGAAACAAATAATACATTTTATGTTAATTAATTGAATTTAAATTAAAAAAAAACCTTATGAGTGAAAAAAAAAAAGAATTAGCCAAAGATATAGGTATTTGTTGGGTGTTGGAATAAAGCAAACATAAATGGTCCGTTAAAAAACAAAAACAGGTGAAAACAAACTCCAGTATGGCAGTCTATTTTAAAAATGAATTTAACGCACACTTACTGTGATTATTGATGTAGTTGAATTTAGTCTACTGTCTTTTACATTGGTTATCTTCTCTGTATCATTTCTTGATGATTTGGAAGTAAAAAAACATCTATTTCAAGATGATTTTTAGTGGTTAACCCCGAAACTTCTAACATACATACTTAAACTTCTTTATTATCAATTTCTAGATTTAACTAGTATCCACACTCTTCACCAGAACAAGAAAAGACTCTTAAGGTTTCACATTTCTTCTTTCTCCCCCCCCCCCCCGCACCCCCCGTCTCATGCACTCTCCTCTATGTTGAAATCATTTATGATTCTGCTGTTAGTGGTTCTTTCTTAAAGAAGCCCTACCCCACTTGCTTTCCTCTTACACTCATGTATGACGGCCATAAATGTCTTTATATTTTTATTGTATGTCTATTTCCATGAAAATATTTGATGTTTTTAAAATATTTATAAATAGTGTTATAGTATGAATCTTTTTGCTGTTTGTTTTTCACTTCATAGTCTTTGTTTCATGGTGCTTTGATGAAATATGCCCTTTCATAGTTTTTTTAAAGTTGAACTGTAGCCAGTCTTTGAATACCTGATAATCTCTTATATCTCTCCGAAAACCTATAGGATTTCTCTTTATCTTTGTTTTTCTAAGATTTCATACCCATATATCTAAATGTTAGTGTATATTCAAAATTTTCTCATGTCACAATCTGTTCTTATCTTACAAATGAAGTATTCTCTCAATATCTGGGAATAAGAGTGATACTTCAAGTCTTCTGTTTCTCTATTAACTCTTTTCTTTGGGTGTTAACTCTCTTCTCTTTGAAAGATTCTTTGTGTTTGATACTTTGTTTCATGGTGTTGCTTTCCCCAAATGTTTGATGCCTCCACTAGAATTCCTGTGCTTGGATATATGCTCTGTGTGAATCAGGACCTCGTCTGTCTTACTCATTATTACCTATAGATGAGTTCTCTCTTTTTTTTTTTTTTTTTTTTTTGAGAGAGAGAGAACACAAGCAGGGGAAGTAGAAGAGGGAGAAGCAGGCTCCCCACCAAGCAGGGAGCTGAACGTGGGGCTCGATCCCAGGACCCTGTTATCATAACCTGAGCCTAAGGCAGACGCTCAACTGACTGAGCCACTCAGGTGCCCCTAGATGAGTTCTTGTAGGAGTGCTCAATATATATAATTTAAAGTCACTTTTAACAAAACATTTGTTAAGCGAATGGTTCATAGTTTTCTGCTCATCTTTATATTTGATAATTACTATTCATCTATAGTGACTGTAGGTTCTTGTTACCATAGTCTGCTTTTATGGATTCGTGAAAGAGAACTCAAAGGACATACCAGTTTGGATGTGCCCGTTTGTCTTTTGACAGCTTTTGGGTGCTAAGGAAAAGGAATTGGTAGTAGATTCAGTCACAGTGATGAACCTATAGTCATTATTGTGAAGGATCTTTACACTGCCTCTCTAGAGGAGAGAGACAAGGATTCAGTGTACTGTCTCATTTCACTCATTCCTAACAAATCCCTGGGACACTGGACATACAATGACTATAGTCAGTTGTGTTCTGCTGTATTGATTAGTGGACTTTTTTTGAGTTTGAAGAGTTCAGTTTGCCTGTTGTATATAACTTTTTTTGTTTTGCTTTTTCTTTTACTATTGGTTAACTCTGTATCCCCCAAAGGTAGTAGAGGAACTTCATACATTGGGTAAGCGTCCTGTGAGTTACTTGCTTTTGTCTTTAAGGACATTGTCTTTTAAGAGACATTATTTTCTTTCTTTGGGGGCATTACTGAGTAAACTGTAGACTCCCTGGCATATTTTTGGCATGTGGGGTGGTACATTAACTATTTTAGTCCAATCGGCTGCAATTTTAATTTTTTTTTTTTTTTTTAGTGGAAGTGTGGATTGCCAGATGGCAGTCTAAAAGAGGAAGATAGCAAATGTAACTATGGTTTTAGTTCCTTGAGCACACACAAAAAGTGGCAGGTAATATATTTAGAACGTTCTTTCTTTCTAGCAATAAGCACACGTCTTTTAACATTTTGATGTCTATTGTTTCTTATTCCCCTATCCCCCGCCCACATTTATCCTACAGCTTACTTGTTTAGTTTGCATATCAGTTTAGATCCTAAATGTTAACTTTGTAGCTTTGGACCCTAAGTTAATGTCTGCAGTTTAATTGTGCTAATTCACCAGTTCACCTGTGGCCTCATATTCTCTCACTGGGGGTAATTTTGCCCCTAGGGGACATTTGGCAATGTCTGGGTCATTTTTGGTTGTCACAACTTGAGGCACTACTGGAATCTAGTAGGTAAAGCCCAGGATACTCTTTTTTTTGGAGGGGGGTATTATTTTTTTTTATTAACATATAATGTATTATTTGCTTCAGGGATACAGGTCTGTGAATCATTAGTCTTACACAATTCACAGCGCTCACCATAGCACATGCCCTCCCCAATGTCCATAACCCAGCCACCCTATCTCTCCGCCCTACCCAGCACCTTCAGTTTGTTTCCTGAGATTAAGAGTCTTTTATGGTTTGTCTCCCTCCCTGGTCCCACCTTGTTTCATTTTTTCCCTCCCTACACCCCATGACCCCCTCGCCCTGCCTCCCAGATTCCTCATATCAGAGAGATCATATGATAATTGTCTTTCTCTGATTGACTTATTTCCCTTAGTATAATACCCTCTAGTTCCATCCATGTTGTTGCAAATGACAAGATTTTAGGGGTTTTTTTGATGGCTGCATAGTGTTCCATTGTATATATATACCACATCTTCTTTATCCATTCATCTGTTGATGGACATCTAGGTTCTTTCCATAGTTGGGCTATTGTGGACATTGCTGCTATAAACATTCGGGTACACGTGCTCCTTCGGATCACTACATTTGTATCTTTAGGGTAAATACCCAGTAGTGCAATTGCTGGGTCGTAGGATAGCTCTATTTTCAACTATTTGAGGAACCTCCGTACTGTTTTCCAGAGTGGCTGCACCAGTTTGCATTCCCACCAACAATGTAGGAGGGTTCTCCTTTCTCTGCATCCTCGCCAACATCTGTTGTTTCCTGACTTGTTAATTTTAGCCATTCTGACTGGTGTGAGGTGGTATCTCACTGTGGTTTTGTGTGTATTTCCCTGATGCCGAGTGATGTTGAGCACTTTTTCATGTGTCTGTTAAGCCCAGGATACTCTTAAATATCCTACAATGCCTCAGGGAGCCTCTATAACAAAGAATTATCGAGCCCAAAATGCCAGTAGTGCCAAAGTTGAAAAACTCTGTCCTGGTCTATCTCTCCTGAAATCAAGCTGTGTCTACCTTTCCCTCTGGGTGTCACAGTGCACAATTTTCTTGAAATTTTATTTAGGCCAGCAAATAAGAGAAGTTTTACTGCAGCATGACCACTAACCTCTATAATCCCACAGGTTAACTTAGAGTAAACAGGTTAAGTACAAATATTATATGTTTATTGTTATACTTCTCTCATTTTCTCTTAGGGAAACATGAAAAATAGATTTATTTGTAATAAAGAATGATGAAGAATTTTGTAGGTTTCAAGTCCTTTGTTCTTATGTATTTAAGAGAAAAGAACTTACAGAAATGTAATCACTAAGTGTAAATAAGTGGCTCTTTAAAAAAGCTGAATTGAATTCTCTTCATTATTTAAGTTAAAGGAGTCTGAGTACTGGTAGTAGCTCTTCCCTTATTTTTCGAAAGATAAAATATGTGATTAAAATATCTGGAGAATTTGAACTGAGAACTGTTCTGTCTTCCACAATTTAGTAGAAGCATTTTCTGACAAGATATATTGAGGGAGGAAATGATGGTTTGTTATATTTACCCCTAGTTTTGGTGAATTTAGAGATTATAATTTGTAAACTAACTAGGTTTCCCTTTGTTGGCTCTGTCTTGGTAAATACTGTTTCTAAAAAAGTGTTGTTTTGCCTTAAGATAGTCATCATTATTGCTTTTTTTTAAAGATTTATTTATTTATTTTTGAGAGAGAAAGAAAGCAGGAACAAGCGAGCATGGTGGGGAAGGGCAGAGGGAGAGAAAGAGAGAAAGAGAGAAACTGAAGCAGGCTCTGTGCTCTGACTTGGTGCTTGATCTCACGACCCTGAGATCAGGACCTGAACTGAAACCAAGAGTCAGATGCTTAACTGACTGTGCTACCCAGGCACCCCCATTATTGCTTTTTCTAATGAAATAGAAACACATAAATCACACCCATATACATTTCATATGCATAAAATAATATTAGTAGTTGTTTTTATTTGTGAAATAGTATTTTAAAATCTGTTTTCTCCTTCATTTCAGCAGAAAAATTGAAATTCTGCTTAATTTTTTTAATGGGGTAAAAACCACATAGTATAAAATTTACCATCCTAACCATTTTTAGGTATACAGTTCAGTGATGTTAAGTATATTCACATACATGTTGTGAAAGAGTTCTCCAGAACTTTTACATTCTGCAGCTGAAACTCTATACCCATTACACAACTCCTTTTTCCCCTGCCCCCAGCCCCTGGTAACCACTGTTCTAGTTTCTGTTTTTAAGAACTTGACTATATTAGTCTACCAGGACTGTCATAACAAAATGCCAAAGACTGGATGATTTAAAAATCAGAAGCTTATTTTCTCAAAAGTTCTGGAGGCTGGGAGTCCAGGATCAAGGCACCATCAAGATTGGTTTCTGGTGAGGCCTCTCTTCCTGGCTGACAGACAACCGCCATCTCCCTGTGTCCTCACATGGCCCCTTCTTTGTGTGAGAGCAAAGAGAGAGTAGATGGGGAAGCAGTAGAGACGGGAAGAAGATCTTGCTTCTCTTTCTCTTCTGATGAGGACAGCAGTTCTGATTAGAGAGCCCCATTCTTATGACCTCATTTAACTAAGTACTTTTTGAAAGGCCTTATCTCCAAATACAGTCACTTTGGGGGTTAGAGCCCTAACTAGTTCATATTCAATTCAACATAAGAATTTTGGGGGAATACAATTCAGTTCATAACATTGACTACTTTAGATACTTTATGTAATTGGAATCATGGAGTACTTGTCTTTTTGTAACTGGCTTATTTCACTTAGCATAATATCCTTAAGATTGTTCATCTAGGGGCACCTGGGTGGCTCAGTGAGTTAAAGCCTCTCAGGGTCATGATCTCAGGGTCCTAGGATCAAGCCCCGCATCGGGCTCTCTGCTCAGCAGAGAGCCTGCTTCCCCCTCTCTCTCTCTGCCTGCCTCTGCCTACTTGTGATCTCTCTCTCTGTCAAATACATAAATAAAATCTTTAAAAAAAAAGAGAGAAAAAAAAAAGATTGTTCATCTGTGTTGTAGCATATAACAAGATTGCCTCTCTTTTTAAAGCTGAGTGCTATTGCATTGTGTGTGTGTGTGTGTGTGTGTGTGTGTGTGCATTGCATGTATCACTTTTTGTTTATCCATTCATCCCTCAGTGGACATTTGGGCTGCTTCTTGTGTATTATGAATAGTGCTGCTTTGAACTTGGGCGTGCAAATATCTTTCTGAGATCCTGCTTTCAGTTCTTTTGGAGATATACCCAGAAGTGTGATTACTGGATCAAATGGTAGTTCTATTTTTAATTTTTTGAGGAACCTCCATACTGTTTTCCATGGTAGTTGCAGCATTTTACATTCCCACTAAGAGTTGTTCTATTTCTCCACATTCTCATCAACACTTATCATTTTCTATTTTTTTTTAAGGATTTTATTTTATTTTTTTTTTAAATTTTATTTATGAGAGAAAGTGAATGCAGGAGCAGGGGGCAAGGGAGGGGCAGAGGAAGAGGGAGAAGCAGAGTCTCTGCTGAGTGCAGTGCTTGACGTGGGACTCGATCCCAGGACCCTGAGATCATGATCTGAGCTGAAGTTAGATGCTTAACTGACTGAAGTCACCCAGGCATCCCTTAAGGATTTTATTGTTAAGTAATCTTTACGCCTAATGTGGGGCTCAAACTCACAACCCTGAGATCAGAAGTTGCATGCATGCCCCACAGACTGAGCCAGCCAGGTGTTCCTATTTTCTATTTTTTAATAATAGCCATCCTAATGGGTGTGAGGTGGTATCTTATTGTGGTTTTGATTTGCATTTCTCTGGTGATATTGAGCATCTTTCATATACTTGTTAGCCATTCGTACATCTTCTTTGGAGAAATGTCTGTTCATGTTCTTTGCCCGTTTTTTTTTAAATTAAAATTTTTCCCATTTATTTATTTATTTATTTATTTATTTATTTATTTTAAAGATTTTATTTATTTATTTGACACAGAGAGAGAGAGATCACAAGTAGGCAGAGAGGCAGGCAGAGAGAGAGGGGGGAAGCAGGCTCCCCGGTGAGCAGAGAGCCCGATGCGAGGCTCGATCCCAGGACCCTGAGATCATGACCTGAGCTGAAGGCAGAGGCTTTAACCCACTGAGCCACCCAGGCACCCCTCCATTTAAATTCAATTTAATTAACATGTGTATTTTTAGTTCCAGAGGTAGAGTTCAGTAATTCATCAGTCTTATAGAACACCCAGTGCTCTCCACGTGCCCTCCTTAATGTCCATCACAGTTACCCCATCCCTCTACCCCCGCCCCCAGCAACCCTCAGTTTCCTAAGATTAAGAATTTCTTATGGTTTGTCTCCCTCTCTAATTCCATCTTATTTTCCCCTGCCTTCTAGAATCTGTGCTTCTCTGTTTTGTTTCTTAAATTCCACATATGAGTGAAATCATATGGTAATTGTCTTTCTCTGATTGACTTATTTCACTTAGCATAATACCCTCAGGTTTCATCCACGTCATTGCAAATGGCAAGATTCGGTGGGGGGGTTTGATGACTGAGTAGTATTTCATTGTGTGCGTGTGTGTACACACATATACGACATCTTCATCCATTCGTCAATGGACATCTTTCCATAGTTTGGTGATTGTGGACATTGCTGCTATAAACATTGGGGTGCAGGTGCCCTTTCGGATCACTACATTTGTATCTTCGGTGTATGTACCTAATAGTGCAGTTGTTGTGTTGTAGGGTAGCTCTATTTTTAACTTTTTGAGGAAACTCCATACTGTTTTCCAGAGTTCTTTGTCCATTTTTAACAGGTTATTTGGTTTTTTTGTTGTTGTGGAATTGTAGGAGTTAATATACTCTGATATTAACTCTTTATTAGACATGATCTGCACATATTTTTTCTCATTCCGTAGATTACGATTTTTTATTACATCTGCTGATTGTGTCTTTTGATGCACAGAATCTTTTAAGTTTAATGCAGTTCCATTTATTTTTACTTTGTTGCCTGTATATTCATAAAATCATTGCTAAAGTTTGCTTAATTGAGGTGCCCTACCTGACATGTCAGGCACTATCATTGTCTAAGGTCAAATTAGGTGATTTTGAGGAGATTTAGAGGAATTTGTCCTTTTTGATTGACGAAAACATAAACCAAATGTTAATTTATGCTAATTTTATATCCAGCAAGATATCTAAGACCCGTTATTTAATAATTATATAACTTACTAAAACACTTCACATGAATTCATCTGGATAGTTTGTGAATACTATGCTGTACTGAATGAATGAGCAAGCAATGAATGAATTTGTGTTACCAATCCCTAAAGAGTACTTTATTAAGCCATTTAAAGTGTCTTCTGTGTCCCCACATAGAAGTCACAGGCTGACATTGTCAATGTACTCTAATTAGAGGCATTCCTTTTGCAGAATAGGATTGATTTAAAGTTCAGGTATAAATGTCCAAGTCTTATATTTTATAAGTGAGGAAGCTAAGGCTTACTTAAAGAAATAGTCACTTTGTTAGTTGGTGATAGAGCCAGAATTTGAGCCAGGTTGTCCTGATTCCAGATTCACTTCTTTATCATTATATCATGTAGTCCTTCACCATAAAATTTTAGGAGATCTGAAAATGTCACTATAAATGTATATTCTTCCTCAAGAACAATTCCTTTAGTGGTTTAGAATGTGTCAGCATTTTGATTACTCCCCAAAATATACTGCTTACTATACTATATTCAGTAAATATTTATGCATCTTAATATGTAACATCAGCAGTGGAAACTTCTGATTTATAGTATGTTCATATCTGATCTTCTAGATCAGAATTTAAGGATACAAATGTGATTTTTTCAGAAGTCAGTGCCTTAGCTTCTTAGAACTGGAATCCATTGAAAGGAAATTAATCTAAAAATACAGGAAAGTTATCAAATACCTCTGGGAAAAGATAAATGCTTCTTTGGAAAGTACTTTTCACACATTTGTCTGCTACTACCATATTATCACCTAAATATATCCATCTAGAAATTGTTCTTCATTACAAAGCAAGTCGAGCACATGCTTCCTTAATTTGTAATTGGAAAATTACACTGTGTAAGTACAGTGGCCTTAATTCAAACTTATTTTATTCGAAATTCTCATCCATGAATTTATAATCATTAAAGAAGATACAGGAAATAAGACCGTGACATATAATAAAAGTAAGCTTTTTCCCTCGAGATGCTAGTCAAAGCAGATTTTACCTGTGGAAAGCAATTCATCTCTTGGAATCGCTTTCTGGAAAGAATCTGGCTTCCCTCCTGATGCAAGAATGTAAGATAAGTATAATCATGAGCTGTGGGGGTAGAAAGGGCGAGGGGACTGGGATTGTTTAAATCAGGAAAGAGAATGTATGTATGAAATTGTTGCTTCACTTTCCTGTGTTTTCTAATCATGTGTTAGGTATTTTTATGAGTCCAACCTGAAGTAGATGTCTTCACTTTTTATGCAGAAGGGTTTGGATTTTTCTTTCCTCTTTTTTATTACCTCCTGCTATACTTGGTATTGTATGTGATTCCAAAGCAGGAGACCAAAGATTACTGCCATAAAGAAATTTATAGTAAAGTTAAGGTAACGTGTACAAAGAAAAATTCTTTGAAAAGAGCAAAATCTACGTACATGCTATAAGGGTTTTCATGGAAAATCATGTTCATTAGCTGAATCAAAGAAAATAGAAAAGAGTTAAGTAGTTTCCTCCACTCCACCCCTACACCTGTAAAAGCTGCAGAGGGCTGGGCAGGGAAAGCATGCATGTTTTTTCTTTCCTTTTTCTTTTCTTTTTTTTTTTTTAAGACTATTTTTTGTGAGAGAGAGAGAGAAAGTGCACCAGCAGGGGGGATGGGTAGAGGGAGAGAGAGGGAGAAGCAGACTCCTTGTTCAGCAGGGAACCCAATGTGGGGCCCGATCCTAGGACCCTGAGATAATGACCTGAGCTGAAGGCAGACACTTAACTGACTGAGCCACCCAGGTGCCCTGAAAGAGTACATGTTTTCATGTAGGGAGCTCCAGTAGGCTGTTGCCAACACAGTGGCAGGTGGCTCGCAGAGGGGTTGAGTGGGAAGTGGAGGTTGGCAGTCATCGGCCCGTAGAGATGCTCTCATTTATCTGTGTGGCATTTGAGGGTCTCATCAAAAGCTTTTGCTTGAAGAAAGCGTTCCAGAGCTGATACAAAAATGTTTGAGAACCACTGTTCTCTCTGCTGAGCATTTCACCAGACTGGGCTTGAATTCACTGGGTCGTGGCAAAGTCACTACTTAATAAGATTGACAACATTGAGCCAGTTTTAATTGACTGAATGGTCTTCCTCTTACTGAGCTGAGATCTATTTCCCAGAGACTCTCATCCAGAGCTACCAAAAATCAATCTGTTGATTCTTGAATATGACAGCTCTTTAAATATCCAGATAATCTGACATTCAGTCCTAGATTTTCTCTTCTCCAAGCTTAATATCCTCAGATGGAGTGGTTTCAAGCTTCCTTTTCCTTGTGCAGTCTCTTTTTTTCCCACGTGGTCCCCTTTCCTATTACCATTTTGATTGCCTGTAAGAAGATGTTGCCCCAGCATCCTGTCAGCTTTACATAATAGGGTGAATCAGAGAGCAGCTAGAGCTAGGGATTCATCTTCCAGGGCTGTTTTAGGTAATTTAGATATAAAGGGAAGAAGGCATTTACAGTGGTCCCAGACAGGAGAGACTGAATTTCAAGAGCCCATTGAATTTGGACATTAAGTAAAAAAGTTTTTCAACCTCAAGTGTTAAAGATGGTCATTTATTCATTGATTCAACAGATATTAAATTCATACTACAGTGCTAGGTACTGGAAATAGAAAATTGAGCTAAAAGAGATCTGATGCCTTGCATCATAGACCTTAGTAGAGTCTAGTGGGAAAGACAAATAAATGATCAGTGCTATGAAAGAGAGCTATATAATGCCAAGAGAGCAAATCATAGGGAGATCAGCCAGTTTAGGATAGGATTCCAGGAAGAATGCTTGACTGATGTCTGAAAGATGAGAACAAGCAAACTATGTGAAGAGGCTCTGGGCTTGCCCATAAGAAAGCAGTACAGAAGGACCTGTGGTGGGAGAGAGCAGCATAGTGAGGGCAAGAGATGGGAAGAAGACCAAAGTGGCTACACTGGAGAGTGAGAAACGGGGACAGGGTAGGAGGAGCCAGACCAACTCAGGATCTTAGAGGCGTTTTAAAGAGCTTGTCTTTGTGTTTATCCTAAGAACAATTAAGACTCTATTGAATGTTTTGTCCAAAGAGAAGGGTGAGATGGTTTAATTTATGCTTCAGAAAGATTATTCTGGCTGCCAACCAGGGAACAGTTGGATATGGTAGATCAGATAGGAGGCTATCGCAGAAGCCCAAGAGAAATGACTATAGTGGATAATGGCAACTGAGATAAATTTGAGAGATACTATAGTAATATTGCAGTGTTTGTGATTGATTGGATTTTGGAACCAAACCAGTATTTATTGGGATAGATAACATTGGAAGAAGATCAAGTTTTGGGAGAAGATCATGAGGTTTGGTTTTATATGTGTTGAGTTTGAGTTACTACTTGAGTCATTCAAGAGGAAAGAAAAATAGAAAGTTAATATATAGACCTGGAGTTCAGATGAAAGGTTTGGGCTGTGTTTTTAAATTTGTGAGTCATCTGCATATTGGTCATAGTTGAAGCCAAGGACAGGTGGGATTGTTTAGGAAAGAGGATGGAAGGACTGAGCTGTGAAGAACTAACCACATTTATGGGCCAGAAAAAGGAGGATGAGCCTAGAAAGGAGCTAGAGGAGCAGCAGAGAGGTAGGAGGAAAGCAACAGAGTACTGTTCCATAGACGCTGAGGGAAGGACAAAGTACTTTAAGAAGGAGGAAGTGGTCAGATGCTGCTGAGAGGTCAGATAGGATGTCGAATGTAAAACGTGTCTTGGATTTAGTTTGCAACAGTCATCAGTGACTTTAGCAGGGCTTGTTTTGTCAGGTGACAGAACTGGGAGCTGGATTGGAATGGGTGAACAGTGAGTGGAAGGCGATGTGACAGAGACGACTGTTTTAAGAAATTTGGCTTTGAAGGGAAGAAGCGATAGGAAGGGGATGGGGAGCTGGCCAAAGTTAGACAGGTGGGTTTAGACCCTCTTGAGCCTGTTAAAAACCCAACAGCAAGGATCCTGTTGAAAAGAAGACGATTACACATGAGAAAGAAGTGGTGGTTGATTCCGACGGGACAGGAGGGGCTGGTACCTCCAGCTCAGGTGTAACAACTAGCCTTAGGAGCAGGGATGATTCCCTTTCTGTAACAGGAGGGAAGATCAGAATTGGAGTGGATGGAACAGGTTTGCATACTAGGTTCGGGGACGATGAGAGACTCTTCCTGTGATGGCTTCTATTTTATTTATAAAGTAGGAGTGATGGGGGAAGAGGCATAAGAGGAAAAAGAGTGGGTGTAATGGACAGTTGCAAGTTTGAGGAGAATGAAGGTGAGTGAGATGACTAGAGAGGTGTGGGATTGGTAGGCATTGTTCCTTGCCCGTTGAGGTTTGCGGTTGTGAATTTATAGTGTGACTTTGTCCAGTGTATCATTGACCTGAGTATCAGCACAGAGAAAGCATAGTTGGGGTCAGCAAGGTTCAAGCTTTATTGTCTCGATGCAAAGGGTATTGTGTTATTTTGTGTTGTTAAAATGATGGGCTACAGAATCTGCATGGCCTGTTTGAATGAAGACTGAGTTGGAAAAGGGCCTTGGCTTCTCAGCTACTGAAATGTAGCTGTGGTAGGGGAGAAATTTACTTTTAATTGTGTAACTAAAGCCTCTCAAATGTTATTTTAAAAATACCAGATTACTGATGGGAAATGACCTCTTTTAAACATATTAAGGAAAACTGGAGCACTTTAAATGGAGCTTTAAGCACTTATTTAAATATATGCTCTGAGTTAAATTTTCTTCAAGATTTTCCATATGATTTTTGTAATCCCACTTTATAAGGAATTTATTGGCTTAAAGTGGGATAAGGAGTATCATAGAAAAGGTGCTTAATCTTCCATATCTGCCAGAATTTCAGTTTGACATTTGTTGTCTAAAGCAACTGCAATGGTCCTGGTTGGTTCTGCTTTTATTCTAGTCATCGAGAGTGAAAAATGAACCTTGGATTCTGAGGTCAGCTGGAGTAGAGGGAAGAAGTCACTTTCAATAGCACTTGGAGATTTTTTTTTTTTTTTAATCAATGGCTGTAGGAGCCCTCCAGGTACTTGCACCTCAATTGGAACAAGATACATTGAACTTCTGTCATTGGCCTCTCCATTGTTAAGGCTGGCTGCTATTGTAACATCAGTGGGAGTAAGTGCTTGTCTCAGGGATCTGGGTGGGGCTTCAGGCCCAGGGCCTCCTGCAGTACTGCTGGTCCCCATGGGACGCCCTCTATATCACTGCATCGTAGCAACTGTCAGAACCTTACTCTAGCCATTTTCTCTCCTCTGTTAGAGGAAAATTATCTCCCTACCTTAAAAAATTAATCACTCATAGATCCCCCAGGTAAATGAGGAAGGCATTCTCCTCGTAAAACAACTTCAGCATCATGCAATAAAGCTCAAATCCCCTTGGCCACCATCTCAATTTCCAGTTTCCCCTAGAGAAGTCACCTCTGTAACCACTCTTTATCTCAGCATAAACATATGTATATAAATGCCCCAGGAGTGTCTATAGAAATGTTTTGTGTGTTATATTTTGTGTATCTTTTGTGTGTTAGCTTTTGTGTATCTTTTCCTTTTTCTTATCGTATATTAATTATAGTACCCTCCCACAGTCTGTGTTTTCACTCAGCATTGTATCTTCTTAGTATGTATAGATCTAGCTCATTTTTCACAGCTGTGCGCTGTTCCATAATGTGGATAGTCCATGGTTTCTTGCGTCATTCTATTGCAGTTTTTACATTTTTTCTCTGATTCTAACAATTCTGCAGTGAAGACCCTTGTACACCCTCCCTGTGCAATTCTGCAAGGACTTGTTTAAAGTGGATGGGAAGAAGTGGAGTTGCTGCTCCTGGGATATATTTCTTTTATATTTTCAAAATAAATGTTTTATTTGGGTAGTTTTAGAAGAGTCACAAAGATAGTACAGATCGCTCCTGTGTATGTACCCTTCACCCAGTTCTAGGTTTGCCTCATGTTATCTCACGTCACCCTGGCACCTTTTTCAAAACTAAAAAACCAACATTTGCGCATTCATATTCACTAAATACCAAGCTTTATTGGGATTTCGCCAGGTCTTCTACTCATGTTCCTTTTTGTTCCAGGATCCAGTAGTCCATGATGCTACATTGCATTCATTCATTATGTCTTCTTTGTCTCCTCTGGTCTTGGAAAGTTTTGTAGACCTTCCTTATTTTCCAGAAGGACTGGTTAGGCATTTTCTAGAATGTCTTTTAATTTGGGTTTATCTGATATCTTCCTCCTAGTTAGACTGAGATGATGGGTTTGGGAAAGAATACCATCACATTATATTGGGGTATAGGGTATCCACAGCCATCACTGGTGATGTATACTGTGATCATTTAGCTAAGGTGGTGTTGGCCAGTTTTTTCACTGTGAAGTGACTGTTGTTTCTTTTCCATATTCTGTTCTCTGGAGTCAAGTCACAGAGTCCAGCCCACACTCAAAGGTGAGGGGGGAAGGTAAGCCCCATCTCCTAGAAGAGGAGTGTTATCTGTATATGTTATTTGGAATTTTTACTTAAGGAAGATTTGTTTCTTCTATTTATTTATTCAATTATTTTTATCTGATGGACTCATGTATATTTATTTTCTACCTTGGGTTATAATCAACACCACGTTATATATTTCGTTATTTATATGTTTGTTATTAATTTATTTTGTTGTTCAGATTGTTCCAGTTTTGGCCTTTGGGAGCTCTTTCAGGCTAGCTCCTGGGTCCCTTTGACATGCCCCTGTACTTTTAATTTTTGATCACCCTTTCACTTCCTGATACTGCAAAATGCCCCAGACTCCTATTTTTCCCTGCCCCAGCCCTAGAATCTGCCAACCAAGGAGCCCTGGTTCTTTTTGTTAGAGAGTGGGAGTGGCCCATACTACTAATATTTTAAATTTTAATAGATATTGTCTAATTGTTCCCCTAGGGGATGTTCTCTTTGGCACTTTTACCCTTCTCCTCATACCTATTCCAGTGTTTGATACATCAGGTTTACTAATTTTGGCCAGTCTGATAGAACTGCATCTTTTTTAAATGAGTGTTTTCCTTAGTGTGGTTGAACATCTATGTTTACATTTACCAGCCATTTGAGTTTCCTCTTTCATGAATAGACTATTCATGTCATTTTGCCTACTTAAATTTGTGTTTCTTAATGTGTGAGTGTGTGTGTGTTTGTGTGTGTGTGTGTGCTGGTGTTTGGTATTAGGATTTCTTACAGATTGTGAATCAGTCCTTTATCTGTTGGAAATATTTTTTTCTAGCCTGTAGCTAACTTTTAAACTTGGTTTATGATGTGACATATTTGATCCTATCAAAATTAGGAATCCTATCATAATTGGGTCCTATCAAAATTAAAAGTAGAATTGGCAGGCTTTTGCTTTTGCATCGTGTTTAAGGAGATCTTCTTTCTAACAAGTCCACCTATGCTTTTAGTTCACTGAAGCTGATGATCCAAAGATCTCATGTGGTCACCTGGTAAGCAAACTCATTTACTTTTTCTCAATCCTGAGCATTCATCCTTATTCACCGTTTCTGGACATATTTGCCCTGGCATTTTCCTGATTTTCGTCTGACTTATTTGACTTCCTCCCTTTCCTTTGTTTTGACCTCTTTCCTTCCTCCCTTGCCATTTCTGCTTTTTCCTGGGGACATGGTTTCCAGGACAACCATGTCCCTGACTTCTTTTTCCTTTTTGCTAAAGTTCAGCTGCTCTCATGGTAGAAACTCTAATTCTGTTGAGTAAAAACTTTCAAGTCTACATTTTCAGACCTAACTTTCACTAAGTTCTTTGCTTATATCTCCATCTTAATTCTAGGTTATCTCTGCCAGATATCCCACTGGCTTCTCAAATTCAATATGTGCGAGGTAGAAGAAATTCATTAATGTTCCTGGTGAACATATGTTTTCCTCCCATTTGTATCTATCAATGGCATCATGATTCTCCTAGTCACCCATGCTCCTATCTTGAAGGTGGCCATTAATTGTTTCCCAGTTTCCCTACTTCCAACCAGTTAGGAGATCAGGTCCAGTGTTCTTTGAAAATCTCTTCATATCTATTCTTTTTCTCTTTAGTATTGTTGCCAGCCTTGTTCAGGTGTTCCATTACTCTTCATGTGGAAGTTATGTGCATCTCTCAGGCCTGCCAGAACTCTCTAATCCAGCCAACGTTCATTCTGTAGCCAGCCTGGCCATCCCCACTCACATCACTCCCTTGCTTCTTTCTGCCTACCCAAAATTTTTATCTCCTTGGATCATTCTGTGAATTCTTTTACAGCCTGGCTCTGATTTAACCACCTTAGCCTTGCCTGGTCCTATGCCTGACTCATCTTCTGTCATGTCCAATCAGAATGGAATTTTACAGTTTCTCAAATATTCATCTGTGCAGATCATATATAGTTCATTGTGTTTAAGAGTATATAATTACCCATAAGACTCTAAGCTTTCCATTCCAACCAATGTCACTATTATTTTTATAATATTTCTATAAGAAAGGGATTGATATGGAAGTGGATATCTTTGTTTATAAATATTTTTACAGGGTATCGTCTTCACTAACAGACCTATAAAATTTTTTCTTCTATTATGCAGGGCTAATAAACTATTCCTTACATCCTGGGGAATTATATGAAGATAAATATATAAAAATTTATTCTAAGCCCTGTGGGTTTCTGGGATTTTTTTAACTCTTATTTTCTCAGCGTTTCGTATTTCCATCATTTTTCTCCTTTTAGTGACATAAAATAATGATACCTTTACTGGCGAAGTGACTTAACCTTACTAATTTTATCATGGAGTTTGTTTCTAAATCGATAAGGCCAAAAGGGGGAGGTTGGAAGGCACAGCTGACATTTTATGTGCTAGGCTGTTCAAGTTAACTCTGAAAAGTTATTCAGGCATAGTTGAGTTTTCTGAATAGAAGTGTCTCTGGGTTCAAATAAAGTTTATGTAGATACTGTAGACTGTCATTCTTCTTTCCTTTTTCTTGGTAATACTTTTTTATTTTCTGTGCATCTATATCCTCCTCTTTTTTGTAAGCTTACTATAAATCTCCTTTTTAAAGTCTTTAAGGGTAAGTATTGTGGTTTTAATGGGCTAATAATCATATTTACTACCTTTGAGCTTTTATTATGCATCAGACTTGTTCTAAGCTTTTTAGTACATCGTATCATTGAATCCTTTTAACACGTGTGTGAGAAAGTGCTGTGGTTAGGACAAGTCATAGAAGTTAAGGTTACAGGCCCAATGAGGCACAGCTAAGATGTAATAGATTTAGGAATCAAAAACAGGTCTGTCTTCTAAACCCTTGGTTATGTCTGCTATGTGTCCATGTGTCAGTATTTATAGACCACCATCAAAAACATTGCCTGTACAAGCAAAAAAAAAAAAAAGAAATCTATTTACTTATTAAGCCCTGCTTTTGGACTCTTCACATTGATAACCATCATACCGTCAAGGCTCCTTCCTGTTAGCGCCCAAGTAAGACTAACTAATCCACTCTTTTTACCTACCTAATGAAGCCTAAACTTGGCTTCTGTTTCTAAACCTAATTTCAGTCTCTGCTCTCTTCCCCTGCTGGTTGCAAGCACCAGTCTTAATTGGCTGCTCCCAAGCCCATGTTAGTCTATTTTTACACCAATACTCACAAATGTCTTCTAACCACATTAACACTTCTTGGGCTGACCTCCTTCGCTCTCTTTTCCACCTTTGACTCACATGCTCGGCTCCTTTCTAAATACTTTATTTTTTCAACATTCTCCATATTGAGTTCTCATTTAGGTCTCCTACCTGATTTGCTTTCCCTGGGCTTCTTTGGACCTAATTCCAATAGCTGCTTGTATATTCACCCCATTCTTCTCCCAGTGTGGGGTGACAGCCTTAGTCATTGTAGAACCTTCCTTCGCTTACCAGCCACTTTTTACCTCTTTGATGAAACTGTTTGGTCAGTATTTAAAAAACAACTGCAGTGAAAACAGAACTTTAGGGTAGGAGATCATTTGGAAATTCCTTGTCCTTAGCAAAATTCCTACCTAAACAGTTCTTCAGATGCTTATAGATACATGCAAACAATTAGTTCACTTTACATATAACTCAGTAAATGTGTACTAGAAGAGTAGAGTGAACCTAGAAAAATTAGAGTGACTGTGTTATCTTCTAATTGAAAAAGTTGGGCATGGGGCTTCATGATGCAGTTGTAGAAATGTATTTCTTAAATTTAATAATCTTATCTGGCATGGGACTTTACTGTGAAGTCAGTCAGTCATGGGAATGATTCCTTCATCTGTAATTGGGGGCGATTGTTAGGGCATTTGATACTGAGATGACCTGAAACATTTGGAGCACTTATTTGACATTTTACAACAGGGAGAGTATGGGATTGGAGGCAGACATGGACTCTTGTCCCAGATTTTCCATTGACTAGCTACATTGCCAGGCCAAGTAATAACCTCTAATCTGGCCCTTAGTTTCCTCATCTTTTGGGGTAAATATACTTAACTTTATGCAATTCCATGACTTGGGACACTTAGAAGCATTTTAAAGAGTGTGATCTCAAGCTCTGTTGTGTTTAGTTTGTCTTATAAACTGAAGGCTTAGTTTTCTCTTGCTACAAGTAGTTAATGAATCTGGGGCTTAGCCTCAGATTCAGTTCAACAGACATTCACTTAGGCTTCCTGTGTGTAAAACTTTTTGCTTAGAGATATAGAAGATAAAAATATAAATGAGACAGAATTTTTACTTCCAGAGTTTCAGTGTTTAATCTTGGAAACTCACAAGTTACATAAAAGCTCTAAAAGGTACACATGCTCTGTCCTATGATAGGTGAACAAGGGGCTTTCTCATTAGTTATTAAGGAAAATTCTACAGAGAAGGTAGCATTTGATCTGAGAATTAAGGGATGGAAAGATAATGGGGGCAGGAGGTTGAAGAGGAGACATTCTGAGCAAAGATAGGAAATTGCAGGATGCATTTCCCAAAATGTATTTCAAAAGATATTAATAGGTTTTTTGTGGGAGCAAAAAAGGATGCTATAGTCAAATAATACTAATCGAGATTCATATTATGCAATAGTTGTTGCTTATTATTGTTATTTTTGTTAATAAACAAATTTGTGAATCAATGGGCTCAATGAAATCGTATGTAGGCATCTTTACTGCTAGACTGCCCAAATCGCAGTAAAGTTCAGGGCGAATTACTAAGGAACATACAGTACTTAGCACTTACGAATCTTAACATGATCATGGAATCCTTTCTCATGGGAACACTAGGTCCAAAGAATATACTTTTGAAAAACTGCACAAGAAGATCCTATATATATCAGTGGAGCAGAGTGAATACAGAAAGAGAGACCTTCTGATATTAAATGAAACAAAGTTGGAAATTAAGAATTTAAGGAAGAGAGGAGAACATGTATACACACAGAAGACATTTTCTGCCAGCCAGTAGGTGTCAGTGTATGCCAAGTATAGCTTGGTTATATCCAGCAAGGAGAGGAGACCGAAGGAGGGCAGCGACGTATTGATAATTTCCACAAGTGCTTGTATACCAAAGGAAGGGAATTCATAAGAGAATTTATATTTATTTACAGTTTTAAGGTTAGTATGTTTTAAGCCCCTCAAATAGTGCATTGTATTTTGCTAACACATAAACATTCACAAGAACCTTGCCCTACTATACACACAGGTAAGGTGGAAGATTTGTTTGTTTATGTGCCTATTCATGCTTCAGTTAATAGCGTGTCAGGTGATAGGTACACATGGGTGAATAAGAACTTCGTAGAACGTATAGTCTAGGATGGGATTCATCTACAACTGGGATTCATCTAGTATACGTATTATGTATTCCGGTGATTGCACGGAAAATATCCAAAACGACAAAGTTAGTTTTTAGTAAAGGACTCAAATAGAAGTAATCCCTAGAATGGTTTATAATGTAAAATATGTCCAACAGCATCAATATGTACACCAGCCGCTCATATTGGACTCTGTCCAGTGTGCTGGGCTCCCAGGATTGTAACTAGAAATAAGCTGGCCTATGAGGAATTACAACTACTGGATCTCTTCTGCCAAGTACACATATGTGGCCAAGTGTTACTCACTGTGGTGCCCAGGTCCCATAAGGAGAGGAGGTGGACAGGTAACCAGCTGTCCCAAAGCTATCGTCCTTCTTCCAGCTCACACTTCTGTTGGAAAATTCGCTTTCTCCTACTTTATGTTCCCTTCCCTAAAGAATGCAGATGTTTTCACAAAGACAGACTAACTACAGATCCCATTTCTACACCTTGGAGACATGACCTATAAATGTTGGAGGGCTTATTTGACATCTTGGAATATTTGTATAAACTCTGTACATATTTGCTCTGAAATCAATTGAAACTAAAGAAAATTTAATGGAAAATTTTTAACTTCTGACTTTTTTTTTTTTACATGAAGATCTTAATTTTTTATTGATGCACTTGGGACTTTTGCAGGTGACACTAGTTAATGCTAATGTGACATGTACATCTACTTCTCTCCGACCATATTGATTATGCCTGGCAGCTCTGCCTCCTGAGGCTGTGTGCCTGGCAGGTTTATAGATAATCAAAGCCTTGGTGAAAAACCTTAAGGGAAAATTCCAAAAGTTGGGAATTCAGGAAATGCTCAGGGGAAGAGAGTTTTTGTTCAGCCAGTTTGGAAGGTAAATCTTAATTAGCTAGAGATTGCTCTGCTGTTGTTCGTCTTTTTTTTTTTTTTTTTTTAAATTTTCGAAACGATAACTCTGTTACCAACAAAATTTGGCCTTCTTACCTTCTTATATAAATCTCCCTAACCCAAAATTTTGGAGGGAAGAAGATTTACTCCTAAGCCATGGCAGATAGCTCAGGAATCATCAGTCAGTCTTTATTTTAGAATTTAATTCATTTGTGCAAGTTAAATAACTAAAGATTCTGTTTAGATACTTCTAAAAATTATATGCTACCAAATTCACAGGATTATTTTGAAAAAACGACCTGATCCCTGCCTAAATTCGTGTATTAATGAATCGGTGCCAGGTATTTATTTGATAAGCATAGTGCTGGGAACGCTGAGGTATTACAGGCACATTAAAGAGAATCCCACTTTCTTGGTGTCATTGGATAACTTGGAGATATGTGATGGTTTTAAACTATGCCTACATTGTGTGGGTGCAGGAATTCCTTCAGGATATGGCCATTTATGCTAATAAAGGAGTTATTTACTAGAAAAAAATAATAAAATAAAATATGCCTACAAATTCTTTATTCCTCTCTTTAAGAGGTAGAGTTTAATTTCCCTGTCCCTTGCATGTGGGTTGGACCTAGTGAAACACTTCTAATGACTAGAACAAAGTGGATGTGATGGAGGGTGAATTCTGAGAGTAGGTCATAAAAGGCACAGGGGATTCCTTTTTGCTGTGTGTCTCACTCACTCTCAGGGGATCCAGCTGCCAGCATGAGGGCACTGGGGCTGCAGCCCAGCCATCAGATGACTAGAGCCCCTGCTGACCCCTTGACTACAGCCCCGTGAGAGAGCCTGAACCACAGCCACCCAGCTAAGTTGTTTCAAGATTCCTGTCCCACAGAAACTGATGTTTGTTGTTTTAAGGTGCCCGATTTGGAGGTGGTTTTGTAGCAGTAGATAACTCACTTAAGTGATAAGACAGAAACCTGGAGTTCTTAGACATTTCGCCCTCACTTCCAGCAAATTTCATGGGGGTCTGTGAACCCCATGAAATTGGATAAAAAAATTATGTGTGTTACATACGTGCATTTTTATGGCAAGTGTTCAAAGCTTCCATCAGCTTCTAAACAGAGCTCTTAATCTCTGAAAGGCTACAAATCTGTTTTTATTCAGAGGAAACAGAGCAGTGAGGCCCAGAGAAATAGAAGGGTTTCACTGTGGGAAGCATCTCTTATATATAAGTAATTGATGTGTATTTGCTGATGAAAACCAGAATGAATTGAGCTTTAAAAAGTGAAAAGAACTAACATGGTCCTGTGGGACAGTTCTCTTTCAAAGTGTGCTTGCTTGCTTTAGATCAGGGGTGGGCAAATTGTAGCCAACAGAAGTCCAGATTCTCACCCCCGTCCCGCCTACTCCTTTGCCTTTGTAAATAAAATTTTATTGAAATACAGCCACGCCCATTTATATAAACATTGTCTATGGCTGCTTTTACCATATACGGAGGTCCAACAAGCCTAAAATACTTATTTTCTGACCCTTTCTGAAAATGTTTGCTGACCTTTACTTTTTAATACTGAAGTGAGATTGTCATTCTTATGGCGAAAAGTGGTAGCTCACGTGCACCTTCCTAACTGATGAGTGAGTGCGCTACATATCATGGAGCGGCCTGTGTTAAGGGTGAGTAATACATTAATATTGACTCTTCGGCCCCATAGGAGTAACTGCTGTCCTGGTCTAAGGGAAAAGTAGCTATCTGGAGGCCTCCTGGAGAAATGAGATTTGTAGAGCAGAGGGCAAGGGTTAACGATCAGGGATCTGAGGTGAACACACTGGGGCCTTAAACTGCTAACGAGGCTCTTCAGCCATGAAGGGTTAAGTGGGAGAGGCCTGTGTAATTTTTTACTATAAAGGAACTCTTGCTTCTTCTGTATTTGTCTGGACAACTTAACATTTTAGTTTCTTTAGCCAAAGAATTTCACAAACCTGATATATAAATGATGCATACGTTATTTTGAAATAAGGTACTTGAGGGCAAGATTCAGGTCTGTTTCCTTTCTAATTCCATTTTGTATGGTGTTGTGAACCCTCTTGTCACTAAGAGTTCTGGATTAATTCTTCCAGATAAAAGTGATACTCACTTTAGTATTGGGCTTAATCCTGGAACTTTTGGTCTGATTCCATTTTCTTGCAGTTAATTTCCTGGCAACAGCTGGTTTTGCTTTGTACATTCGGTTCCAATGTGCTAAATGTTTATCCTTAAATATGTAAGACATTTCTCAAGCTTTATTAATAATCTAGCTTAGAAACTGTCAAGAACGGAAATGGCATGTAGTAGATCAAACCAGTGTTTTATACAGTCATTTCATCTTATTTCTGCTGACTGTGGCTGTCCAGGTGCCCCTCCTCGAGCCTAATATCCAGTATTTATTCATATAGACCTCTGGTGGACCCTGGCTGATGTCCTCACCAGGGAAGAGCAATTACCAAATTCATGCATCTGTATTCGAAGCTAATTGTTTAAGAGTTCTGTCTGTATTGCTGGTTACGTCAATGGGAGTATTTGTTTTCCTCACATCTTATACTTCAGTCAGAGGGCCAGTCTCTCAGAGTGCTTTAGCGAATTTCCTGAGAGTTCTGACCAAGTTTATAATCTAATTAATTGCCTTTTGCTATGAACGGTTTTTTTTTTTTTAAAGATTTTATTTATTTATTTGACAGAGAGAGAGAGAGATCACAAGTAGGCAGAGAGGCAGGCAGAGAGAGAGGGGGAAGCAGGCTCCTTGCTGAGCAGAGAGCCCGATGTAGGGCTCCATCCCAGGACCCTGAGATCATGACCTGAGCCGAAGGCAGAGGCTTAACCCACTGAGCCACTCAGGCGCCCCTGAACTGTTCTGAATTTATAGGATAGTCATTAGAGAATAATATAATGAATATCTGTTTGCTTCCCTGTTTTTAATGCACCTTACCATGGTACCATAGTTGTAATAGGTAGGTAGGTAGATAGATAATTTTTAAAAATAAAACATTAAAACAGTTAAAGCTTTCTCTGAATCTATCCTCTGTTATCCTTCCCCAAAGGAAATGTGGCATCTGAAATTTGATGTTTTTCATTGCCATGAATCCTTCTATAAATAAGAGTATATAGTATTGATTGCCATGCATACCTTTACTAAATATGTATACTTTTATACTTTTGCTAAATAGAAATACTAAGATTATATGCTATGAATTTACATGTTTTTAAATGCCATGTAGATGGTATCCTGTTGTATTTATCTTTTTCAACTTGCTTTTTTCACTTAACATTTTTAAAGTTTTTTTTTCGTGTTGATACTTGCCCATTTTAATTACTGTAAAATATACCTTTGTCAAAATATACTACAACTTACTTATTGGTTATCCTTTCATTGGACAGTCACGTTGGTTTTAGTTTTTTTTCCATTACAAATAATGCAGCAGTTTGCATTGTTATTCATCTTTGTTAGTTTGTGTGAACTTTTCTCTTCTTTACCCTAAGAAATGGAATGATTGGGTCGTAGAGTCACATTTCAATGTTATTAGATACTTCCAGGTAGCTGTCCAAAGTAGCTGTACAGATTTATACCCACACCAGCATTATAAGTCTTCCTGTTGCTTCATGTCATGGTATGGTCAGCACTTTTTAACTTTCCAATTTGATGTTTTGTTATTATAAATAGTATTTTTCTAATTATTAGTGTGATTAAGCACTGGTTCTATTTTAAAACTTCAAAATTTTTAACTTTCACATTGTGTTGGAGATAGTAGCTACTGCAGTTAGACAAGAGAATGCAATTTTGGCATAAGAATTATAAAAGAAGAAATAAAACTACTTGAGGGTGTTATGATTACGTATCAGGAAAACCCAAAAGTATCCATGAAAAAACTACTATAAACAGTAAGATAATTTATTAAATTAGCAAATTATGTAAAGGTTATTATTTTTTAATGTATAATTAAACTCACTTATATTATGCAAGGGAATAGTCCATTTACCATAGAAAAAGATGGAATACATTGACAACAAGAAATGTTCAAAACTTGTATGAGGAAAATTATAAAATACTCTTGAAAGAGACTTCAAAAGTGATCTGGATGGAACTGGAGGGGATTATGCTAAGTGAAATAAATCAGAGAAAGACAATTTTATGGTTTCAGTCATATGTGGAACATAGGAATAGCGCAGATGACCACAGGGGAAGGGAGGGAAGACTGAGTGGGAAGATATCAGAGAGAGAGACAAACCATGAGAGACTCTGGACTCCCAGAAACAAACTGAGGGTTACAGAAAGGAGGGGCTTGGGAGATAGGGTAACAGGGTGATCAGTATTGAGGAGGGCAAGTGTTGTGATGAGGACTGGATATTACATGCAACTAATGAATACTAATAACTCGTTGAACGCTACATCAAAAACTAAGGATGTTCTATATGTTGGCTAACTGAACATAATTTTTAAAAAGTGATCTAAAACAAATGGAAATATGTACCATATTCTTGGATAAGAAGGTTAAATATCATTGAAATGTCTGTCATCCCTAAACTAATGTATAAACCCAAGAAAATAAAACTCAGTAAAAATACTATAAGATTTTGTTTTGTTTTCAGCTAGACAGTTTGATTATAAAGTTCATTTGGAAACAGAAATAATTAAGAAAACTCTGAAAAATAAAAGAAATCATGGGAGAGAGTAGCCCTATCAGATACTACAGCATATTATTAAGGTACTGTAGTTAAAGTAGTATGGTACTGACCCATGAATAGACAGACCATTGGAATCCAGTAGAAATAGACCTGATCTCATATGGAAATAGAAAATATAATCAAGGTGGTTGCACAAAGTAGCAAATGTAGAATTTATAATTAATATTGGGATAATAGGATATACACAAGGAAAAAATAAGATTTTAATCTTTACATTATACACTGTGACACATTCCAAGTAGATCAGAGGTTGTAAAAAAGGAAACCACCTAAGTCCAAAAAAAACTCTGGTGAGTTCTTTCATCACCTTGGAGTGAGGAAAATTTTTCTATGTCTCAAACTCTAAAAGCAATGGGAGAGTGGTGGGTTTGATTACATAAAAATTAAAAAACAAAAAAACCCAAAAAGCTTTTGTTCAACAAAAAGCATCATAAAGTAAAAAAAGAGTAATTATGAAAACTTTCTGTAAATTCAGCCACAGGCGAAGGCTGATAACCCTCATGTATGAAAATCTACACAGAAGAAAAAAGGCTAACAACCCTATAGAAAAATGGACTACAGACATTCACAGATATTTCATAGGAAAAGAAATGCAAAACAGTTCTTAAACATATGAAAAGATGTTCAATCTCCAACTCTCAGCTTGCAGGAAATTCAGAAGAGAAGAATGTATTAAATTACATCATCAGGTTGTAATTAGCAAAATTCAGACTGAGAAACACTATAAGACAACCTGGTTTCCAATGAATAATTAGCAAGGGGAAAAAAAGATAAGGAGAAGGGGAATCTATTGATTAAAAGAAACATATGACTTAACAAACAATACATGATAGAACTTAATGTGGGTCTCAATTTAAATGAACTGAAAAAAAATCTTAAAATAGTTGAGGACATGAACATTTGATGACATTGAAGAAGAGTTACTATTAATTTTTTTAGGTATGATAATATTGTGGGTATATTTTTAAGTGGGTCCCTATCTTTCAGAGTACATAATGAAATATTTACAGATAACATAATAGTATTTGTGGAATTTACTTTAAAAAAAATTCAGGGGTTGAGGGTATTTGGTGGGAAATATAGCTTAAACAAGATTAGCCATTGATAATGTTGAAGTTCGTTATGGGGATGTGGGTGTCCATTGTGTTTCTTTATACTTTTGTGTATCTTTCAAATTTTTGACAAACCACTTTTTAAAATTTAGTTTAAATCATTTTCATTGAGAAACAGGCAGTTTATTATAGGTTTCTGCTTATATGTTTATCAATTCATACTTCTAGAAAACAATTAAATGAAGGAAATCCTCTTCTTATTGTGGTGTTTTTGTAGCAGTACTTGATGGAATGTACCTGAATTGAAAGTAAGTTGTCCGTTCAACTTTAATCTCCTTGAAAAATAAGACTGAAGTAATTATTTTAAAATATCCTATTATGCCTTAGAAAATTAATTAACAAAGAGGAAAAAAAGGCTCTTCTCGCCTTACAAATGGGTATGTCCCAAAGTTTCTTTCCTAGAACTAGAATAGTCTATCTCATAGAATTATGTTATAAATGTCAAATAAATTTCCAAGCTAGTCCACAAAAATCCATAACATACTGTAATATAATTTACAAGGCTGACAGGATACTAAGCATTTATTACAGGCAAAAATTAAATAATTTTTGTAGGAAAGTGCTTTCTTAATTGAATTCTAAACTCCAAAGGATGAATGACTTTACCATATCTTTTTAGGGTTTAGTCTTGTTATATTCCTAGATCATTTAATTGCCATATGCTTTGAATTCTGGAAGCAAAGAACAATGACATTCACATTACCTGTGACTCAGACTTCTCCTATTCACAAATTAAGTACTTAAAAGAACATAGATTTTCTGCATATGAATGATCTTAGCAATAAAAACCTGCTTTTTATGTTTTATTCCATACGTTATCTCATTTGATATTCACAAGAAACCTTTGAGGCTTAAAGGGCAAAAACTATTACCCCCATTTTACAGGTGAAAAAACTGAGGTTAAAAAGTGTAATGAAAAACACTTGGGAGTTCGAGGTACTGACCTGAGCCCTGATTTTTTTGTGAGACCATACGCATGTCATGTAACCTCTTGAACTTAATTTTGCTTCTCTGTAAAGCCAGTGTAATGAAACCTCATTTTACAATGTTCATATGAAGACTAAATGAACTGATACATGTGAAAGAGTCTGGTGACATATAAGATCCTATGCGGATTTCCATCTTGCACTGATGAAGATAATGGTAAGGCTATTTTAATAGGTGGTCATAAAAAAGGGAATGTTTAGGAAATGGGATATATTTCCTGTTAGAGGAAATGGGGAATGTCTATCTTAGATAAAAATCAGGAGAAAATGTTAGATGTTGTGAGATATTTTCTGAAAGGTTCAGGTTTTAAAGAGTAGATTTCACTCTGTTTAAAGAACTGCTTTGCAGTGAGTCTCCCTGTGACTGGAATTTTTCAAGCAAAGACCAGACAGTCACACGTGAGTAATATTACAGAGGGGCTGAATTCCTCTCAAGGTGGATTTTGCTCACTGACATCTAACAAATTTTCAAAGTTGGGTGAAGACTCCTGGTCACTGATTCCAAGGCCTGAGAAGCACAAATGATGATGGTCCCATAATGGGATAAAATGGCAGAAAATGATCTATAAGCTGATTTCTTTCAAGTTCACTAAATGAATATTAATTAGGCACTTACCATATTGCAAGATGAGGTGCTGTGTACGGAGGTATTTTTAAAAAGCCATTGCTAGTGTTTTATTGTTTGAACATAGAAGATTCTGTTCTGTTTTCAATCCTTCTCTCACCTTTTAAATATACCGTGTCAGTCTTGATCTTCTTAGGTCCTGTGAGGGATATGAGGAAATGTTAACATTGCCCACTACTTATATTCTTGTTATTCCAACTGATTTAGTTTCCCATTTCGTTAGAACTTACCTGCGTGGACTTTAATTCTCCAGAGTAGAGTCAAAATGTGTTGAAACGACCTCCTAAAAAGGGAAAGGGAAAATAGATCACCTCATACAAAATATGTTTTTGCATCCTAGGCCATGAGGATAAAATATGTGGCTAGGTGAGTAATGTATAAGAACCTTAGTGCTATTTAAACATACGGATGAGTGCATTGTGTGTATTTTGTATATTTAAAATTGAAATTTTTGTTTGAACAGTGTCTTTCATTTGGTGTACTTCATGGTGATTTATCATAATAGACTGCTTTAAATCATCAGAAATAGCAAGACATATGAATTTCAACAATAACTTCCCCAAGGCTAGAGAAGTCAGCAGGAGCTCAAACTGCTAAGTAGACATTTTTTATTTTTTTCAAACTCATATGCAAGTGTAAAACTTTTATGAGGCTGCTTTAACGAGGTCCTTTGGGATTTAGGGTTATTTATCTAAGCTCTTATTAAAAATGAAAACTTTTCTATGTTTAGCCCCGTGAAGCAAAACTGATCTTAACAATACCGTAAGCTGGAAGAATGAATCCTGTTCTGCAGACTGACTCAAAAACAAAGTTAGGTAACTTTGGGGCCAGTGTTGCACTGACATCGTGCTAATGGGATAGCGACAGCAGAGCCAGTAGTATTTCACAGTCTCCTTTAATTAAAAAAATTTAGCTTTATGATGCTGGTAATTTAGGGTTTGACATGACATATTAAAATGACTTCCAGCCCGGGAGCCCTATTTTGCAGGGAGCCCTATTTCGCAGGGAGCCCTATTTTGCAGAGCACTCCGGTGTCTCCCTTGGAGTTGTGTTGCCCCAGGACTGTGTTGCCTGGTACAAGGGGTGTGAGCACCTTTTCATTTATGGTATCTGCACTTGTTGAGTGTATCTTTGGCTTCCACCCTCCCCTGCTGAGAAGTGGGGCACGGGAGAGAGGTTGTTTCTAAGATTAATTTGCCAGAATCACTCCGTACATAACCTAGCGGAAGAGCTGGAGCTGCTGCAGGAAAAAATTTGTAATCATGAAAAGTGTTCAGCGTCTTTGTAGGTATGTTCTGGTTTGATGAGTCTGGGTCCTGCACTAAATCTATTCTTAGACAGACCCTGGGAGCTAGGATTTTAAATTATCTGTAATGCAGTACAATTTAAAGGAGCGAGGACATTATGAAGGGAGAAAGCAAATGTTACAAAATCAGGGTCAAGATCTTTTGCAGACTCTAAGAGCTTATCAGAGTCAATTTAGTCTAGGTATGTCCAGTCCAGTTGGCAGAAATTTTAAGATGAGAAGGTCCTGGAAAAATGATGAATGCATGGATGGAAAGATTGGGTAGAGAGATGGAGAGACAGACAAAAATACTCATTATTGGTAATAGGACTGTTGGTGAAAATGTTTCTCAGCTACAGAGTAAATATTTAAAAATTGAACGAACGACATATCTGAATGAGATCATGGTGACAAGTCCAGAATCTTGAAAACACTTATAAAATGACCAAAAATGAAAACCATTAGCCAGAGAGAATTTTAAGATTGTTTTTTAAGGCTCTTACTTCAACGTTAACCTGAATAGTGCTAATGTAAGTTATTGAAAAGAATGTATCACTTAGTGGAGTCTGGGGACTCCTGAGTTACAACCTCTGTTTCATAGGAAGTAGAAATACTTCCAAGACAATAGAGAGAAGAATAAGAGTATAAAGCACACAGATGATATTTCTAAGGAAGGAAGTACAGAACCACCAGCTGGCAATTGTGGTTTAGAGTAGGAAGGAGACAAAGGGCAAACACCAAGAGAGATGATGATGGCAGAAATATTGACCGGAGGTCAGAGAGAGAGAGGCAGTGCGAGTATAAAATTTTAAACAGGTTGGGAAATGTCAACATGAACTTAAGTTTAGGAACTTCTATTCTGAAAGAATCTCACAGCAGTTGCAAATGGGAAGAAGACTGTATGTACACTTGGTTTTACCTCTTCAACTTGAGCAGCTGTTTCAACAGTTGAGTTGCTAGGCACTGTCAGGAATAGAATATTTTAATTTTGGAGAAACCCAACTGTTAAAACAGCTGTTTGGTCTGATTAGACTTAAGCTGACTCTGCTTAGGTTGTAAGACCTAATGGGATCACAGCACCAGGCAGATTGGCTATTACTATGATTTTATTGGACATAACAAAAATATGAATGGATGCTATGTTGGACACAGACTTTCCAAAGAACTCACATTCCCTGGTTTGTTTTGGCAAAGTGCTAGGGCAAATAATATGTTCCAAGTTCATGGAAATTATCTGAAATAATTGTCCCTTATAGCCTTTGGATGCAAACTTTTTTCCTAACATTTAAAAAAAAAAAAAAGGAAAAGAAAAAAAGAAAAGGAAGAAAGCACTCTACTACTATTAACATCTCTTTATTTACTCTCTTAATAGATAATATACCTGCTCAAGTCACTTCAAGTAGTCATGTTTTATTTCCTATTCTTTGTGATCTAAGTAAAGAATCCTATTAATTGCAACCACCAAAATTGTCAACTCATAGGCAATGCATTTTTAATATCTAGATCAACTTGAGTGACGCTCACAATGATAAAAATCTTGAATTCCAAATTTATCGCCTCAACTACCTTTTTTCATGGAAAAGACTACCCATTAGGTTAATTTCAGATTTAATGACTTTTAAATGAAAGATCTAAAGTACTTAAGATGATTTGATTGTTTCTTGCTTAAAAAGCTGATTTTATTTTATGTACTATTAATACACATTATAAACATTCCAAGATAGGCTTCATTTCCTTTTTTAAAAAAAAAAAGATTTTATTTATTTATTTGAGAGACAGTGAGCAAGTGCCTGCAAACAGGGGGAGCGGCTTAGGGAGAGGGGGAGAGAAAGAGAGAGAGAGAGAAAAGTAGACTCCCCACTGAGCACAGAGCAGGACTAGGGGCTCCATCCCATGACTCCGAGATCATGACCTGAGCTGAAATCAAGAGATGGATGCTTAAGCACTGAGCCACCCAGGTGCCCTATTTTGCTCTTTTTTTTTTTCTTTTAAACTAATCAAAATAGTGTCTTTCCATGTCAGTATAGATTTATAATTATTATTTAAGTTTTGATTTTGGGGGGTTTCATACTTTGAAGCAATGACTTTTAAAACTCAGTGTTGTGAGTAAATTAGAAAGCAGAATTGAAGATACTACTTAGGGAGTTAATAAGAGATAAACCCAGGTATCAAAAGTATAATTTTGTTACTTTCACTAAAAATATGTGTTTATTTTACTACCTAAAGCAAATTTATATTTTTGAATGTTTATATCAATAGTTTAATAAAAAGACTGGTTACAAATGAAATATTTTGTTTTTTAAAAATAAAACTAAATAAGCTTTTTTTAGTTGGATCATCAACAAACATTGTTTTGCTTTTTTCCTCTTTTGTAGGCTAAAAAATACAATCTAGGGGCGCCTGGGTGGCTCAGTGGGTTAAAGCCTCTGCCTTCGGCTCAGGTCATGGTCTCAGGGTCCTGGGATCCAGCCCTGCATTGGGCTCTCTGCTCAGCAGGGAGCCTGCTTCCCCCTCTCTTTCTGCCTGCCTCTCTGCCTACTTGTGATCTCTCTCTGTCCAATAAATAAATAAAATCTTTAAAAATAAAAATAAATACAGGCTTCCCTTATTTTAACATTCACAAATAATTTCTCATCATTATGAATTGGTTCAGAAGGTGACAGTATTTTTTATATTCACAGTATGATGTATCACTGCTGAAAAAAGGGTCAAGCTAACTTTTCTAGCTCTTCTAGCACTGGTAACTTCAGGTGCTTAAGTACCTTTAACCAATTTCTGAGAACAGCTTTAAGATTTTTCCAAAATATTGATTTCTTGAGTGTTCTATATTTAACACTTTCCCTCCTTCCTACCTCAATTATACATACATACACTGTACAGGGAGGATTAAAGAATTTTTTTTTTTACCTTGGTTTCAGATATTGAGAGTAGCCTCTCCAAAATGAACAGAATGTAGAATAGTGAAGCCGGCTACCAGAGACACCTCATTTCAAGGGTGCGGTGGCAAGGAAAGAGAATATTATGTATTTAATAATTTTGTAAAAAATCATCACCTTTGGAGGTTTCAATGAAAGTCGTCTTAGGTTCCAAAAGCTTCCACTTAATAATATTTGATTCTGCCTTGGAAAAATTTAGTCAAATATTTCTGTTCTTTGACTTAAGGTACTCCTCCTAGGGAATACGTCTTAACTCATAAAATTCTCTCTTTTTTTTTTTTTAAAACTCATAAAATTCTTGAATAAAACTTCAGAGCATATTTGCCAGTTTCTAAAATCATCTCTTTTTAGGGCTAATGGGTAAATGATAGACATAAAATTTAGGAGACTTTCTGATGTGACCTGGTCAATCTTAGTGTTTATTTTATTAAGGTGTGGAAGAATCAGAGGAATTGAATTTAAGTTGGTAGAAATGAATTTCCTCTATGCAAAATTACTTGGAAATTGATTTTCTTACCTATCCTGAAATGGATGTGTCCAGCTATGCTTTCACTCTACCAGAGTTATATTGATGCGTGATTTCACAAAAGGTTTGAATTCTTAAATAAGAGGGCACTTTCTAAAATCAAGGATTGTTGCACAGAGGGCATGAGTAGGTTAGCGATCTTGGCATTTAAATTCTCATCTCTTCCCACGAAGGGACACAATTTAGTCATTGGGACTTGCCTTTTAATGGGTCAGACAGAGCCAATTGTGACTTTGGGTTATGTAATTTAGTATAGCTTAATAGCTAAGATACCAAGGTTAGCCAGGCCTAATTCATCTGAATTGAGTTACACCATTGCCAGTTACTCTTTTGTGCAGAGTGTATGGATTTCCAGTAGAAGGCCATCTGAGGGTGGATTTAGGAAGAGGTGAAGGGAGAAGCCGGGGATACTGAAGATGACGGTGTTCCATAAAGGCAGGGGAGAGTGGAGTTGGAGAGGGTGCCAGATCACCAGGATACATCCTTATCTGAAGCCATGAGCTATTAGAACTCTAACAGATCATCTCTCTCTCTTCTGCTGAGACCAAACATGGTTTCACAGTACATCTCAACACAGTCACTGCCAACCAATTTGAACTGAAAAATGAAGAAAACCTATATGTTTTACTAAGCCTAGGAAATAATAAAAGCAGCCTTAAATTTTTCCTTTGTACTTAGCGCATCACACTTTTCCATCCCCATTGGCAAAGGACTTAAACTGTGGGGCAGACTGGGCAGTGTTGATTAATGAAAGTATTGGCTGAGTTGGCCCCCTGATGGGACAGGGAACCGAATAGTTGCCAGTATGAGGTTTACTTTGGAGAATGTTATTAGAGTGGACCTAATTTATTACATCCCAACCCTCATACCTTGATTTCCAGTTACTCAGTAAAGTGATTAAAGGGTTGGAAGTGCATTTCTCAGGCTTCCCTTCAACTGATATTCCCTGGTAATGGAATGAGGTAAAAATGTGAGCCAGGAGACCCCTTCAAAAACTCTTTGAAAGCTTTTCATAAGTGGTTATACTTATTAATATGCTAACACAAATATTATATATAGTTAAAGATGGAACTGTTTTTAATATTTTATAAAAAGTGGTAAATTAGAAATCAGGCTTTAATCTAAAAGCAAAGGGTCCTACTCTGAGATCCATGTATCTTGAAAACATTATGCTAAGTGAAAGAAGCCAGACAAAAAAGGTCACATATTATATAATTCCATTCATACGAAAGAAGGACATGATTAGGCTTGGGGGATTGGGTGGCCTGGGAAACATTCAAATTTATGTGCAGAATTTTTTTTGTATAAATGAGCACTGCTGATGGGGCACCTGGGTGGCTTAGTCGGTTGTGTCTGCTTTTGGCTCAGGTAATGATCCAAGAGTCCTGGGATTGGGCCTGTCCACCATGGGCTCCCTCCTCAGTGGGGTCCCTGCTTCTCCCTCTCCCTCTGCCACTCCCCCTGCTTATGCTCTCTTGCTCTCTCTCTTGCTGTATAAATCCATCAATCAATCAATCTTAAAAATATGAGCACTGTTGTGAGGAGAGAGTCTAGTTTTAATCATATTTATCGTATTTAGTCATGAAGACCTTTTGCCTTCAAATGGTTTAAAATTCACTACCTGAAAGTTAAAATTCACTACTTAAAAATGGATTTGTGTTGTCTTCCTTTTATAAATATATAGGACAATATGAGAGTTATTTCTATCTTTTTTTTTTTTGAGAGTTCTTTCTATCTTAAAGTTTCCTTTCCTCTGCCTGTGGTTTTTAAAGATTTTTTTATTTCTTAATAATACACTTTTTAAAAATTATAAAACCTTATGGCTTATATGTTTGTCATAATTTTCCTAGGTTTTCTGGAAAGATTTTTTTTTAAAGTTTACCTGTCCTCCTTATTTTTATTTATTTATTTTTTTAGATTTTATTTATTTATTTGACAGAGAGAGAGAGAGATCACAAGTAGGCAGAGAGGCAGGCAGAGAGAGAGGGGGAAGCAGGCTCCCCGCTGAGCAGAGAGCCCGATGTGGGGCTTGATCCCAGGACCCTGAGATCATGACCTGAGCCGAAGGCAGAGGCTTTAACCCACTGAGCCACCCAGGCACCCCTGGAAAGATTTTTTAATAAATTTTTACATTTATGCTTTTAATACACCTTTAATTTAATTTTGAATATGGTATAAGATTGGTTTTTGAATTTATTTTCTTCCAAATATGCTTTTGTATATTTGAAATTTTTTGCAACAAAAAGTTAAAAAAATCTGAAGGACTAGCTGGCCTTTTTTGATGGACTTCTAACTATTCTAATGTTGTTTTAATAAAGTTTCTGGCAAGCATGTTCAAAGAGGTGTATTCTCTCCTTTAATGAAAATGTTGCCATTAGGCAGCCATAAAAAAATGAGATCCTGCTATTTGGGACAATGTGGACAAACCTAGAGGGTATTGTGCTAAGTGAAATAAGTCAGACTGAGAACAACAAATGCTATCTGATTTCACTCATACGTGGAATCTAAAAAACAAAACAAATAAATAGATGAAAAGCAGAACCCGACCTATAAATACAGAGAATAAACTGATGGTTTCCTGAGGAAAGGGGATTAGGGGATGGGCAAAATGAGTGAAGGGGAGTGGGAAATAAGCCTTCCAGTTATGGAATGAATAAGTCATGGTCAATGGTATTGTAATAGCATTGTATGGTAACAGATCATAGCTGCACTTGTGAGCCTAGCCTAATGTACAGAAAGGTTGAATCACTATGTTGTACACCAGAAACAAATATAACATTGTGTGTCAACTATACTCAAAAAAGTTTTTTAAATAAAATAAAATAAAACCAGTATTTATAAATTGCAAAATACTTGGAAACGACGATAAATAAAGTGTTCCAGTCTAATCCTTAAGTTCTCAACAACTGGTATCTTGTAATAATATATGCATTCATAAAAAACAAAATATTTTATTGTTTTTTGGCATGAATAAATACACTTAATTTTGAGATTACCTTGTTGGTAGCTTATTCAAAGCAGAACCATTTTCCCCATGCTTTCTGATTTGTGGGAGAGAGAGAGATTGCCTTGACAATTCATATGTCTTATGGACCAAGTTTAAAAGGCATAGCTTTCAGGAATTGTGTACCTAAATTTTTTTCTCTTAAGAGCCCTCTAGTTTAAAGAGAACGGAAGAATAGTGTTGACATTTGTGACTTAAAAAACTCAATTTTTTTCTGTAATTTTCAAAGAAAATACTGTAATTTCAAAGAAGTGCTTTTCATGACTTATTGAACCTTATTTTGAAATTTATAAGGAGTAGTTGGTTTACATACTTTTCAGGTTCAATTTTTACGAATTAGTTCTTTTAAAATATTTAAATATCTTGGAGTTAATATGGTTTATCATAACAGATAAACAGTATATTTGGTTGTTTCTGAATTTTGTGTTCTTGACAGTATAAGAATTTATAAAATTTTGATTCCTTCTCCAGTTATTTATTAAATAGTTGTATGGTCATAATAAGTCTAGCATTTAGTTGTGGTCATTTGCCTGTTTTGATATTTTGAGAGCTTAAATTGATGAGCTTTATCATTGTTATAGCTTTGAAATTGAAATTTTAAAATATACATATATAAACAATATTATATTTTAACATCATTAATAGGCTATTTGCTTTCTTAGGTCCTTCTAAGACTGAAGAGTTCAGATCCATTGCGAAAATATGAGAAACATAAAATTTAAGTTAACTATTTTCATCTTGAGTTCTCCCATACCATATTATTTTTTTCTTCTCTTATATAGTATGTTGGACTCATTTGAAGTATTTTAATTTTTGGTAGAGTTGTTTTATCATCTCTATTTGTCATTTTCATCTATTACATTAACAATCTCTGGGTTTTGGTAGACTGTATTACCTTTCCATTTTTTCAGGTTCTTTTCTTGATATTTATTGGTGTTTGATTCATTCTCAATTTCACTATTTTTGTTAGAAGTGATGGAAAGTGACTTTTTTCCCCCTTCTCATTGCCTCTTTAAAAATAGAGAGGCCATAGTTACTTCTCTAGGGAATTGTGCCAAGGCAAAAGTTCAGAAATAAGGATGGTGTGTCCTCTGCTTGCATTTTGGTGTCTTTGACTAAGGTCACCTGGCTGACAGTTCTAGTCTCTTAGGAAAGCTTCTCTCCCACTACTTGAAAAATCACCAAAATAGATTTCAATTAATGTTAGATTTGTTATTCTCTTTGAATTATCTTTCTTGTCAGTTTTATAATGGAAGTTTACTGATTTAGGTCTAATAGTCTAGGATGTTTTTGCAGGAAATACCAGAAATAATCCAAATTCTGGATTATTATAATCCTGTGTTTCTCAAAATGTTTATATCATTAACAGAAATTTATATTGATATTTGAGCCATGGGTAGATATTCTCAAGGATCACTTCTGGCTTAATTAACACATGCCTTAAATTTTCATAATGAGTTTGGTGGTGGTTTTAAGATAAACCAAATTTTAAATATGCCAGACCATTTCTCCATCTTCCTGCTCTCTTTATTTCTTTCTTCTTAAGTCAAAACAAAACAAGATAGAACCAAACCAAACCAAAACAGAAACCACAATGTAAAAACATTAACTGAAGTTTCGGGGAAAAGTTACCCATAGTGCTAAATTTCCAAAATAGCTGTTATCATTTTTTTTTCGTGTATTACTCTGTCTTTGTCCACATATGTGGATGTTTCATGTGGTTAATATGTGGTTAAGATTATAGAGAACATTTATAAAACTTAACAATAAAAAGGTAAATCCTGGGGCTAATGAATATATAGTGTAGGAAAAGAAAGAAGAAATGGATAAATATTAGGATAAATAAAGGATGAATATTAGGCATTTATTTGATCCATCGTAGGTCCAGCTGGGTTGTCTAATTTCAAAAATAAGGTGGTTCAAAATATTAAGAAATGAGGTGTTCTAAGATACCTAAAATTTACTCCATCATTTACCCTTGGGCTTTTCAATTTTTTTGGGTAGGATTTGTTCAGAAATATGAAGCATTTCTAGATATAAAAGAGAATGAAATTTAAATAGAGAGGATCATGCTTGAATTTCTTTTGCATCATTTACCATGTGATTAGGACAACAGTCTTCACCTTCATGAGCTTCAATAGGGATAAAAGTTGTTAAATCACAGAATACTTGAAGGATTAGATTTAAAATACTGCATGGTGACTAACATAATAAAATAAAATAAAAAATAAATAGTAAGTAAATACAGCTTTAGCAGCATCTCATGAAAAAATAAAAAAAATAAAATGCCAAAGTTGAATTCACATACCATGCAAATATTTGTAATTACGTGGAGACATGAATAACTAACATGTATAACTAATTACATCTGTTTTTGTGACTATGGATATCATTACTGTGATGAATGTCCTTTTGTGTAAATTTCTGTGATTTAATACATTGTATAGGTTATGTCTGAACTCCAGGGTCTGATGAGGAAACCATCCTTGTCCAAGAGTGCTTGTCACTCCTCAGTGACAAGGAGTGCTAATGTATTTTAATTTCTACTTGTGTGTCGTTTTTGATAGATCACACGATAGCCACTTAGCAGCATGTTGACACCTTTGAGTAGCAGTTAAACATTCCTTTGTGTGACCCAGAAATCCCATTTCTGATTATAAAAATAACACTTGGAAAATAAATTAAATTAAATTATTGAACATACAAATGTAAGTGGAATGTTTTTCTTATGGCCACTAAAAGGTTAATACCTGGGTGTGTCTGAGGAAGAACAACTAATCTCATCTTTCTTTCCACACTGGGCAGCAGAGTTAGAGGAATCCACAGGTTATGATTGCTCATGTCTGATCTAGGATGAGTCACACAGCTCAAATAAGAATACAAGTAGTGGTGGTTAAGTGTTGTAATGGATACACATATAGTATAGGGCAAGTAGTTAATTCTTATAAAGGAAACAAGAGGATGTCTCCAAGGAAATGATACTTACGTGGGTCTTGCAGGCTGAACAGAAGTTCACCAGGTGGCCTAACAGCCTTCCAGGTCCAGAAAACTGCATGAGCAAGACATCTGGTGTTTAGTGTAATGCAGGTAATGGTGTGGTTTGTACAGGGCATAAGAAAGGGGTAGGAAGAATGAGCTTAGAGCCACTGCACTAGTACTATATTTGACTTTTACCAAAGACAGCAAGATTTTTATTTCCACCCCAGAGAAATGTTGAGAATGTTGTATAATTAATAAAAGGAGAGGGGCGCCTGGGTGGCTCAGTGGGTTAAAGCCTCTGCCTTCGGCTCGGGTCATAGTCTCAGAGTCCTGGGATCGAGCCCCGCATCGGGATCGAGCCCCGCATCGGGATCGAGCCCCGCATCGGGCTCTCTGCTCGGTGGGGAACCTGCTTCCCCCCTCTCTCTCTGCCTGCCTCTGCGTACTTGTGATCTTTCTTTGTCAAATAAATAAATAAAATCTTAAAAAAAAAATAAAAATAAAAAAATAAAAGGAGAAAGAATAACATAGCCAATCAATAGAGAATAACAGAGAAGTGTTTAAAACACGGAGAAGACATTCCAAATGTGCCCTTGCTGAAAACAGAGCATTTTTGGGGAAAGTGGGCAGTGTCCTATTCCAGTCCAACTAGTTGGCAAATGCTTCAAAGAAGAGTTAATTCCCTACCCCACATCAGAAATGTATTAGCATAAGTAACCTGATTGCTGACACAGCTAAACCATCTGCTATGACTTACCATGTAAATGTTAAACTCCATTATGCCCTCAGCCATTCTGATGCTCTCTGACATGCTCTCATGACAATGCTCTCTGACATTACAGAATTCGATTGGGTTAAAGATAGCTTCACAAAAAGAAGTTTATGTAAATGGCAAAAAATGTGT
>CM052886.1:67533575-67668765 GCA_028534135.1 Potos flavus
TCTTATTTTTACCATCTGGCAGCAACAGTTTTTCTTTTATTAATATCCTTTAGAGAACCACAACCTTCAAACGTGGGCACAGTATGAGTAACGTTCTCAGGCATTATGGATCCTAGCAAAAAAGTTGAGCTTCATCAGGTTACAGTTTTATGTATATGCTGTGTGATTGAATTATGTTGTGAAAATATGTAGAAAAGAAGAAACAGAAAAGCTTTATAGAGATTATCTATTACCATCTGATAATTAGAGTTGGCCAGGGATATTTCTCAGCTCTAGATGGATTTGAAATCATACACTGTTCACTGGGGAAGGATGAAGCCGATGAAGCATCTTGAGTAAGGGACTGTATACAAATTAGAGAAGAAGATTCTCATTTATGTTACCTGTATGTAGTTTGATTTTTAACTTTAAGAAATCCACTGGTAGTTGAATTTCATCATTTCCATGATGTAAAAACTATATCCAACTTCTTAATTGTTCAGAAGTTAATAATTTTACAAATAATTCTCCCATCCTTCTGCTTTTTCACTACTGCTAAGACCTCTGTCATGAGAGAAGAGGGAAGGAAAGTAACACATGAAAATTTGGCTTAATCAAGTTGCCATTTATTGGCATCTCAGGTAAAAATTTTGATCATACGATAGTTTGAAGGACGTTGTGGTTTAATTTAAAACATTTTAAGCAGTATATAATCTATACGGGCTCCAAGAAATCGCGAGGCAGAGGTCTGAGAACTTTACAGATGAGCAGCAACAAAGGGCTTCAGAGAAGAGAAAGTGAGGTTTCTTTCTCTATGCCATTTTTTTCGTCTACTCTCAGACACCTCACTACACAAATGGCCTTATCTGTCTCTTGCATGCCATGTCCATCTCTGGGTAAATTATAGCCATTGTTACCTTTTAAAGTAACATTTTACAAATAGATTATGAAAAGATCATCACTTTCATGATAAAAATTGGAAAGTACAGAAAAATGTAAAAAAAAAAAAAATTGAAATCTCCGGGAATAACCAACATCGGCATCGTGGGTAATTCTGGTTAGTGTTTTTTATGTGTACTTTGAAAACGCATGTGCCAATGTACGTACACAAATATAAATATATTTTAGTGTAAAACTGACCTCATTGGAAGTGCTGGGAATGAGATACTGGCAGTATTCTGCTCTTTCCCTTGCTTCATCTTCTGGCATGAAGACAATCTTCCTGGAAGCTGCTAAAGGCCCTTGGGGTACTTTTATATAAAGGTCCTATTATTAGGTGAGCCTGGATAAGATGGGAGGCTGTAAGCCATTGCAGATGTCCAGGGCTTGCTGCAGACGTAACAGGAGGTGGACAGACGTTCATCAAGATGGGCAGGCACTTGCTAGAATTTATGCTTGGCTCTCGTGGTAATCCTTGTATGCATTCCAAAGAATTAAGGGAGTAGTGTTGGCACCCTCAAGTCCTGGTAAGTGTCAGCCTTCTTTCTTTCCTGCTGATTTCTTTGTCCTCAGTGGGCAGAGATAATCAGGAGTTGAGTGCTACTCATTATATTTAGGGAATCCAGTCTCGAAGGTAGTGATTACTGCTCTATTTTCAATCTCTCCTCAAAACAGATTTCTGAGAATTGTCTCAGCAATTTGGGTGTGAAAAGGATGTTGCCTCCTTCATCCCTTTTTGCCCTACGGGGCATTCTTGGTTTGGGAAAATAAGCAGGTATCCTTAGTTTAATCCAGCTCTCTAGTGTGGGCTCTGCCTTCCTCTGCCTCCTTACCTACCTGACTACCATGCTGACTACTCTCCACAGAGCTTGGAGGATGGGGCCAGGCAGAGGGCCAGCCAGCAGCCGCTCACCCTTCCCACGTTCCCTGCCATGTGCCCCGCTCCTCAGGGATTTCTGTCCCTACCAAGGAGTTAGGGTTGTAGGCAGAGCAGGATAGTTCCTAGGCCATCTCTTGGCACGAGTCTATATCTGAGGAGCTGTTAGACTTGGGTTTGGGGAGCTTGCCTGGGCTGGGGGTGCTCTGCCTTTGGCCTCACTATGAAAAGCAGGAATTCAAGTTTGCCCCAGAGAGTCAATAATAATATCGCTTGTTTTGCTTGTTTTTAGTACATCAGCTTACCCACCCCAACTTTAAAGGAAATGCATACTTATGGGAGAAAATGTGGTATGGTTTTCATTAACAAAATGATATGTATTTGCACTTCTAGCCTAAAAAGATAGAATCTTAAAATTAAACCAATTACTACCTAGCCCAGTTCAGTCCATCTGTCCTTCCTGACATGGTGGGGAGAGAAATGGCAAGGCCTGGCAGCCTCTAAGCATCCTTTGTGATTTGAGGGCACTCACTGTCTCTGCACCTCTGACTCTGAAATGGGCGTGGGGAGGGCTGGAAGACAAATAGGGTCTGTGTAATTCTGTGATGATGGGATCATGACTGGTGTTGATTCTTATCTGTCAGTGTCCATGGGAAGCTTGTTTGAAATTCAGGTTTCTGAGTCAGTAACCCTGGAGGAGAGCCCAGGAATCTGCATTCTAACAAACATCCAAAGTGTTTCTAATAAAGGTTTTCCAGAACCAAGGTAACAAACACTTAAATGATAATAGGATATACTCCCAGCAAATGTTAAGGAAAAAATCTTTTTAATTATGATGAAAACCTGGTCACTAGCTCAAATGGGTTAATTATTTTCCTCCTGTCTTCACTTTTCATTATTATTATTAATCTGCACTTATTGAAGTTTACTTATTGAAGTAAAGTGAATCGTTGTCATGAAGCTTGTATTTTTTTTCTTTCCTTTTTTTTCCTTCTACCATGACATCTCCCTTTTATACTTAGATGCTTTGTAGAATCCAGGTGTTACTTACCTCTGTAAGTCATCTCGCAGTGTCTCCCAGCCTGAGTTTCTTCCTTCTCTCAGGGATGTACAACCTCTGGAGTCCTCTCTCCAGAATGGTCTGGTAGGACAGTCGCTCCCCCTGAGGTAGGATGCTCAGGGTGGCGTGTAGTCTTAGATCTGCCACCAACTGGACTTGTGACACTGGTCTAGTTAGGTAACCTGTATGGGTCCCGGTTTCTTTATCTGTACATTGAGGGGATTGGATTAGATTATAATGTTCCTTTTAAAGTAGGCGCACACAGAGTCATTTTGTCTCTTCCCAGCTGTTCCTAATTTATTTCCCAAGGCTGAATAATATAACTTTATTCCTTAAAGGGACTAGGTTTCTCCTGAATGTCCTGAAAATGTTTCACAGAAGAAAAGCATAGTTAAAACCACATTATGTAGTTTTTTTTTTCTCTCCAAGAGAATGGAGTCCATGTCACAAGACCTTCCTAACAGTCCCAAGGAAAGATCGGGAATGATGAGACTAGAGTGCTGCCTGGCCTTCTGCTCTTCCTGCCTGAGAGACCCAGGGTCACTCCTTCATGGGACAATCCCCAGCAGATGGGCTGTCTGTCAGAGAAGAGGAAGAGAGCTGGATTATTCTCTGGACAGCCCTTTCACCCTCCCTCAGTCTTCTTCCGCTTTCGGGTTCCCCTCTTATGTCCAACTCTGGATCCTGGTCCACATTGAAACATTTGTGACTTAAGGATTTTCCAGTGCTTTTGTGTTTGCGTTTATTTGTAAATATGGTTATTCCAAGAAAGTTGTCTAAAATGTGAACCTTTCCCCTTGCCTGGAGCTGTTAAGGAGAGGACTTGGTTCTTTCTCACACACTTAGCACAGCTGTGGTTCAGTCAGGTAGCTTCCTGGTGGTGGGTCTTGCTTCCTTGAAAAGGTGGCTAAAGATTATGTCTGCTTTTAGAAATAAAGTAGCATCATGATAGAAATGACTGAACTTGCTTCTCCCATGGAGAAAGCTACTGTGTTGTTCACAGGAGCTTTGCTGATGGGAGGGGGAAACAACAGTCTGGGAATGATGCCAGCCTTCAAGGGAATGATGGATTGGAGGGTGGCACCGTTCTAAGCCTCCACCGAGAACCTCTCATGAGCCCTCCTAGCAACAACTAATGCCTTTAGCAAAGCAAAGAGATTTAGAACAGGAAAGGTGTTGGGGAACCAGGCCAAAGGGACTGTGAGAAATGAAGTTATTTTATTGTCCTTTCCAACCTTGCCCTTCTAGACCTGATAAGTGACACAGAGGGGAAAAGCCCTGGCATGGAAGTGAGAGATGGATTTGGGTTCTGAGCTGTTCCACCTGCATCAGTGTGATGGGGTACAAGTCACTCACCTGCCTAGATCTCAGCTTTCTCAGAAATCCACTGATGCTAAGTTTCAGTAATTAAAGGATCCACTGTACTATGAAAGCTTATGAATTAAGTTCCTCTGAAGAATGAAGGCTGGCATCTAATCTAAGGCTAGCATCACTTTAAAGATAAAGACCAGCATGTTGCTTCTTACTAGGTTGAAACTGGGAATGATGGTTGCAGAGGATTGATTGTGTTGGAATGGCAGAGAAGATATGTCTGTAGCTTCAGCTGGGGCTTCATGCAGTTAATATCTGCAGTTAGCTTTCAACAATATAAGGCAGTTGGATTAATCTGTAGCATACAGAAGGGTTTTGGTGCATTGTCTTAAGCTATAATGAAGGAACACAAATTAAATTGGAGTAAAGAATTAGCTGAGGGGCACCTGGGTGGCTCAGTTGGTTAAACCTCTGGCTCTTGATTTTAGCAGGTCATGATCTCAGGGTTGTGAGATTGAGCCCCACACTGGGCTCCACACTGGGCTCCACACTGGGCATGGAGCCTGCTTTAGGTTCTCTCTCTCCCTTTCCCACTGCGCCTCACCCCCCCTAAAAAAAAAAAGATCTGAGTAATGTTTAGGTGCTGGTGGCTTTTCTTGTCTCTTTACAACTGTACATACGTAGTTCTTTATAAACAACTTCATTTGTCCATACTTACGATGTTTCTGACTCTCTTCCTTCTGGTCTTTAATTATTGTTTTCTTTAATTTAACTTCAGTTTGGGTATCGTTTGTAAAGGAAATAAACGTTCAGATATTGTCCATTTGAACTGTCAGCTGCTTTTCAGCGAGTCTTGCTAATATACTAGCATTTTTAGCAGAAATCAGAACATTACAAACAGAAGACATGGTTCTTGATATTTTTATTTTAAATAGATGTGTTAAATCTGCTTACATGATTGTAATTTGTAATATAGTGGGAATTACGTATACCATCTTTACATATGTGTGATGAGAGGAGTATGAATTTTTTGGTTGTCATATTTTTCTTCCTTTTTTCTTATCATTCTCCTTTATCTTGATTTTTTCATCCTTTAAAAAAAAAATCCTCTGCTCTCTTGGAAGCATTAGTGTGCAGGTTTTTTTTGGTAGTGGTTGCTCTTAAAATTTTAAAATATATAGAACGGAAAGTTTTGTAGCAAAAACAAAATTGTTCAATATCTTTACCTCTTTCAAAGGCAAGAATTTTATCAATATTTTATCTATTTTTTTATTACTGATGTATAGTTGACATACAATGTTATTATATTAGCTTCAGATATACAGTGTAGTGACTCAATAATTCTATACATTACTCAGTGCTCATTATAATTAAGAATAGGTACCATACAAGGTTATTACAATATTATTGACTATGTTCCTTATGTTGTACTTTTCATCCCTGTAACTTATTTATTTTATAACTGGAAGTTTGTTCCTCTTAGTCACCTTCACCTGTTTCTCCCATTCCTCCCAACAACCATCTCCCCTCTGGCAACTAATAGTTTGTTCTATGACTTTTAAAAGTCTGTTTTTTGTTTGTTCATTTGTTTTGTTTTTTCGATTCCACATATAAGAGAAATCATACAGTATTTGTGTTTCTCTGTCTGACTTATTTCAATTAAAATAATCCTTTCTTTTCCATCCATGTTGTTGCAAATGGCAAAATCTCATTCTTTTTTATGGCTGAGTAATATCCCATTGTATATATAAGCCACAACTCCTTTATCCATCTATTGGTCACTTGGGTTGATTTCACATCTTGGTTATTGTAAATAACACTGCAATAAATGTAGGGGTGCATACATCTTTTCTTATTAGTGTTTTTGTTTTCTTTCAGTAAATACCTAGTAGTGAAATTACTGGAGCATATGGTATTTCTATTTTTAATTTTTTGAAGAAACTTCTCACTGTTTTTCACAGTGGTTGCACCAATTTACATTCCGACCATAGTTCAGGGGGGTTTCCTTTTCTCTATAGCCTTGCCAATACTTGTTATTTCTTGTCTTTTTGATGTTAGCTATTCTGACTGGTGTGAGGTAATGTGTCCTTATGGTTTTGATTTGCATTTTTCTGATAATCAGTGATGTTGAACATCTTTTCATTTGTCTCTTGGCCATCTGTATGTCTTTGGGAAAATGTCTATTCAGATCCTTTGCATACTTTTTAAATGGATTGTTTGGTTTTTCGAGTTCAGTAAGCTTTTTTATTTATTATGTATATTAACTCCTTATTGGATATATATTTGTAAATACCTTCTCCCATTCAGTAGGTTGCCTTTTTATTTTGTTGGCAGTTTTGTTTGCTGTGCAAAAGCTTTTGATTTTGATATAGTCCCAGTAGTTTATTTTCACTTTTGTTTCTCTTGCCTGGGGAGATAAATCCATAAATACACTGCTAAGAGTATGTCCAGGAGATTATTGCCTATGTGGTCTTTTAGGAGTTTTATGGTTTCAGGTCTCACATTTAGGTCTTTAATACATTTTGAGTTTATTTTTTAAAAGTTGTAAATATTCCAGTTTCATTTTTTTGCATGTAGCTGTCCCCTTTTTCCAACTCCATTTATTGAAAAGACTGTTTTCTTTATTGTGTATTTTTGCCTCCTTTTTCATAAATTAATTGACCATTTATGCATGGGTTTATTTCTGGGCTTTCTATCCTATTTCACTGCTCTGAGTCTGTTTTTGTGCCAGTACAACACTGTTTTGACTGTTATAGCTTTGTAGTATATTTGGAGATTTGGGGTGTGATACTTCCAGCTTTATTCTTTCTCAAGATTGCTAAGATTGCTTTGGCTATTTGAGGTCTTTTGTGGTTCCATACAAATTTAGGTTGTTTTAGTTCTGTGAAAAATGCTGTGGGTATTTTGATAGGGGTTGCTTTGAATCTTTAGATTGGTTTGGGTGGTATGGACATTTTAACAATATTAATTCTTCCAATCCATGAGCATGGAATATCTTTCCATTTGTGCCATTTTCATTGTTTTTCATATTGCCTTCTAGTTTTCAGAGAATAGGTCTTTGACCATCTTGGTTAAATTTATTCCTAGGTATTTTAATCTTTTTGGTGCAATTGTAAATGGGATTGTTTTCTTAACTTCTCCTCCTGCTATTTCATTATTAGTGTATAGAAATGCAACAGATTTCTGCACATTGATTTTGTATCCTGTGACTTTATTGAATTCATTTATTAGCTCTAGTAGTTTTTTGGTGGACTATTTAGAGTTTTCTCTGTAGAGTACCATGTCTTCTACAAATGCTAAAAGTTTTACTTCTTCCCTACTGATAAGGATGCCTTTTTTTTTGTTTGTTTCCTTATCCAATTGCTCTGGCTGAGACGTGCAGTACTATGTCAAATAAAAGGAGCAACATCCTTGTCTTGTTCCTGATCTTAGAGAAAAAGATTTCAGCTTTTCCCCCATTGAGTATGTTGTTACCTGTGCGTTTTTCATATATGGCCTTTCTTATGTTGAAGTATGTTCCCTTTAAACCTACTTTGTTGAGATTTTTTATCATGAATGGATGTTGTATTTTGTCAAATGCTTTTCTGCATCTGTTGAGATAGTTGCATGATTTTTTATCCTTCCTCTTGTTAATGTGGTGTATCACATTGACTTATGAATATTGAATTACCCTTGTATCCCTAAAATAAATCCCACTTAGTTGGGTGAATGATCCTTTTAATGTATGTTGAATTTGGTTTGCTAATATTTTATTGAGAGTTTTTGCATCTATGTTCATCAGAGATATTGGCCTCTTTTTCTGTAGTGTTATTGTCTGGTTTTGGTATCAGTGTAGTGCTAGCCTTGTGAAATGAATTTGAAAATTTTCCTCCCTCTTCTATTTTTTGGAATAATTTGAGAATAGGTATTCTTATTCAAATTTTTGGTAGAATTCCCCTGTGAAGCTATCTGTCCTAGACCTTTGTTAGTGAGAGTGTTTTGATTACCGTTCAATTTTGGTGTTAGTAATTTTTGTACTCACATATTCTATTTCTTCTTGATTCAGTTTTGGGAGGTTGTATGTTTCTAGATTTATACATTTCTTCTAGGTTGTTCAGGTTCTTGGCATATAATTTTTCATTGTATTCTCTTATAATTCTTTGTATTTTTGTGGTTTCGATTGTTATTTCTACCCTTTTATTTCTGATTTTATTTATTTGAGTTCTCTCATTTTTTTCTTGATGAATCTAGGAAAGCTTTATCAATTTTGTTTATCTTTACAAAGAATCAGCTTTTGTTTTCATTGTTCTTTCCTACTGTTATTTTCATCTCTATTACATTTATTTCCATTCTGATCTTTATTATTTCCTTCCTTCTACTAACTTTGGACTTTGGTCATTCTCTTTATATTGTGAATGGTATTATGCTTGATGACATCATGGAGTTCCCCTAACCTCTACTCGATTTTTATTATTTTTTCTTTTTACTATGCAGCTTGGTTGCTTTCCATTACCCTGTCTTCTGGATCATTGATTCATTCTTCTACATGCTGTAATCTGCTGTTGATTCCCTCTAGAGTAGTTTTCATTTCAGGTATTGGATTCTTCAGCTCTGTTTCTTTTTTATATATTTTATCTCTTTGTTGATGTTCTCACTGAGTTCATCCATTCTTTTCTCAAGTCCAGTGAGTATTTTTATGATCATTACTTTGAACTCTTTTTCAGGCATATTGCTTACCTCCATTTCATTTAGCTCTTTTTCTGTGATTTGTATCTTGTTCTTTCGTTTGGAACATAGTCCTCTGTCTCCGTTTTTTGTCTAACTCTGCGTTTGTTTCTGTATTTTAGGTGAGTAAGCTACATCTCCTGGTTTTGAAAATAGTGTCCTTATATAGAAGAGTTCCTCTGGTGCCCTGTAGTGCAATCCCCCCTGGTTACCAGAACCAGGTGCTCCAGCGGTATTCCCTTTGTGGGCTGTGTCTGCTCTCCTGTTGTGGTGGAGCTCAGCCCAGCAGGCTGCGATAGACTGATTTGCCTGCTATGGGCACACTAGGTATGGTTTACTCCCTGCACTACTGAGAGGCCTGGCTGTGACAGCAAGGGCTCATTGGTGGGTGGGGCCAGTCCTCAGCCTGGCTATGTGCAATTAGACTCTGCCACAGCTGCAGGTACACAGAAGGCAGGCCTTACTCTCTTCACAGGAAGCTGAGAGGTCTACCCGGCTGCTGGAACTGTGGGCATGCTATTATGTGAGATTATCTCCCCTGCCTTTCCAGGGCACAGCTCACTTCGTAGGTGGGTCTGCTAGGAAATGCCAGGTGGGGCATTTGGTGCTTGCAAGATAGATGGAGAGTGTTAGAACTGGCTTTTGCAAACATCTGGCTATGTAGGCTGGGAGAGAGCAAGAGAAATGGCACGTGCCTAGAGAAGTCTCCTATAGATCCCTGCCCCTCCTGTGTGGATGTAAGGTTAGTCTATAAATCTCATTCACCTATATCCCAGGCACTTTTCAAACTGCTGCTTCTCTGCTGTGTCTCAGGCTGAGTTTAGCATGAGCGCTCTAAGGGTGGGGGACTCAATTTCATTACACGCACTAGCTCTCCTAGAGTTAAGCCCCACTAATTTCCAAAGCCAGATGTTATGGGGATTCATCTTCCCAGTGCAGATTCCCAGGGTGGGGGTGCCCAGTGTGGGTCTGATCCCCCCTTCTCTTGTTTGTGATGTCCCTCCAGATTTTGGGTAGTCACCCAGGGGTTTGGTTCCCAACTATGTCTCTGCTCCTTATACCCTTTTCTCTGTGGCCTCCTCCCTCTGACTAGGTGTGGAAGGTCTATTTCTGCCAGTCTTCATTTTCAGAGTTAGCTATAATGAATGTACTGACCTTGGTGGATCCATGGCACGAGGTGAGCTCAGGATCCTCCTACTCTGTGTCTTCCCCAACACACTCCTTAACTCTCTATTAAGCACATATTTCCCCTCACCCCACATCCTCCCCATTATTGTCTGCTGTTTTTATTTGTTTCACTTAAAAACAAATAAATTAGTTATTAATTTTAAGTATTTTAATGTTCATTACATACATACATATCAGTTGTCATGCTTTTTTTTTCTCTTGCATCTCATATCCTTTAGTATTCCTTTCACTGACAGCCTATGAATAGCACACTCTCTGAGTCTTTCTGTGTCTAAAATGTCTTTATTTTGTTCACAGTCTTGAGAGATGACTAAGCTAGGTATAGAATTCTGTACCTCTTTTCAATTTGAAGATCTATCACTCATTGCCTTCTGCCATCTATTTCTGTTGATAAGACAGCTGTTGTAAAATTATTTGCTATTCCTCTGAAGATAATCTATCCTTTTTTTCCTACCAGTCTGTAAGATTTTATTTTTGTACTTGATGTGCTGTAGTTTTATAGTGATGTCCAGGTGTGGATTTAAAAAAAAAAATTCTTCTTAATACTTTGAGACCACTTCATCTGAGGACTCTTGTTTTTAATTAGTTCTGGAAAGTTGTTAATAGTTGTATAGTAAATTTCCTTTATCCCTCCCCTCCCATTTCCTTCTTTTTATCTCCTATGAGACCTATATTGGAGTCTCTCAAGCTATTCTCCTTTGCCTCTTAAATGTTTATTCACATATATATACCTGACTTCAAGATAAATCCCTCAGTACTGGGTTTTCCAATTCACTCATTCTGGTGTTTATCCCCATTATTGAGTTTTCTTTCAATGGATATGTATTTTTTATTTCCAAGATACCAAGTTTCAAAAGTCTTTCTGAGAATTTGAAATTCACATGCTCTTAAGTCTTTTTCATTTGTTTTATAATTTTAATTTTGTCTGCAGCTGCTTACTCTTCTAGTTATTAATTTTGTGCTATTTAGGGTTTGATTTCTCATGTGTTTTAGAATTTTAGTGTCATCATTGGTTTTCTATGACTTAAGCCTGGTTTTCATATCTGTAGTAGAATAACTACCCTTCCTGTCTGAAAGCACTTTGTAAAGAATAAAGGCAAGGTGTGACCATTTTTATAATTAATGTAATTGGTATCACACTTTATCACTACTCTCTATCTTTGAAGTCAAATTTGTTGAGGACGGATGGGTGGCATGGGGAGGAAATGAAATATGTTAGGTCATGATAGAATTGCACATCCCCAGATTTTTAGTTGTCTGCTAAATGTTGTCAGCAGTTCAGATCACAAATTGCAGAGTAGTTTCTAGAAGCAAATGGATTGTGGCTTTGTTTTTACTTTTAGAGCTGTGTGAAATAGAAAGGCAATTGTGTTTAATGGCAGTAGAGCTAGCTCAACCATTCGCTGTATTTTCAGTTTTTCTTGGCTCTATTGTTTCTTTTTTAACCCAGTAACAGTATCTACAGTGTACCTTGCTAGTTAGTGTTTAGGTGCTTTTAAAAATCCATTTAAACTAAACTTGCTCTGAATATACAAGGGTTTCTTATGTCTTTATTAATTATTACTTTCATAATGTCAAGGGCTTGGAGGGTCTCACTGTGGATATGATGTTTTTTATCAGTTTTATAAACCACTCTGTTTGTGTCCTTCCCCCCCCCCCCCACCCAAAAACAAAAACAAAAACTGTGCCTTGGCAGGTATTGAGAGTCAGTGAGTGAAATCACAGCCTGAGTTTGACTCTGGATACACAGAATTAAGCATTTTCTTCTCGTGTTGCCACATTCTTGACAACAGTCAGCTGGAGCCCTGCTTTTCTCCCTAAACTGGTCATTTTCAAATTGAAAAATTTGCATCCTGCTCTTTCTCCATCCTCTGGAGAGTCAAAAAATGTTCTATACATTTTCCAGGTAGCAGAAAACAATGGTAGCTATGTAATAGTCCGTCTCAAAAACTCAAAGCAATATGAAACAACTTCCCAATTACAAAAGCTCTCCACACTTATTTGGAGACAGACAATGCCAAAAGTCCAAAATAACTGAGTAAATAGAAAAAAAAATCAACAAGTTCTGGTGTTCAATTCCTTATACTTCCCTCCCGGCTCTACTGTGCCATAAGGCTTTTTGTGAGCAAAAGCAGAATAAGAAAAACTGCAAGGAAGACAGAAGAGAGAGGCTAGCAAAAGTGCCTAAAGGTGATTTTGAATGACCACTAGAAAAGTTAAATCCAGCCTAAATTTTAAAATGCTGGAAAAATGTCCAAGCAGATCAGAGCTTGGAGTATAGGGAAGAGATTTTAAAGTACATGTGATTTAAAGGGTCAGGTGACATATAGGACTAGGTATAACATTTTAAAAGACAGGCACAGTTTAAAGGGTAATAATTTAAAAGGGTAAGCATTACTTACTGGGGCAGTCTTCTGGAGGAGGGAGAAAAAAAGGCAAAAAGAAAAGAAGTGCTTTTTAGCAATTACATGAAGGAGAAGAGAAGAAAAGCAGGTTGAACGTGATGGTGGATTTAGGATTCTGTAAGACAAAGAGAATCAGATAATCAGAGAACTCACAGCTCCTTTCCCACCACCAAAACAAACCCACTGACAGAAAAACCCACTGAAATACCTGGGCTTTTGCTAGGCTGACAGAAAAGGGCTTCTTTCAAAATAGGAATTTAAAAAAAAGCAAACAACACTCCAGTATCATAAAAATGAGAAAAAGAAAGTCAGTAGAGAAATTTTGCAGAAAATTAGAAAACACAAAATCACAACCTTCAATTCTGGAAAATCCTTCTCTGCAAAATGACCATGAAGCAAGAGGAAAGTGTAAGTTCACACTCCAGGCAGAATTAAGGACATCAAGCATTTGAGGATATGAAAAACAACTCTGAGTCAAGAAATGCAAAAAGGACAAAAACCAGGATAAATAAAAAAGGAGTTGATTGAACTCAGGAAATGGAAAAAAGAAAAATGGTCTCAGAAATGAAGCATAAATTTAAAAGTGCTCAATTGAAAATAGACTAATGAAAATTTAATAAGGGGTTTGAAGATAGACAGGAAAATAACCAGGAAAATGAAAATGACATAAAGAAGGAAATAAGAGTCTGAAGAAGAGGCAGATTTTTACCTCTGCCCTCTTAGGTTTTTTTGGCTGACTCTGAGAAACTGACCTAAAACAGATTAACAGGAGAAAGGCATACAAATGTATATGTTTTGCATGACACAGAAGTCCTCATAAGGAATGAAGACCCAAAGGAATGATAAATTACAGAAATAGAAAAAGACCTGAATCTACCCATTGAGAGAGTTCACTGGGTACTTGGGAAAATTAATGTAGACTGACCAAATCTGAGACATATCAGACTAAATCTCTTAGATTTCCGGGATGAACATAAATTACTCAAGTGCTCTAGGTCAAAAGATCAGATAACTTGCAAAGGCAAAATAATTAGACTAGCATGAAACTTAAAAATCTACAAATGAAGACAATAGTGGGAGCAGCAGTTATTATTTTTTTAATTTAAATTCAATTAATTAACATATAATGTATTATTTGTTTCAGGGGTACAGGTCTATGATTCCTCAGTCTTATATAATACCCAGTGCTCGTTACAACACATATGTTCCCCAATGTCCATCACCCAGTTACCCCATCCCTGTACCCCCTCCCCTCCAGCAACCCTGTTGGTTTCCTATGATTAAGAGTCTCTCTCTTTTTTTTTTTTTTTTTTTTTTTTGATTAAGAGTCTCTTATGATATGTCTCCCTCTCTGGTTTCATCTTGTTTCATTTTTTCCTCTCTTCCCCTAATTGTCTTTCTCTGATTGACTTACTTCACTTAGCATGATACCCTCTGGTTTCATCCATGTCGTTGCTAATGGCAAGATTTCATATTTTTGATGGCTACATAATATTCCAGTGTGTGTATATGTGTGTGTGTGTGTGTATATACACCACATCTCCTTTATCCATTCATCTGTGAATGGACATCTGGGCTCTTTCCATAGTTTGGCTATTGTGGACATTGCTGCTATAAACATTGGGGTGCAGGTGTCCTTTCAGATCACTGCATTTGTATCTTTGGGGTAAATGCCCAGTAGTGCAATTGCTGGGTCATAGGTTAGCTCTATTTTCAACTTTTTGAGGAACCTCCACACTGTTTTCCAGAGTGGGTGCACCAGCTTGCATTCCCACCAACATTGTAGGAGGGTTCTAGGGGCAGCATGAAAAAAAAGAAAAAGAAAACAGCAAAAACACTCAAAGAAGGTGTGAATCAAGGATTTTATATCCAGCCAGGCTCTCCTTCAGATATCAAGGTAATACTGAAATGGTTTTGACCATACAAAAATATAGGGTATCCTGCATTTATCAGTCCTTCTTAAAGAATGTACTAGAGCAGGGGTCAGCAAACCATGGCTTGCCATCTGTTTTTGTAAATAAAGTTTTATTGGAAAATAGCCACAGTTGCTTATTTACATGCCACCTGTGGCTGCTTTTCTGCTACACTGTGGCAGGGTTGAGTAATTGCAATAAGGAGCATATGGCCCATAAAATCTAAGTATTTACTTTATGGTTTTTTACAGAAAAAAATGTGCTGACCTCTGTACTAGAGGATTCCCAACTAATGACAAAGAAAATATCGGCATAGGACTGACATTGATCATGGCCTTTAAATACATATAGATATTCATGTAAGAGTAGAAGAGAGATGGGCATGATAGTAGAAGACTAATACACAAATGTTATGTACAGTGACAAAGTAGAATAATGTAACTAAAAAATAGGAGGAGAAGGGATAGAGAAAGAGGAAAATAGAAAAAAAAATCATTTTTGAATGGACAATAAGTGGGCGATAAAGAATACCCCCAGCCAAAAGAGAAATGTAGTAAAGCCAGATGGTGAATAGTTAAATAAAGGACATTTAAAAATGCAAGTACAAAGGTAACCACTAGAACAAAAATAAACTTTCCTAAATATCAGTCTATGACTCTCGAAGGGAAAAAAACAGGAATTATTTTTTAATTCACAGTTATAATATATCGTGATAGATGTGTGACTAAACATATCAGTTCTATCAATAAATGTGAATGGGCTTAACTTACTTATTAAAAGAAAAAGATTTACAATTTGGCTTGCAATGTAAAACCCAAGTATACTGTATCAGAGACCCAGCTCTAACAGTGAGTCAAATATTCTAAAAAGAAAGGATAACCAAAGGTGGAGTTCTGTTTGTATTATGTAAATGGAAACAAAAAGGAATGGTAGCGATTCTGACACCAGACAACATAGAATGTACATCACAGAACGTTAAACATAATAAAGGACACTTTTTAATGCTAAAAGCCACAGTTTACCGAGAAAAACAAAAAAGAGGAAAGCCTTTATACCTAGATATTAATAAATTCTCTTATCAAACAACTCCTGGATGGAAGGGAACATATAAATTGAAATTACAGGGTTTTAAAAAAAAATGTAGTCTTTTGTGATTGGCTTCTTTCAGTGAGCATAGTTTTCATGATTTTTCTATGACAGCATATATCAGTGTTTCAGTCTCCTTTATTGCTGAATAATATTCCATTGTATGGATATATCACATTTTATTTATTGTCCATCAGTTAATGGATATTTGGTTGTCTCTATCTTTTGACTATTGCGAATAATACTGATGTGAACAATTGGGTAGCTTTTTGGAAAAAGACAAAATTAGATCCATATGTCACACCATCCATAACAACAAACCCCAAATTGATTAGGGATGTAAATGTAACAAATGAAAAATGTTAGTGGAAAAACTGATGAAATTTGAATGAGATCTGTAGTTTACTTAATAATAATGTACAAATATTAATTTCCTTGTTTTGATAATTATCCTGTGGTTATGTAAGATGTTAGTATTAGGAGAAGCTGGGTAAGGTGCATATAAGCATGCTCTGTACTTTTTTTGCAACTTTTCTTTAAGTTTAAAAATATTACAAAAAAAAGTTTTAAAATATCAGGTGGCAAAACAAAAAAATAAAGTAAAAATATTCCACACAAGATGGGGGACTAAACCAAGACTTATCTTTAGAGCCTTAAGAAAGGAAACATACTGGTGCCAACTAGAAAAGAGAGGTGTTAGAGGATGGCCAAGCTCCTCTGAGAGTTGGAACCAGGAGGTAGCTGGTTACAAATCAAGAAGGCACCAGACTGAGTGCAGTTTACTTTATTACTATAATGTATAAGATAATATGTAAGCCTTGCTGTAGAGGTGGAAATTTTTCGTGTATACACCATAATTAATTGTCTTTCAGTTTGGCCACCATTTATTTCAGAACCTTAAAGCGTGTAATGGTGTGAATTCACATTCTGAGGGATGGAAGGGTGGATGGAAAAATGCTGATGAAATAAATGTTGGTTATCTTCATCTTTTTAAAGACTCCAGTGCCTTCACATCAGTGTTCAAAGAATAGCTGATGGTTTTGTTTTTTTTTTTTTAGCTGGTGGTTTTGAAGAGCTAGAATCTTAAGAGAATTGGAAATCTTCTAGGCCCTTAATTATAAAAAAGCTTAGCAAAAATAGTATTTTCTCAAAAAGTGTGAAGTTACCCTTTTTTTCCCCAAAAATCTTAGCTCTGGATAAGATAGACAGTTCTATTAGGTCAAGAGTTTATCTCTATCCCATGTGGTCAGGGCCCAAGGTCATGCAGGACAAACATGGCTATTGAAAAGCCACTCATTCCTGTGAAATAAGAAAATCCTTAAGAAAGCGCTTATTGGTTTGTAGGCTAACTGGACATCTTATGTTTACTCAAAGAAAGATTTATTATTTCTGTGGTTCTGATTATGCCATTTCTGGTTTTTATCATAAAATCAAGCAGGAATCATAGTAGGCATGATTTTATTATTTTGGTTGCCATTTTGGTTTTTTGGAATTATGTTTGAAATAATGCAAAAGAGTTGATTAAATGAGATGTTTATAGACATTATATATAAAGTTCAGATTAGGTTTAGTTATGCAAGGCTCTGTTACAATAGTGTCTCCATAAGAAAATCAAATTCATATTACATCCCCTAACTTAGAGCTTTTTGTTCCCCCCAAGAACATAATTTACCATATGTACAAAGACTGCTGCTATTTAGATTCCCCTGGATATCTTTATCCAGCATTTTGTCAAAGGAGAAATTGCCTTATGCATAATCTGAAATAATTGAAATAATTGGAAGTATAATGAGAGCCAACATTTAGAAGCTCCCTTGTGTTTCTTTCTACTCTGCAAAATAAAATTATCACTGAATGCATTTATGTTTAAGATTTAAGCGGACTTGGTAAATGAATCTTGTTTCCTAAATGTGCAGAGGGGCTAATATAAGGTGGTTGGTCTCCCTAAAACAGGTGTTAAAAAATCTTTTGAAGTTTCCCAACACATTTGCAAATTTACCATGATGAAGTGGCAATTTGCAATATAGAGCTGATTACAGAAATCAGGCTATAGTTGAACTGTATTTTTAAAAATTCATATTATTTCCTATTCCTCTGCTTTTTATGATAATATGTAACATCATAAATAATGTTCTCAGATGTCCCTGAGAGATTTGTAGTCTTGTTTTGTTTTTAGTGATTGATAGGAATTGGCTTTAAAAAGAAAGTCATTCATATGTGTGGTTCCCAGGATCCATTTCAGCATATGACTAAATTTCGCATTCTTATTCACTTTTTGCATGGATTTCATTCCATTTCTGTGTTTAAGTTTAGAAGTCACAGTAAAGTGAACTGAAAAGTCTGAAAAAGGGCTTGGGTAAAGCACACTGGGATTTCCCCCTTTAGGAAGTATTTTTGAAGTGTCATTGGATGTTTGTTTTATATCCCCTGTTGGGTTGTGTCAGGGGAGATGTTTATGTCAGTTATAAGATTTCAGACTCTGGAGCCAGAAAATATGTGGATTTGAATACCAGTTCTACCATGTGCTTACAAGTTGTGTGATCTTGGGCAAATTTCCCCACCTGTATATAAGAATTAAGTCTCTACTTAGTAGGAACAAAGGACCAACTAGTCAGTGAAAGACTAGTGTTTTATTTATATTATATTTATATTATATATACATTTATATATTATTATATTTTTGTAATTTTGTGGGTCATCTATTATTCCTCATGTTTTAGAGGCTGCTCTCATCATTCCTCATATTTTCAGATTTCTTTGAAACAACAGAATCCACCCTGGCTAGTTTGAGCAGAAGCAGAATTTATTAAAGGATATCCAGTAGTTACTTGTGCAGCCAGGAACAGAGCCCAGTACACCAACCAGGTTGTTTAAGGGAAAACATCACTACATCACGTATCCAGAGGACCCTACCCCGCTACCCTCAGAAAGTCTGATACTTCCCTCTATGGTCGCTGTAGGATGGATTCTCCATTATTTCCTCAAGTTACTTACTTCCCACGCTAAGTGCTGAGCGGGGCATCCAGCTGGTGGAGTCTGCTCCCATGATGCTGCCCTGGCTTCACGGCAGGATGGGGAAACAAGTTTTCTGGCTCTGACCTAGGAAAGTAGGACCAATAAAGAAAGAAATTCTTCAAACATTTCAAGGGTGTTCAGAAAGTGCTGGGCAGGCAGAAAATATGATAGCACTCCTGGGACATTTTTGTTATAGTAGATTGATTTATAAAGATTAAATATACCTAAATTATAAGAAAGGTGACTTTGGTTTATTATTCCTTCTTCGAATCATGGCTTTTATTTTTAAAGTAGACTTTGTTTTCAGACATAACTGTGTCACTTGCCCTTATCATTCAAATATTTGTCTTTATACATACAAGACATCTTGACTTTGTGGGACATAATCACAAAAGCTAAGCAAGTTAAACCCGAGGGGGTAAAAACTCATCTTCCTTTCCCCCAGACCTCTGCTGGCTTTTAACATGAGTGCCATCACTAGCCAATCTGTTTCTCTGCATGGAAATATTGAAACTATTTCTCTCCTCCATGATGTGGGAACCTGCCAATTTTTCCTTTCTGACATATTTTTTTCCGTTAGACATCCTTCTTTTATCTTACCTACTAACCTGAAAATTATGTGGCTAAATTGGGTCTCTATGAAGAAAATGAGCATGCTAGCATGGCAGGGGCAGGTGAGGGGGCATGGGTACCGGGGTTCAACTAGAAGAAACAGGAGTCTTTTTTTTTTTTTCCCCCAAGCATTTCTAATTTTTTTTTTTTTTTTTTAGCATTTCTAATTTTAAAAGAAATATATAGTGATTGTTGGAAATTTAAAAACTAAAAAATCTAAAAGGAAAATAAATTTCCCGAGTCATATCCTACAGAGTTAAGCATTTTGGTGTGTTTCCTTCCAGTGTTTTCTCTGCAGGCATGCCTGGACGTAAGGAGGACAGTTGTTTTTACAAAACCAGAATCGGGTTGCATGTAATGTTAAATCCTACTTTCTTCATTTATGTCATGAATAGTTTCCCATATCATTTAATAATAGCTAATACTGAGTATTTACTATGTGGTAGTCACTGTTCTGAGTATTTTATACATAGTAACTCATTTAATCTTTTCAAGAGTCCCTATGGTAAGTAGTGTTATCATCTACATTTGTTACATGAGGAAACTGAGTCACAGAAATATGTTCAAAGTTGTCTGTGCTCACAAAGTAGTAAGTGATAATGACTATGAGCTCACGTTCTCCCTGGTATTTGTCTGCGGGAGCTCTTTGAGGCCTGGGTTGAAGGTATTGTTCCTCCAGAAAGGATTATTTGTGAGGTCCCATAAATAGTATGGATTCTGTCCCCAGACATTCCTAAGAGTAGGCTTGTGATTAGGAATTCTCAGAGGTGCCTTTCCCTCCACCCTCCTTGCTGGACGCCAACCAAGGCTGAGGCAGCCAAATAACCTCATCTACTGTCTGCCTCTAGAAGGCAGTGTTTTTCCAATTCGTCTACCATGGGGGAATGGCAGGGAAGGAGGGACCGGTATCTCCAGGGCTTGTGATCCAACCTTTTATTTTACAGAGCTCCAAGCTTGTCCTCTGACCCCCAGCATTCTACAGGTTCAAGCCCATGCACTAGTCCAGACCTTCAAGGATGAGCAGAATCCTCTGGAAGAACTCTTTCTTCAGCCTTGGCTTACCAGGGGGTTTCAGAATTCTTTCCTTTCCTTTCTCATAGGATTCGGTTATTCTCCTGACAATTCAACTATGTATTTAAGATTTTAAAAATATTTATTCAGCATTTTTGATCTTTTATACTGAGGGCTGCTTCTAACCTCAAGGCTACCACATTGAAAGAAAGGGAGTTAGATTTTTTTTTCCCTAAAAATGTAAGTTTTAAATTTTATGTAGTAACTTCAGAAGTTAAACTTAACAGGTCAACTCAGTTTTCTAGATCACAATCATGAGCAGAGAAATATATTAAAAAGAAGCAGTAACTACCATTTTGGGTCTTTTAATAGTGAGGGGCTCTATGCTAAGGGGCTCTCTGCTAAGTGCTTTGCAAGGATGATCTCATTTAATCTATCACCACTATTCTGTAAGATAGATACTAACATTCCCATAGTAAAGATGAGGACAGTGAAGGTTCAGGTGATTTGCCCAAGATCACACAACTAATAGGTAATTTATAATATTGACCTTGGGTTACCAAGAAAAGGTTAAACTATACTTGACGAAATCTTTTTAGGGTTGGTGCACTGCTATTTTGAAAGACAGCAAAATGTGTAATATATCTTAAATTTCCATTTAAATTGTGTTGTTGCAGATCAGGGTGCTGTTATCCTATTAAAAAGATAAGCATATCAAAGAAATACTGAAGGCCGTTCACCTTGCCTTCCTTACTCCTTTGCCTCCTCGAAGAAAAATTACTCTTAAAATACCTCTCAAGGATTTTTCCGGCTATCAAATCCCAAAACACATTTGTCAGCTTGGATGAGAAGAGAAACTTTGGCCAAGGACTTAAGAGATTAATTGCTAGACGTGGATACCTTTTGTTCCATAATTCATCCCAAAACACTTCTCCCTCAGCTTCAGCCAGCTGTGTGGTATTTGGTTATAGTGTGAATATATACTTCCCTCTGTGGAAGTGTTTCCTAGAAATTTAAATATTTTTTCCAGTTGAACATATTATGAATCAGACTTGGAAAATGTGGAAAATTTCTTAGTACAGTAGTGTTTGAAGTACTGTTTTCTCAGGTAGTGTTTTCAGTGAACCTTCTTTTTCGTGTGTGACAGTTTCCTGTTTGCCAGTTAGGAGATAAATATTGAAACAACAATGTGTGTTTTTCTCAAGCAACTTTTCATTCTGCTAAAGTAACCAGTCTCTGTCAGTCCAGGAAAATCAGAAAAAAGATTTCTGGTAAGACACTGCCCAAATTCAAAGGTAGACGGTTTACCTGGTGTTTTGACTCCCTCTCTGCCAGGCTCGTTCCAGAGACCCAAGCTGCTGCCTCCAGGATCTCCCCTGGCATCCTTATAATCGTCTGCCCTCCCACGATCTTCTAAGGCCAGGCACTAAAAACAGAGCCACCCCTCTGGAACTTATCAACCCACCCCACCCCTGACTGGCATCTCAGGAAGCCTGCTTTGTCCTTGTGCGGTAGCCCCCTTCCCTGGCCTCTGAAAGCTCTGGCCTCATGGAGGGATAAGGGAGGCCAGTATTCAAACTCACTGGGGTCTTTCCGCCTTTCCTATGCATGGGGGAAAGGGAAGGAGAGTAAAAACTCTTAACAATCATTTGCAAAGGAATCTGTAGCAGCAAAGACTGTAAGCTAGTTTGTGTCTCATTAAGTCATCCTGTTACACCAAACCTATGTTTCCACAGCACTGTAATTATCTAAACTAAACTAGGAACCTATTCTGGAAAATGCTTTGGCCTTCTTTTCACTTTTTCATCGAGTAAATTCAGGTATATTTCTTAGTAGCTCTTGCCATCATTTATTTTCTCATTTGTAAAATGACTTCAAGAACCTTGTACCTTTACATATATCATGCATATAAGTAGCCTAGAAAGCTCAAACTTGTAAAGAGTTCCTGTGACAGTACAATTCAGGAAATTAAGGTCTTTTGCTTACTCTTTCCTTTTACTTCCCTGGGAGAAGGGCCAATGAGTATTGTGCTTTCAGGAATTAAAAGATGCCTCAAAGGCAAATACAAAACTGTTGCCAAAACAAGTTAACTTCCTCTCCTCCTGCCTTTGCTACTGCCCTTTGCACCAGGCTTGCCCTCCTTGCTTTCTCCTTTCTTCCCTGTTGAGCTTCTGTAATCTCTCAGGAGAAACTGGAAATTCATTTCCTTATGAGAATTGGAAAGTTCTCCACGTGAAATGTCATTTTCAACATCTTTTAGAAAAGGAGGCTCGCACAGGATTTTTGAGGCAGAAGCTTAGCCTTTCTTGTTCTCTAAGTGGCCCCATGTACTCCTTCTCCTCAGTTAGCCTTAATCTCCAGTTTCAATCTGTAGAAACCGGCTTTTAATAAGTAGTGTCTGACTTCTGATGGGGCGCTACAAGTGCCAGAAGGTGGGTAGATAAAGCGAAAGATTCCTTCTAAAATGTAGTAATCTGAAACTAAATAAAGTTGGCATCATGGGGTCCGGTTGACCACACCCAGGCATGACATGAATTAGTTGCTGCATCCAGAAGTGAATGTACCTTCAGCTGCCTTTCTTCAAGCAGCAGGTGGGACCTTAATAAGTATACTTTCCTTACACTGGAGATAGAGTTCGTTGTATTTGTCCTACTTAAAAGTTGTACTTGAAATGTGTGTAGATGTTGTTTACAGTCCTTTTCTTATAACAGTACTATTAAATATATCAGATTTGTATCTGCCTTCACCCACCAACACTGAATTCATCCATCCCAGTGCTTAAATATCTCGAATTCATCTCAATGTTCGATTCATCAGAGCTTAATAAAGTAGCTAAACAATTTACCAGTTACGAATGTATTCTGAATGATATGAACCTTCGGCAACTAAATATAATGTATGTGTTATGGTCCTCTATCTCATTATCTTGAAGATGCTGTACTAATAGTCTTTAAGATATATTAATATTAAAAAGTAGAAAATTATTACATATTTAGATATCAGTAAAATTTCTGCAGAAATGTCTATATACTTTACGAGCTTTGCTATATTTCATAATTGAACAAGGCATCATCATAGGTGTGTTAACACATTTATAGAATCTCAGAAATAATAGGACTGAGGAGTTGGGATCAAAGTTTGGGCTTAGAAGTTGGGCAGGTTTGGTGTGAAATCCCAACCCCTTTATGTGCTGACTGTAGGACCTCAGGCAGACATGCCTCTGAGCCTCTGTTCATTTATCCATGTAATAATTGTATTATTACCTTATGGGTATTGTAGTGATAAAGTCAATGAATATACGGAGAATACTTGGAATATAATAAATGCTAAATAAATGGTTGTTACTTTTATCCCCATGACTGTTCCTTCTATTTCTAATTTTGAACATCTACTTCTATTACTATGAGACACATGGCCCCTTATGTCGCCGCCCAGGGCTGTGTTACCTGTGTTGCACTAGTGCAACATCTACATTATACGTTATATATATATATATATATAGGCTGCTTACTATAAAGGATATCAGAGAAGGCAGTAAGATTAACATGTGTGCTTTTGTTACCCCCTGCTCTGGCTGCCACCACTTAGAATTACCAGCAGCTGCTTAAATGTATGTCCAGGGTTTCCAGTGTGATCATAAATTTCTCAAAAACAGGAACATTATCTTATACTTAAAAAAAAAAAAGATTTATTTATTTGAGAGAGAGAGGGAGAGTGTGTAGGGGGAAGGGGCAGAGGGAGTTGGAGAGAGAGAATCCTAAGTAGGTTCCATGCCCAGAGTGGAGCCCCACGCGGGGCTCGATCTCACAATCATGACCTGGGCCGAAATCGAGAGTCGGACGTTTAACGGACTCTGCCACCCAGGCGCCCCTATCTTACACTTTTATAATTCACAATACCCAGAAAATTGTTGGGTGTAGGCCCAGCTATTCAATGAAAGAATATCTTTGAAAATCCTAATTCTCGGGTGTACCATATTGCCAAGTAGAAATGGTTACAGTTGTAGAGAGTAGGAGAGGTGGAGTTGAACCCGCTGATCTCTCACTACCCCTCCAACCCTGGGCTCTCCCATCCTTCACAAACATGTTAAGTGAAGGGCAAAATGCAAAACAAGAGGAACATCAAACCTCAAATAAAGTATCTTGTGGGATGACCATTTTTCAATATGGTAGTTATTTTTGAAGTCATGTATTTATATGCGAATTGTGTCTAAACTCACACGGGCACAGGCCGTGATCTCAATGTTTATAACTCAATCTGTAAGAGTGATTGCTTGCCAAAATACTCCTGCTAGCTGCTGCTAATGCTGTAACTGTTTTTTGTGATTTCCTGTAATCTACTTTTGCCATATTATAGCTTAAGGTTAATGCAACACAAACAACATTATTTAGGCTTGTGTCTTAGGGGCATGAAGTTCTAATTTTGGGTGAAAATGACCAAATATATTGCTTTCTAAGCTTTATTGCTTTTTGCTAGTTCTCATTTTTCCCCATCCCAAGTTACCGAACATTCTATAAAACTTAAAACTACTTGTTTCTAAGTATATATTCTCGACTCTATTATAATCTGAGAAAAATGGAGGGGAGAGCTCATCTCAAGTTATAAAGAAAAAGGTGGATAATCCACTTGGGGTTCCTGATACAGCTATAGCAGCACCTAGGCCTTTGGGATGAAAATCATCCTGTGAGAAGCCAGGAAAAAGAAAAAAGTGATTTCTGTTATCCTCACAGAATTAGAAGGATGGACTCGGGTTCTTTTTTCCAGCCACTTTCAGTTTCTGGTACTTATTTTCTTGTCAGTAGCAGGTGTTCATGAAGATGTGGGGAAGACAAGAGATACTTTGATTGTTAATACGGAAGTATAGAACAACAGATGCAGTCAGGGGAAGGGGCTTTTGGCAGAATGCTGAAGATTTTTTTTTTTAAATGGGAGGAGGGCCACACCTTTGTTGAAATATTATAGAATATGGTCCAACAGTGGCTTTCGTTCCCCCTACTGCCAGCAGCAGCAGCCTTCCCTTCAGCAAACTGAGCAGAACACTAATGTAAAAAGCAGGTTTAAAATAAAGCCTCCCTTCTGGAAAGCAAGGTGAGACCACAGAGTTCGATTTGCCAGCTAGCCTCTCCCTACCACACATCCTCCATGTCTGCACTAGAAGCATCCCAGCCTGTAGCAGCTTGGAAACCCCTGGTCTTACTCCTCTTGTCTCTACCCAGTCCACTGCACTTAATTTTGTTTTGCTTGCTGATACTTTCAGGACTATGTCAAAGCTTTGGACCTTATTCCTAGAAAAATGCACATCCACAAGGCACCTGGGTGGCTCAGTTGGTTAAGCGTCCAACTCTTGATTTCAGCTCAGGTCACGATCTCAGGATCATGATATCAAGCCCTACATCGGGCTCCGTGCTGAGTGGGGAGTCTGCTTGGGATTCTCTCTCTCCTCTCCCTCTGCCCCTCCCCCTGCGTGTGCTTGGTCACATTCTCTCAAAATAAATAAATAATATCTTTTACAACAAAAAAGATTCTCTTTCTCCCTGTGCCTCTCCTCTGCCCCACTTAAAATTTTGCATGTAATTTCAGGGCATTCATGGACTGCTCACCACCGCCACCAGGCCCATAGAGTAATTTGCCCAGGTCCAAACCCCTTTTAAAAGTCAGACTGAATCTTTTTCACACTAGACATAAACACAACAGCAAACAGAGACAACCACCAAAACACACTGTACCCTAGTCATTTTAAATTTCTCTTGGAATGAAAATGTGAGAAACCTAGATTCTAGAATGTTCTAGTTCTGTAGCAGTTAGCTGGGTTGTCTTCAGCAAGACATCTGAGACTTCTCTGGACCTCAGTTTCTCTATCTGTAAAAAGATGGGATTTGACTGAATTATTTTTGACATCTTTTCTAGCTCTAGTGTCGTGTAATTTTGTGAACCAAATTAAGGTGAACACATGAAATCAATAGTCCTCTCTATAACCAGCATCGGTTTCTGTTGCTAGGCTTGGATCATTAAGTCCTTCTTTTTTTGGGCCCATTTATCCCTACATCCTTATTATTCTCTTCCTCACATTTCCCTCACCTCCACCCTAAGCAAAAAGAAAATTGATTTATCACCTTCCTTTTTGTTGACTCATGTAAAGTAGCTCACTACTTCCCTGTGTTCAGCTATCTCTAAACAAGTTTGGGCTAGAGAGAGAAAAAGATAATGATGGCAAGTAAGGGTCAGTGAATAGGGTGCTCATGTAGGGGAAGATGTAGGATGGAGATAATAAATGGGGTGCTTGGTGAGAGAACTAGCACAACCCAGGAGGGGCAAGCTAATACATGGGATACACTGATTTTCAACCTGTGTCTCCTTGAAATCAGCCTTACCATTCCCCTGCTGAGAAGAAAAGAATTTTTTGGTTTAGGGCAATCATTTCTCCTAGCCTGTAAACCCCAGTCATGATAAGGATACCACTAAAATTACAGTTTATTGAGGATCAACTTGAAGACGGGCACAGTAATAGAAGATGTGTGGGTTTCATTATCGTTTAATCATTATACCCACCCTTGGGGACTGGTACAGCTAGTTCTGTTTTTCACAGAAGGAAACTGAGGCTCCAAGGGGCCAAGAAAAGCCACACAAGCCGCAAACCACAGAGCAAGAATCCAAGCCCAGGGCCTTTCCCCCAGACTGTGGTCCAGGCCCACCAGGCTGCCAGGTAACAACTAGTGAAACTGTCAGGTTTTACAGAGTACTGTGAAACCACGTCTGCCTTCATGAATCTGCCTGCAGGTAGGTTTATTATTACTGCTCCTCCTTTTTTTTCTGCAGGTAAACACACTTTATGAGATAATCTTTGAACCGAGTGGCATGTCTAGAATAGAGGCCAACCATTGACCATGTTTCTCTGGATAAAAAAAATTGTTTTTTATTTTTATTTTTATTTATTACTCTGGCACATTGGAAGAACCCAATGAATATGTTGAACAGATGAGTAAACGGATGTGTGCGTGAATAAAAAGCAGGTCAATGATCTTGTAATAATGAATCCAGAAAGCAAAATTAGAGCATTCCAGCCCAGTCTGGCTTTATTCTCTACACGTGGTAGGAACAAAATATCCTGTAACTTTGTACCTAACTCTTTAAAGCTCTTGATAGATTTTTTATATTCCATTTCCTAAATCCTTTTGTGCAGTTACAAGTGAAGTATCATACCACTTTTGTTGGAAAAGGGACTAATTTTACATTGTAATGATTGCACCTGCTCTGTGACAAAGCCTCGATGTTTTTTTAAAAAAGCCATTTTCCAATTTAATAGCTCAAGGAAGAAGATTGTCCCTAGAGGAACTGTGACACAACTTTACAATTTACTCATTGTACAATTTTCCTTCGGTGCTAAAATGGGGGAAGAAATAAGGATGAATGTGGAAGGAGAAGGCAGAGAATAACTAAGCTTGAAAGTCATTAGTGACGCTAAGAGGAGGAAAAATGATAAAGTGAACACAGAAAATCATATTCTGTAAAAAGTGAAATAGGACTGCTCTGAGCAAGAAGAAAGTACGGAAAAGAAAAAAAAAAAAAGAGGAAAGCTTTTTTAGTACATTTGGGAGGAAGAGAGCAAGGACGGCACCAAATGACTAACTCAGAATTGGAGCCAGAGAATGGGTTCTAGCCCTTACCACAACTTCAGAACAAATTTCTTTAAAAGTGTAGGTCAATAAGAGCACATAGTTAGGAGCGAAGCCTGGGTTCCTGGAGATAATTTATCTCTTCCAAGAAGCAAGTCCAGTGTCAGTCAATCTGTGAACCCAAGTGCCTGGTTGTAAAGAGTGTCAGCAGTGAACGGGGAAAGCTGCTGGTGTGGGAATCAGTGTTGTGTCTTTCTGACTGATGACAGGACAAAGCCTTAGGCAGTGTGGAGTTCGGCCTCTCTGATGAGTTTCCTGAGATTACAGAATCATGCATGTCAATGTCGTGGTCCTCCTTCCCAGTACTGTCTGCCCCTTTTGCTGCCCTCTTCATTGGCACTGGGAAAGGCATTTATTATTTAGAAGGCAACAGCATTAGTGCAATGCACACAACTCAGATTGTTTTTTGCAAGGTCTGTCTGTTGAGTTTAAATAGACATATGGACAGAAATAAAATGCTGCCCCACGAGTGCCATATGCTGAGTTTAAAAGGTTGCTGGAAATGCTGTAACCTTTAGCCTCTCTGACTATATTTTGCCTAGCTCAGACTCCTGATAGATGTGCTAATTTATGATGATAGGTTTTATTTTCTTGTCACTAGAAATAAAACAACAACAAAACCAGTGGCTGCCTCAAATCCTCAAGCTCTTGTTGGTTTAGAAGCAGCATTCTGGTAATGGGGCTTTTTGCTGTATTTGCAAATATTGCATTTCAAAGCCTCATTCTGGTCCTATTACCATGTAGGGAGATATTTAGAGAGTACAGAGTGAATCAATGATCGAGTCTTACATTCTTACACTGAGTTGAAAAATTAAAAGATTGTGTCACAAAACCCATTCATGTCCACTCTGGGTTTCTTTCTTTCTTTTTTTTTTGGCCAAATGTTCTTGCTGCGACCTACTTCTGCAGATAAGAAAAATGATTTTGCCATCCTTCTGTGACATTATGGCAATAGTGAACTCTTCCCAAGTGTCTTGGTGTAGGTGGCCTTGTGAGGATAAGCATTAATTATTTTCAGACTGCTGATGCATCACGTCTGTGGTGTCTATATTTGTCTTCTAAGAATGCATCATCACTCTCTAATTATAGGTGATCTTCTGGGATTAAATCTTTTGAGTTAAACAGACTAGAATGACACAAAATATGCATGGAAAGCAAACACTAGAAAAACCGGTGAGCCGTGGTCATTGTTAAGGACCAGACTCTGCCTCAGTGTTCAGAATAACACTTGGGACAATCTTCACGTTGTCAGTGTCACTGCCTGCGTAATCCCCGTCATTTAAATCACTTGATGATTGAGGCCATCTTTAAGTTCTTGTTTTCAATATGAAGACTCTTATCCCCTCATTCTAAGTCTTGGAATCCTACAGTGTTACCCCAGCAAACAACTTTTGTAAGAAACAAAATCACCCCAGAATCCTCAGAACCCCACTGTGATAGTTACATGATATTCTCTGATATTCCTACAGAAATGAACTAAACCTGGATTCTGGTTGCATAATTCAATCATTTATTCCTTTGAACCAACAAATATTTATTGAAAGCCTCCTGTATGCGAGACAGGGACATACAGAGATTTAGATAAGACATTGCCATTCCACATGCAAGTTTGGTTTTGTGGGGAAGGGGTAAAAGAATGGTTTTTACCGGGAAAACTGAAACCCCGAGCGTCAGCAAGGAGAGGCACGCAGTCCCCCTTTCCGTGTCTGTGTGCATGAGCAGGGGCTGCTGGACGTACCAGGGGGCTATGTCACGTGCAAGGTTTGGGAGTTAAAAATCACTCGTGCTTTGTCTCTTGAATCCCTCTCTATGAAGTAGCTCTCTGGAATCAGCGGTTCAAGTGTCTAATCGACACTCGAATCAGTGGCTCAAGTGTCTAATCGATGATGAACATAAAGCTGGAGTATTTGAATATGTCAAGGATAGTGACCAAAGAAGAAGGATGCCTTTCTTGTCCACCACCTACCACTTCTAAAACTCAGTGCCATTTTAAACAGTAAAGTTAGGCGGTGGGGGAAGGACTGCATCCAATTTCGTCCCCCTACTGTGCAGCAGATGTGCCCACAGGAACAACGGCACAGTGTGAGGTTGTCAGGTTTCCAAAAGAATTTAGCTAATGGGCTTCATTGCTCACAGACCTCGAATCCTGGAGCATCAACGTGAAGGTTAGAGACAAGTATAGAACATCCGGCTTCTGAGAGTGAGTGAGTGACGAAGTTTTTGTGGACCACTTTTTTTTTAACTTGGGAGTTCTAGTGTGCCCCACCCGAAAGATGAAGCAGCAACTCCTCCATAAAGGGAAAGAAAGCAGATGTGGATGCCTGTGTTAGAAGTCCGTTAATTTAAACTTAAAGAAAAAGTTCTTGGCAGGGAAGAAGGCCAGAATATTGAAGGAGCTCTTCAGCATCTCCTCCAGAGGCATTTCTGAATAATATCTCCTGAATGGCTTAGGTGTACAGGTAACGGGAAAAGCTGACTCAGGGCTGCCTCCAGGCTTAGCAGAGAATGTATTCCGGTACCACTGTAAGTAGTTAGGGAAGGCCTGAAAATCATGGGCAGGAAAGCTAATATTATACAGTTCAGATTCCCCCAAGGAAAAAAATGTTTATGAATTTCAACTTTGGTAACCCGAGTCATGAGCTACTTGTTTTCTGCAAACATCAGAATTAATAGTACCTGTACCATACACTAGTTTCACAGCATTACATTTTCGGTTGCATTTTTCTTTCTACTTAAGAACAACTTTTTACTTTGTACTGGAGATTTCCTCGGAAATGGAACCACACAAATCACTTGCCAGCCCGTTCCTGGGACCTGTGGGACAAAGGGATGCCCCTTTGGAATTTGTCTCCCCTCCCCATGCCTGTGGCTCCCCTCTCTGTGGCTGCCTCAGACCAGAGCCTTTGTGGAGCACAGAGCAAGTGTGTGGCGTTCCAGGTTGGGGGAGGGAATGCTGGGACTTCCCGGGAAACCTGGCCTGACTCACCGGCAGCCTGCGCCAGGCCCTGCTGCAGCCCCACACTGCTGTCTTGCCCTGAGACTCTCTGTGCATGGACTGTCTAAACATTTCCCTGAGGCCAAAACTTAATTCCCTCAGGAAGTTTGAGGTAGAGTAGTCCAGGTATGAATTACACAAGTGGAAGAAGGGAAGATAGGAAGAACGTGTTTGAAAAGAGTTACTGAAATGACTCCCCAGACCCCATCCATCTTTCCCCCAGCATTTTTTTGACATTTTGTAAGTCAAGTTTTTATTGAAGTATAATATGCGGGAAAGTACACAAATGTTCATCAGCGAATTTTTGTTTTAAGATTTTATTTATTTGAGAGAGAGAGAATGAGCAGGGGGCAGGGAGGGACAGAAAGAGAGGGATAAGTAGACTCCCACTGAGCAGGGAGCCTGATACCAACACTGGGCAGGGATCATGACCTGAGCTGAAGGCAGATGCTTAACCGACTGAGCCACCCAGGCACCCTCATCAGTGATTTTATTAGGAAGTGACTCCACCTATCTAACCAGCATGTAGATCAAGAAATAATAAATGGAGTGTGGATCCTGTCCTCCAAAGGGCAACCTCCACTCTGACTTCTGTCATAGTTGATGATTATGGCCTATTCCAAAATATCCTGTTGGTGGAGTCGTATAGGAGGTGCCTCTTTGTCTCTGCCTTCTTTCAACGTTACGATTGCATGTGGTGGTCGTTCATTCGTTCTCACTGCTGTATAGTCTGCTAGTTTATGAGTGTAAACTGCAATTCATCCATTCCTCTATGAACAGACATTTGGGTAGTTTACAGTTTGTTGCTATTGCAAGCAGCACAACTATGAACAGCCCTATAGAGTCTGTGGTACTTGCGTATTCTTTTCTGGTGGATATTTACGTAGGAGGAAAATTATGGATGTTCAGCTTTAGTGGATATTTGGAAGCTTTCCAAAGAATTTGTACTAATTTAAACTCCCACCAGGGTGTGTGAATTCTGGTTCACACATCAACCACATTGGGTATTTTCTGTCTTTTTTGTTTTAGCCATTCTGGTAAATGCGGTGATAGCTCATTGTGCTTTGAATTTGTTTGCCCTAATGACTAATGAAGTTGAGCATCTTCTCTGTCCATGGGCCACATGGACATCCTTTTTAGTGTAGTGTCTACTCAAGTCTTTTGCCCATTTTTTAAATTGGGTTTCCTGTCTTTTTCTTAATGATTTGTAGTTCTTTGCACATTTTACTCTGTCCTTATTGATTTTCTGCCTGCTGGATCTGTCCATTGCTAGATAGAGGGTGTTGGTGTCTCCAACTATGATAATTGATTCACCTGTTTCACTTTATACTTCTCTTAGTTTTTGCCCCATGTAGCTTGATACATTGTTGTTGAATGCCTACATGGTAAGAATTGTTAGGTCTTCTTAGAGAATTGACCCCTTTATCATGATGGTAATAGCCCTTGCATGTCTGCCTTGTCTGAAAATAATAGCTACTCCTACTTTCTTTGGTGTTACCATGGTATATTTTTCTCTACCCATTTACTTTTAATCTATATGTGTCTTTCTACTTAAACCACATTTGGTTGGGTCTTATTTTTGACTCACTTTGACAACCTCTGTCTTTTAATTGGTGCATCTAGACCATTGATGTTCAAAGTGATGATTTATAATAGTTGGGTTAATATCTACCAATTTGTGGCTGTTTTCTATTTGTTGCCTATATTCTTTGTTCCTATTTTTGTCTTCCACTCCTTTTCTGTCTTTTATGGTTTTAACTGAGTGTTTTATAGGATTACATTTTCTCTCCTTTGTTAATGTGGCAGTTATACTTTTTTTAAAAATCTTTTTAGCAGTTGCCCTGGATTTTGCAATATACATTTACAACTAATGCAAGTCCACTTTCAGATAACACTATACCACTTCACAGGTGGTGTGAGTACTTTATAATAACAAAACAATCCTCCTCCTGTCACTTATATCATTACTGTCATTCATTTCACTTATATATGCATACACCCGCACAAGATATATACATAAGCATACATAATCAAATACATTGTTGCTATTATTTTTTTGAACAAACTGTTATCTGTTAGACCAGTTTAAAAAAAGGTTGTATTTTACCTTTACTTACTCCTTCTTCAGTGTTCTTTCTTTCTTTATGTAGGTCTGAGTTTCTTGACCTATATCATTTTACTTCTAAAGAACTTTTGGGGTGCCTAGGTGGCTCAGTCAGCTGAGTGTCTAACTCTTGAATTTCGGCTCACATCATGATCTCAGGGTCGTGGGATCAAGCCCCAAGTTGGGCTCTATCCTGTATGTGGAGTCTGCTTAAGATTCTCATCCCCTCTCTCTGCCACCACCCTCCCCCTGGCTCTCATGCTCTCTCTCTCCAAAAAGAAAAAAAAAAGAACTTCTTTTATAACATTGCTTGAAAGGCAAGTCTACTGGCAACAAATTCCCTCAACTTTTGTTTTTCTGAGAAAAATTTCCATTTCTCTGTCACTTTTGAAGGATAATTTTGCAGGATATAGAATCTGGGTTAGTGGGTTTTGTTTCGTTTTTTTCTCAGTACTTTAAATATTTTACTTTACTCTTTTGCTTACATGGTTTCTGATGAAAAATTGGGTCTAATTCTTATCCTGTTCCTCTATTGGTAAGGTTTCTTCCCTGCTTCACTTTTTTCAGGATCTTTTCTTTATCTTTGATTTTCTGTAGTTTGAAAATGATGTGGCTGGGGTGCCTGGGTGGCTCAGTGGGTTAAAGCCTCTGCCTTTGGCTCAGGTCATAGTCTCAGGGTCCTGGGATCGAGCCCCGCATTGGGCTCTCTGCTCAGTGGGGAGCCTGCTTCCCCTCTCTGCCTGCTTCTGCCTACTTGTGATCTCTCTCTCTCTGTCAAATAAATAAATAAAATATTTTTTAAAAAATGATGTGGCTAAGTGTAGGGAGGTTTTTTTGGGCATTTATCCTGCTTCATGTTCTCTGAGCTTTCTGGATCTGTGGTTTGGTGTCTGACATTAATTTGGGGAAAATTCTCAGTTATTATTTTTTCGGGTATTTTTTCTGTTCCTTTCTTCTGCTGGTATTCTCATTATATATGTGTTTTGTAGTTGTCTCACAGTCCTAGGATATTCTGGGGTTTTTTTGTTTGTTTGTTTTTTGGGTTTTTTTATCAGTCTTTTTTTTTGTTGCATTTTGGTTTTCAGTGATTCTATTACTATAACCTCAACTTCAGTGATTCTTTCCTCAGCTGTGTGTGGTCTACTATTAACCCCATCAAAGGCAGTCTTCATTTCTGTTACAGTGTTTTTGATCTCTAGCAATTCTTTTTGCTTCTTTCTTAGGATTCCCATCTCTCTGCTACAGTATACATCTGTTCTTGCACGTTCTGTTTTATCAGAGTCTTTAGTATATTAATTATTGTTGTTTTAAATTCTCAGTATAATAATTCCTTCATGCCGTGCCTGGTTCTGATTCTTGCTCTGTCTCTTCAAAATTGGTTTTTAACTTTTAGTATGCCTTGTAATTTTTTCTTGATAGCTAGACATGATGCACTGGGTAAAAGGAACTGCTATAAATAGGCCTTTAAGAATATGGTGGTGAGGTGTATGAAGAGAGGAAGTGTTCTATTGTCCTATAATTAAGCCTTAGTCCTTTATTGAGCCTATGCCTCCGGACTGTGAACTACACAACTGTTTCTCAGGTTTTTTTCCTCCCCTCAGGTGGGACAGAATGGCTAGAGCTGACTGGAGTTGGCTATTTCCCTTTCCCCAGATAAATTAGGCTCTGATAATACCCCAGTAGGTTGGGCTGTGGTTAACTGGTTTCCCCAGAAGATAGACCTTGTTAAGAAGAGAGTGCTCTGGTATTTCTGAATAGAACTTTTTTCCCTTCCCAATCTGGAAGCATGAGAGGATTTTTTTTTTCTTGATATTTACTGTGAGAACATTGGTAGAGCCCTAGGAGATGAATCTCACAAAGTTGTGGAGACTCATTATAATGGATCCCCTTGGAGTCTTCAGCTCTCAGACTTGTCCACACTGAGCCTCTAGCACTTCATCAGTTAGGAGTTCAGGTTTTCCTATTGTGGCACTAGTTCCCACAACAGTTTCTGCTCCTAAATTTCAGTAAGCCATGACTCCCTGTATTCTCTTGTCTCTCCAATCTTGAAGGCAGTGGTTTGCCCTGTGACTGCCCCACTCATCTTGATCCAAGAAGAGTTGTTGATTTTTCAGTCTGTTCAGCTTTTTACTTATTCATATGGAGTGGCAACTTCTAAGCTCCTCACGTGTGGAGCCAGAAACTGGAAGTTCCTTCAGTATTTTTTTGTTTCAATAAACATTAATTGAGTACCATATGGATATGAAATGCGTTTATTGAGCAGAAGAACTCTCCTAAGCTTAAAATATGAATTTTTTTTTTTTTGCCAATCTTCTCCCAACTATACTTTGGGGGTGAAGATGGGGTTGTTGAGGTCTCTTTCTCTTCCTTTCCTTCTTTCAGTAATAATTAACATTTAATGAAATGTGCCGATCTTAACTTTTCAGTTTGATAAGTTTTGACAATTGTATATGTATTAGGTTTCTTGGCCTTGGCACTATTGACATTTTGGACTAGATAATTCTTTGTTGTAGGGAAGCTGTCCTATTCATCCCTGGCCTCTTCCCACTAGACACCAGTAGCATCCCCCTAGTCATGACTATCAAAAGTGCCTCCAAGCATTGCCAGATGTCCCCTGGGGGGCAAAATTATCCCGATTTAGAACCACTGATATATAGCCATGTAACTACTGTTGAGAAAAGAAGATAGAGATCATATCCATTCCTCCAGAAAGTTTTTTTCGGGTTCTTTCATTAATCCACCCTCCTTCCAAAAAACACGGTATCTGATTTGTATCATCTTAGGTTCATTTTGCCTATATTTAAACTTTGCATAAACTGGATCATACACTGTGTATCTTTTTTGGTCTGGTCTCTTTCATGTAAAATGATGTTTTTGCAATTTATCCATGTTACTGTACTTATCAGTGCTTTATTCTTTTTCATTGCAGAATAGTCTTCCATTGTATGACTATGCCACAATTTGTTAATAACATTCTGTTGATGGCCACTTGGGAGGTTTCTGATTTGGGGTTACTATGAATAAGGCTGCTACAAATATTCTGTGGCTGTCTTTTTGTAGACATGTTTCCATTTCTCTCAGTAAATATCTAGGAATGGCATTTCTGGGTTGTGGGTAGATGTACATTTAACTTTCCATAAACTGCCAAACCCTTCTGCAAGGGGTTCTGCTATTTTATGCTCCCAGCAGCTGTGTCTGAGTGTTGCAGTTGTTCCAATCAGCATCAACAACATCATTTGGAGTTGTCAGTCTCTTTTATTTTAGCTGTCGTGGGGTATCTCATGATTTTTGTTTGCACTCCCCGGATGACCTAAGATATTGAATACATTTTTCAAGTGCTTTTTGGTCATTCATCTCCTTTTTTGAAGTGTCTTTTTAAGTTGTTTTATGGTTAATTTGTAGCAGTCCTAATTACACCCCCTGTACCCACATAGTAGTCTTATAGGAAGCCGCTTCTGTGCCTCAGGGACTGAGAAACCTTTTGCCATCTGAATAAATTTGGGCCAAATTATAAAAAGTACTGTGAAATATATCCTTCTGTTTTTTGTTCTCCTCTCTGTTTCCAAACATACTGTGAGGTTTAGAGTGTATTTTCCTTTAGTGAGGTCAGAAATACTCCTCCTAATTAGCCAGACAAGTATACAAAACTACTTCTGTTTTCTTTGGGATAGTCTTCGAATGCCCACAGCCTCACACAACAATCAGCCCTATGTCATCCTTCTACAGCTTTGACAAACAAATTACCAGAGGGGACCTGTCCCCACACAGGCAGTGAGTCACCTTTGTAATTCTATGTCCAAGGGAGGTTGTTGGTGAGTCTTTTTCTGGAAGCATTTTTCTTTTACTCATACAGGAATGTCTTTACCTAGTTAAAAAGAAAAAATTAAGTTCTCTATGGAGCAAAATGCCTTTTTCCATCTAAGTTCTCAAAATGGAACTAAGCTATTTCCTTTTAATTCCAGTGGAAAAGGAAGGGACTCATGAGCTTTCTTTGTTTTTAGTTTCTGTCCACCAAAATAATTTGTTGCTAATGTGGAATTTTTTTTAACCTGTCCCCTGGCTGACCAGACAAAAAGATTCATCTCTGAGTTGTTTAGGACCTGGTTTCTGATCAGGATGCCATGGTGCTTGAGGCTTGGTGTTTTCTCACTGAACTTTGAAAAGGGAACATGCTGGTCCCAGAGGAGAGTGTCTTATGTATACATGTATACATGAGGTAATGGGTACAAAGTGCAATCTGTAGTTGTGATCTCTAAATACCATCCCCTCTTTAAAGGAACCAGGCTCCTTGGGGATTGGCTGATTCTATGTCTAGGATATGCAATATGTAAGATGAAGCTGAGTCCTCCTGAATCCTTCCTACCATATGGCCAAAAAAAAAAAAAAAAGGTAAACAAACGAACAAACAAAAAACTATTTTAAAGTGCTAGGATCATATTAATAGGACTCAGGCTCCAAGGTGGACAGTTCTCATTGACCAAGATAGCACAAGTTGAGTATCAATAAGCATAATGACTACATTGCATTAAAGCTTATCAAATATATTTTAAATCCATGAGTTTATAATGACAAAAAACTACAAAAGCAGTCCCCATACTCCAGTCCATGGGAAACCCTACAGGACAAAAAATCTACTTTCTTTGAAACATAAAAAGCAAAGGGAGAAAAAGGGAGAGAAGAGGAACTTAAACGATTTAAAAAGACACATGAATTGTAATAATTGGAGCATATTGGACTCTGATATGAAGAAACAACTGCTAAAACATTTTATGAGCTAGTTGTAGAAATTTGATCACCGACTGGATATTTATGTCAAGGAATTATTAATATTTTAGATGTGATCATGGCATTGTGGTTTTATTTTTATAGTAGTCCTTTTTTAAAGATACATACTGAAAAAAAAAAAGATACATACTGAATTATATACAAAATATTAGGTCCGGGATTTGCTTCAAGAGTCGTGGCAGGGATTTGGATGAAACAGAATGGCTATGGGTTGGTAATTATTGTTTCTGAGTAATATTTATGGATTTGTTATGTGATCCTCTTTACTAGACAGTGTTAATATCTGAAATTTTTCATAAGTTAAAAACAAAACACACTTAGATGTCCTGCAGCTTGCTGATGTCATGGGTTAACTGGCAGAAATTTCAACACGGAAGGACGGCTGCTAGGGATCACTGGACTTGAGTGAGGAGCCCTATCCTGCTGGGTTTCTTTATAGGTTTTTCAGAACAACATCAGTATCCCACTGATGCAACCTGCCCCCAACATTTTTCTCTCCCTATTTGTTTATTAACATCATACTAATGTTGTGAACCTAGGGTTCTTGAGAAAAGGAATGAGATTGTACACACTTACCTCATACTGGGTCTTGGTCACCCAAATATCCTTACTGAGGGACTGCCATCTGCACCCACTTATTTCTCACGGCTTAGAAAGATGAAGACTTCTCAGGGAAAGAAATTTCAGGGAAATTTTTAAAAAACCTTGTTTCTTTTCAAAGACATTTTTTACCCCTAAATCAATGGAAAATAGAAAACATTTGTCAAAAAGGTTTAAAGCCTATGCCGAGTAGAGTAGTTCTGAGAGCACAGCACACCCAGTGGAATACTTGTTTATGCTCACAGCCTTTTAGCAATCAAGGTGTGTTAAAGACACCCAAAACAATATGTGAGTTCCAACATTTGCTTCACTCCTCATGGAAACATGATGTATTTTAGAGTCTTGACTCTCATCAGATCAAAACTATGTGTCCATGTCTCCTCTTAAAACTCTAATCCTGCAAAAATTATTTCTTATTTCACTGTGAAATAACCCTAGATACTTGATGTTCCATTTTGTCACTTACTAGTCATGAATTTCAGACCTCTTTTAGGCACATGGAGGAAGGTTTTTGACCAAGTAAGCTTTCCCAGACACAAATGTGGAGAAGAGATTGCCTGTTTGGGGCCAGTCACAAACGTGGTAATGTCTGGTGCAATCTTTGACCAACAGAGGAAGAGGGAGACCCCTTCTTATAGATGAAGACACTGAGGCATGAAGACCGAGTAGCCTGACCATGTTGTCTCTGGAAGATACATATGTTCTTTCTCCTAACCCAAGGCTGTCTCTTTCAGGTAGATGTTGTGCCAGCCCTGACTTGCATTGAAGTAGGCACAATCTTCAATTAATCAGTGATGCCAGCTCACAGAACTTGCGTTTTTGTGGAGATATGCCAAGATCCAGGTCTCACAATGAATTAAAGGCCAGCATTTTGTGGCAGTTAGCTGATTTTAAAGGAGGCCGGTATTCCCCAACAAAATATAGTTGAACTTTGGTCATTTCCAAGTATTTGATGCCCCAGTAGCCAGAATAGTCTACTCCACGTTGTAATGAATGAGTGGTAATAGGTTGTGTTTATATCCACCTATTCATTCCCACTGTTTTACAGAAGATCTTGAATAATCAGTCAGACTCTTCTTTCTAGTTAATATTATGATACAGTTTGGATATATTTGGTAAGGGCCTGATTGTTGTAAATACAGCCAAATAATTTCGTGTATTAAAGACTCAATTGCATAGTCTATCATCCTGGATTCAGAGCTGAATTTTTAAGTAGATTATGTTGATAGCCAAAGATATACTAGTTATCCCTGGGTAACTCCCCTGTGAGTGCTACCCATTACATACCTCCAGAGAACCCCTACACAATCCTATCAGTGGCCTCTGGGCTTAGGGTTATTTTTCATATAGCAGGTGATATTTTATATCTTACACTAAGCCATCTACATTCTTTATTTGCAAACAGTATAGGTTTGCAATGTTTTCTTCAATATCTGCAATTTTGCTAACTGTCACTGGTAAATGTTATTGTTACTTAGGGTAGTGTAAGCAAAAAAAAAACCTGTTAAATCTTGGATATTGTGTGTGTGTGTGTGTGTGTGTGTGTGTGTGTATAAAATCAGCCATTTGTACTTCTTTCTTTAAAAATAATTAAAGAAATATAGATTCATTCATGAACAGCAGACAGAAGAAGATGCAATATTTATTTAATACATGAAACATTTAGGTATAGTAATAATAATAATTTCTGTTCATTTATTGAGGGACTCATCTGTTTGGGGCCTGCCAGGCCATTTACATTCTTTATCACTTATCTCTACAGCCCTCAGTAGTCAGAATCAGAGGGAGCCAAGGCTCTCAGTGGCCATTTGGTTCAGAGGGTGGAGGCAGGGCGGGGGGTGGGAGGTGCAGGTTTAGTCTCAGCTTTCCCTTCGTCCAGAGTTTGTATCTTTGCTCTCCTACAGCTTCTAGCTGTGCACAGACTGCTGCCTTCTCATGCTAATCTGTTTTTATATTTCTCTGTTTATTATATTCTATCTCCAGCTTTCCAGTCTTTCCATATCAATTAGAGTTCACCTTCCTGCACCTTCCTAGTATCCCTCTGATCTTCTGGCTTCCGCTGGAGCTTAGGTGGTGGGTATAAAACTTTCGACTCTGAACTTTGATTACTACATGCCCTTTTCTAGTCCCAGACCCTAGGCTGTTCTAGGCTTGGTGAAGTCCCATAAGCAGTTCCGTGTAAAAGAGTCCCTCTTTGTTTTCGTGGGGCGTAAAGTGAAAAAAGGCAAAGCTTGAAATAAAACATCACATAGCATTGTCCTCTTCAGTGTGTTCCCCTCTGTCAGTGCGAGAGTTTACTTCTGTTTCATTTTGTAGTTATGAAATCCTCATAAACCATTCGCTACCTGCCCTTTAAAATAAATAGATTAATTAACAGTTTTATGATCCCTGTTTATTTCTAGCAACTCCAGGCTTAAGAGGCTTAAGAAATAAATGGTGTTTATTTAAAAATGGATATATTACCATGTTTTCCTTTTTAAAGATTTATGTGTCTTTAAATATTATGTTTTCGAAGTAATGTCTAAGTAGTAAATAGCCAAAGAAAATAAGCATCTGGTTACAATTTGATCCCTTTCTTGCCAGTCCTTAACTGTTATTCGATGATTCCAAGTCATAATCTTTTTTACTGAACTGCCTAAACTATGCCAGTATAACTCATCCTGCTTTTTAAACTTACAGACGAAAGTTCCTTTCTGAGATTTCGTGCCAATTTCTCATCTGTCCTGTTGGCTCTCCTCATTTGCCAGAAGCTTTCTCTTCTAATCAAAGAATTATTTTCTCTTTACAAGAAGGGCTTTAATCTGCATTCTAGCTCTTCTTTCTTCTACTGATGTCTAATCCAAAAGAAGTAATCTACTTTCTTCTTAAGAAATAGAATGCCTGCATCATGTTAACTGCTACTAAATCTGGCTTAAAATTGGAATATTATGGATTCTTTCCTCAACTAAAGTTACTATAGCAATTATCTCTTAACCAAAATTAGGTAGAAGGGAGCTTTTATGATGAAATGAATACTAGGCTCAGAAACAAAGACCTGATTGCAAGCCCAGTCTTGTTCTTGCTTATAGTAGTGAGCAGAAGTTCCTAACCTTTTCTGAATCTTGGTTCCTCTTTTATAATTGGGGACAATTGAATTAGATATTTAATTCAAGTGGATTTTGTAAGGATTTAGAGATGAGACTGCGCCTGGCACTTAATTTTTTCACTGCATAAAAAACATATTAACATTTACTAAAGAACTTTTACAAACTATTAAAAAAAGAAATTAAACCCCCTATTGGTAGATAAAGAAAAAAGATGTGAATTCAGTTAACCAATTCACAAGAAAAGCAAATGATTAAACAAACACATGGCAGAATGTTTCAACTCATAGCAATTAAATAAATTCAAAAAGCACTGAGATGTCATTTTTTAAATTAAATTAGTGCCAATTAAAAAATAAAGACACAATGGTGATGACATTGCCATCACGTAGCATTGTCCTCTTCAGTGTGTTCCCCTCTGTACAGTTCATTGGAAAAAATATGCATCAAATTGTAATAATATTTATACCTTTCAATCTAGTAATCCCATTTCGGGGATCAATCCTAAGGGAATATTCTAAAATATGGGGAAAAAATCTATAAACATAAAAATGATTAATTATTGTTTATGATCTTAATAAACTTGGGAACAATTTAAATTTTGATGGATTAAATTCAGATGAATTATTTTGCACTATTAAAATAAGAATAAAGACTTACTAAGCAACATGTACAAATGTTTATGATATCAAAAAATATGCACTTATGATAACCGATATGAAAAAAAATGCACCTTAAAACAATATAGAAATAGATCCAAGTGACAATTTTTTTTTAAGATTATTTGAGAGAGAGAAACAGAGATGGGGTAGGGGGAGAGAGAAAGGGAGAGAGAGAGAGAATCCTCCAGCAGACTCCCTGCTGAGTGCAGAGGCCAGTGCGGGATTCCGTCCCACCACCCTGAGATCATGACCTGAGCCGAAATCAAGAGTCAGTCACTTAACCGACTGAGCCACCCAGGTGCCCCTAGACCCAAGTAGTAATTATGTTAGATTATGAAAGCATATGTTTTTTTCTTTTTTCCTATTTCTCCAAATCTTTTGTAACGTAATATTACTGTTTTTTAAGGTAATATTACTTTGAGGAGTAAAATTAGAATTTAAGTCTAATGTATTCAGTCTGAAAAAAATATTTAGTGAGTGCTAATTATGTGCCTGGAAAATCTGCTATGACGTTTTGAGTCTAAAAACATGCCAGAATCTTTCTTCATTATTTATTCCAAGGCAATAAAGAAAGCAAAAAAGAATGTGTTTAGTGGACTATTTAGAATAGTAGTTCACATACAACCTAAGATTTAAGGTGCTATTGTGTGTAACCTAAGCATTTAATGCCATGCTGTCAGCTCAACCACGTTAAATGTAATGGTGTTCTGTCTCACTATAGCCATCTGCTTTAGGACTCATTCCAAAATTAACTTACTGGCTTACTCAGGTCATTCCATGGAGGAAAATGGGATCTCAGTGATATATTGACCAGAACATCAATGTGGGCAAGATTTTTAATAATGCATCTGAAAGCTACATGTAGAGGTAACTGGATTGAAGTAAGCTAGACAAGGTCATTTGCCAAGAATTGTAGCATTTTTTTGTTATTGAAATTTTTATTGAAATAGTTGTAGATTCACTTGTAGTTATAAGAAATAATGTCAAAGATTGCTTGTGCACTTTGTCCAGTTTCCCCTAATGGAAACATTGTACAGAACTATATAGTACAGTGTCAACCAGGGTATTGACATGGTACTGTCCCCCCCATCTCACTCATATTTCTTTGGTTTTATTTTACTCCTTTGTGTATGTGTGTACATGTATATGTCATTCCATACAATTTATCACCTGTGTATATTTGTGTTTCTACCACCACAGTCAAGACACTGAGCAGTTCCATTAGCATTTCAACCAGGATTTATCCTATTGCCCTGTTATACTTGTACCATCTCTCCCCTCCCCGCCATCCCAACCCCTGGCAACCACTACCTTGTCCTCTATTTGTAAAATTTTCTCATTTCAAAATGTTGCATACAATGGAACACAATAGAAAGTCCAGAAAATAAACCCACAAGTATATGGTCAATTAATCTTCAACAAAGCAGGAAAGAATATCCAATGGGAAAAAGTCTTGTCAACAAATGATATTGGGAAAACTGGACAGCTACATGCAAAAGAATGAAACTGGACCACTTTCTTACACCATACACAAAAATAAATTCAAAATGGATTAAAGACCTAAATGCGTGACCTGAAACCATAGAAATCCTAGAAGAGAACATAGGCAGTAGCTTCTTTGACATCAGCCATAGCAACTTCTTTCCAGATAGGTCTCTTGAAGCAAGGGAATCAAAAGCAAAAATACACTGTTGGGACTACATCAAAATAAAAAGCTTCTGCACAGGGAAGGAAATAAACAATAAAACTAAAAGGCAACTTATGGAATGGGAGAAAATGTTTGCAAATGACATATCCAATAAAGGGTTAGTATCCAAAATATATAAAGAACTTCTAAAATTCAACACCCAAAAAACAAATAGTTCAATTAAAAAATGGTCAGAAGACATGAACAGACATTTCTCCAAAGAAGACACACAGATGGCCAACAGACTCATGAAAAGATGCTCATCATCAGTTGTCATCAGAGAAATGCAGATCAAAACTGCAAAATGAAAACAATAAGACACCACCTCAACACCTGTCAGAATGACTAAAATTAACACAAGAAACAACAGGTGTTGGCGAGGATATGGAGAAAGGGGAACCATCTTACAGTGTTGGTGGGAATGCAAACTGGTGCAGCCACTGTAGAAAACAGTATGACGGTTCCTCAAAAAGTTAAAAATAGAACTACCTTATAATCCAGCAATCATACTACTGGGTATTTACCCAAAGAATACAAGGACACTAATTCAAAGGGATATATGAACCCTTAAGTTCATAGCAGCATTATTTAAAATAGCCAAGATATGGAAGCAGCCCAAGTGTCTGTCGATTGATGAATGGAAAAAGAAGGGATATCTATATCCAATGAAATATTATTCACCATAGAAAAAAGTGAAGAAAAAAGTGAAATCTTGCCATTTGCAACAACGTGGATAGAGCTGGAGATAAAATCCTAAATGAAGTAAGTCAGAGAAAGATACCATGTGATTTTATTCATATGTGGAATTTAAGAAACAAACAATCAAAGGGATAAAAATAGAAAGATACAAATCAAGAAACAGACTCTTAATTGTAGAGAACAAACCGATGGTTACCAGAGGGGAGTAGGGATGGAAGGATGGGTTTAATGGGTGAAAAAGAGAAGAAAAGAGTTGTATAAATGGAGTTCTACAGTATGTAACCTTTTGAGGTTGGCTTTTTTTTAACTCAGCATAATTCCCTGGAGATTCTTCCAAGTTGCATGTATCCGTAATTTGCTACTTGTTCTTGCTGAATAGTATTCCACAATATGGATGTACCACAGTTTGTTTAACCATACCTCTAGGCTGATTCCAGCTTTTGGCTATTAAAATAATGCTGCCATAAACATTTGTGTACAGGTTTTTGTGTGAACGTAAAGTTTTCATTTCCCTGGTCTAAATACCCAGGACTACAATTGCTGGATCACGTAGTTACATGTGTAGTTTTCTAGGAAATTGCTAAACTACTTTCTAGAATGCCCATACAATTTTATATTCCCTGAGGAACGTATGGGAGATTTTCTTTCTTTACCAGCTTTTGGTGAGGTCCTAGTAGCCTTATTTTGAATCAAAATTTGGAACAGTTTTCTTTACCTGAACTAACCAAATAATTTTAATAGAGACCCATGTGGGGGTAACTGGATTTAGAAAAGAAAACCACATTAGGGCATATCAGAAGCTCTCTCTCCCAACCCCCCCAAAAATCATTCACTTAACTCTTAACAGACTAACTCTACGTAGTAGGTCAGTTTGAGATATTTGGTCCCTTTAGTTTTCAGATAACTAACAAAAAAGATTTGGCTCTCCTTTTATAGATGTTGGGCCCACTCTCCTTTATCAATATCAGGAAATAGGACTGAACATTGTTTCTTTCTCCCTCGTTTGACAATCTATTGTCTTCTAGAAGAAAAGGTGTTTTTTATACGGCTTTTTTGGATCCCCTAGACCAGTGTCTTCATTTTGCACTGGCCTGGAAATGAAGATGCTAGATTAGAAGTTAGAAGACTTGTGTTGGAGTCCTTCTTATTAGCCACATCACTATAAGTAAGTCCATTACCCTTTCTAAATTCGCTCGGCTGCATAAAATGGGTGGACTAGGCCAATAGCTCTCAAACTCTAGCATACATTAGAATTACCTTGAGGACTATTAGAAAACCAGTTGCTGGGCCCCGTCCCTAGAGTTTCTGATTCAGGAGGTCTGGAGTGGGACACAAGAACTTGCCTACCAACTTTCCCGGTGATGCCAGTGAAGCTGGTCCAGAGACAGCATCTTGAGAACCACTGGGCTAGATTATGCTAATAAACCCTCTGGGCCCAACAGTCGATACCATCCCTTAACCACCTCTCCCCCCAAAGAAAACCCTCGAATTTGCTTTCTGGTGAAATTAGTTTTGTATTTATCTTTAATTTTCTTAAGTGATATAGATGTATAGCAGAACTTAATGCAGTCTAGAGCGATCTAAAATGTTAATAGTTGTCGCTGATAAAATTTTATTTTCCTTTATTTTGTGCTTTTCTGTGTTTTCTAATTTTGTCTATAATTCATATAATCATTAACCAGTTTTTGAAACAAAAAATTGAGCAGTATAACTCTCAATTTCTCTAAGTTTTGTTTTGTTTTATTTTTTTGATTTCTCTACGTTTTAATAATTGCTGTAAAGAACTTGTTGAATACCAACCAACAGAAGTAAGCTGTTCAGGTATGAGATAAAATTGTCCAGGACCATGTACAAAGGCAGCTGTGACCCTCCTTAGCCCTTTTCCTAAAAAATGTGGTAAATCACCTTGTGCCTTCTTCCTACTTGGCAGAATTTTGCACTCACGCGCCTGAATAGGTCTGGCCCCAGGACTATGCATCACAGCATCACATTTCTGTCTCCTTAATGTGTTCATGGTACTTTGCCACTTAACCAGTGGGACTCACAGCCACAGCCTCACAAGCTAGTCTCTCCTGCCTCCCTGACAGTAGGGTCAGGAAACGTTTTATCTGGCAGGTTTCTCACTTGCTTGCCTCTCTCTTAGAAGAATTACTATTTATGAGTAAAATAGGAATTTAAAAATATCTAAGCAAACTGAAATAAGATCTAATAAGTCTTTAGATGGCAGAAACCAGTCATCTGCTATAGACAGGGGTTTTGTTTCCCAGGAGGGTTCAGGGTTCCGGTCTCCACCCGGGATTTCTAATTGTACTGATACCCCACGTATATTGTCTTCTTCAACACTTGTGCGTGTCAGTAGTAAGAAAGAGAGGTAAGAACGAGCATAGCTTCCTTAAAAGATTACTTATTAAAGTGGTTTTGCTGCTAAATTTTGAATTAATCGATACTGGAGGAAAACACTCCTCTGTTTCAGAGCTCTGATAACTCTGGTTCTGACTAAGCTTGTGTGGTCCGACGCCTGTCGCCGATGGGACAGCACAGTGGGGTTTCCACAACCCCATGACCATGGCTGCGCTTGTACCGAGGGTTCCTTCCTGCCGACTTCCCTGCAGTAGATATTCCGTAGGAATGAAAAACTCAGAAGACCTTTTGATTTGTGAGTGGTGGTGTATGTATTGTGGTGTACTGTTTTATATCATGCATTTGAACACCTACCCAGAATTATCTATTTTAACAAATGCATCTTGTGCTTGAGGCCTCAAGCACATATATTTTTATGTGACACATAAAGACTTCCACCGTCTAAATGTTGGCCCCATGCATCTGCTGTCATTAGCCCAGTTTGCTTCCTCGAACGGGAAGCTTCAGTGATGGCATCAGAACTCTTGGTTCACAACAGTGTTACAAGAGCACCATCCCATTTCAGCAGTATTCGCCACAGTCCCCTTATTCTGGAAGAACTGATAAGAATGTCAGGTCTGGAACCTACTTGCTTGGGTGAATAGGACCAAGATCCAGTAACTGTTGAATCATTCCACGTTTGCAGCCCTATCTAGAGAGGAAGGGGCATCAGTCTTCCTCTCTCCCCCACACGTAACCTCTCTTCTGATACTTGACATACTGCGGGCTTTCCACCTAGACGTCCACTGCAAAACAGCCATGCTTACCTGCTTCCTGCGTCAATGAAAATCGGCAGGCTTTTTATTTACATGTAAGTTATCATAGTGCATCCATGGCTTAGAGGAAATACAAGGTCAAGGTTTCAAATAACTCATAGACGTCCATCTTACTTCTTTTTTCCTGCTTTCTAAAAGCCCTTACAGATTTTATGCAGACAGTGTGTAGTTGGAAGCCTGTGCCGGTGTTCCTTAGTCTTGAGCTTCAGTCTACAGTTAAGTAGACACATAATTGCTGTCATTTTAGAGGGACAGGCTCTTCTCCTTCATTGTATTGTTTCTCTGGTCTTTTGTTCCTGTTTGTTAGTTACTCCTTTAGCAAGCCACCACCCTTCGGAAGGAAAGAGTGTTTGCCACGCCAGACCATGCCAGCTTTTTGCCTCCCTGTCAACACGGTATTCATAATCGGAGTAATAATGATCTCTCTCAGGGTACTGCCTCAGAAATCATCCTTCCTTTCATAAACCAAGAATAGTTTTTTTCTCCCAGCAGGCATTAGGCATCCATCTTAAACTTATCCCACCTTATTAGAATCATCTCGTTCCTGGGCTGTCTCCCCCACTGGCATGTTAGAACCGTGAGAGAGGATGCCTTATCAGTGTGGTCTGTGATTGGGACATTTGCTGGCACTGACACTCCACGATTCAGTGAATTGAATGAACGAAGCCAGCCTGCCAGCCCACAGAAGGGAATACCTTATCCTATTTACCCAACTCGAAAAAGAAGTCCAGGTATTATCAGCTTGGGCCGCACCCATGCTGAATTAGTGAGTTAGTAAAAATTGCTTCATGTTATGTAAGATGTTACGTATATTTGACAAATGCTTGAAAGAGTCATTTTCTGATTTTTTATATTTACATTTTTATTTTTTATTTTGTAAATGAGGTTTGATTTTAGAAACTGTTTTATAATATAAAGTATAAACTCTCTTTTCCATGCCATTAAAGCATTCTGTTTCAGAACATAACTTTGAACATGAGCCATATCTACACAAAAATACATATTGAAGGCATCGTTTTATATATTTATTTTTTGAGCCTACAGCACCCTTTAAAAGGAATATTTGGTATGGCTATGCTTATTCTAAAGAGTCTTTTCTAAAGCTTACAATTATTATGAAGTTCACATTTTCCGGTATTTTCCAGTTTTATCTGTCTTGTTTAGCACACCTCAAAGCACTTAGATAGACTTTGCTTTTAATGCTAATGTTATCTTGTGCAGCCTGCCTTAACAGCATATTTTTTTACTGATTGAAATTTCAAATCTATGTTAAAGAATTGAATTTAATAATGTGAACTTGTTAACTAAGATAAAAGAACACTAAAAAGTGTTTAACATATTATATAAATATATGGAAGCATTTTAAACCTAACATCTGGTCAGCTATCACATCAGTCTAGTCCTGTTTGTTGTGGTTGAAGAAGATTGTTTTTAGGTGATGACTCAAAGCAGAGACATTTATTTTTAGACCTCTTAACTTCCTCTCCCTCTTCCTATTCCCAGCTGCCCGAATTCAGGTGCACAGCATATGGAGACTCAAACCTTATAGCCAACAGGAAAGAATCCCTCTTTCCCTGGTTTTTAATAATAATACATACTTTTGTAACTCTGTGTTCCAGAAATGTAACAGTGGAGCCTGAAGCTGTAGCTTTACTTTTGAGAATAAAACTAGAAAGATGAAATACAGGGAGTTTTCTCAGTGTAATGAAACAAAATTATCCTCAAAATAAATGGCAGTTATGGAAAGCAATTTTTGCTGTCATGGATAAAAGTTAGAGAACACAAAATCACCATTTGACATATATTAACTCACGGTGTTTTAAATAAAAAGAAGCTAAAATGCATTGTATAGTACCTGTTCCCAAGGATGATTGCAGTTTCTTGTTATTAAGTCCTGCGAAATATGTTACGTACTTGGCAGGCAGAACTATGAAAACCAGAGATGAAAAAAGACATAATAGGTCAAATTTTAAAGTTTTTCTTTTTGAGGGCGGGGGATGCAGCGCCATTTTGCATTATTTAATCAGCTCATCTCTTATGCAGCTGTTCCATCCCAAGTTCATATTCACAGGCATGTAAAAGAAAATAAACCTTTGATATTTGAGGCAATAATGAAGATTAAAGGTCCCCAAATCTCTGCAGTTTACCGCATTCATCTGAAAACTTCTAGTGGGAAAAGCACGGATTGAGAATCAGAATTTCTTCCTCACTCCATGATTGCCACTTAATAGCTCTGTCTCCCAAGCAAGTCACTTAATTTTTCTGAGCTTCTGTTTCTTCGTTTGCTTTGTGTAAATCACAGGTTGTGCCGAGGGTGAATGCAGTCCAAAGAGGCTTCCTGTGCCATGAAGTGTTTTATAAGTGTTTTATAAGTTCCCATTTTGCAGATGAGGAAGGGCTGAGAGAGGCTGCTGACAAGTTTGTTGAAAGTCACATGGCTGGTGAATAGAGATCTAGTTTTAAGGCGCCTGGGTGGCTCAGCATCTGCCTTCGGCCAGGTCATGATCCCAGGGTTCTGGGATCCAGGCCCACACCAGGCTCCCTGCTCGGCCAGAAGCCCACTTCTCCCTCTCACACTCCCCCTGCTTGTGTTCCCTCTCTCTGTGTCTCTCTCTGTCAAATAAATAGATAAAATTAAAAAAAGAAAAGAGAAGATCTAGTTTTAAGATCCTGTGTCTATAACATCGGTATTTTTCAGCATCGGTACTATTGACATTTAGGACTGATAATTCTTTCTTGTGGGGGGTTGTCCTGGGCATCATCACATGTCTAGCAAAACCTCTGGCCTCTGCCCCCTAGATGCCAAGAACATCTCCCAATTTATGATAACCAAAAACGTCCGCAGGCACTGCCACATGTCCCAGGCAGGCAAAATCACCCCAAGTTGAGAACCACTGGTCTGTGTGATTCCAGAGCTGAAGTTATTAACCACTTCGATGATGACATTTATCAGTATTGTCATTATTCTGAGTGGTTCCTGGTTGGAATACTCCATGACATAGCAATTTTCCAAATTAAAAAGGAGATAACTGATTTTCATCCATGGTTTCCCTGTTTCTGAATATGAACAGTGGCATTGTCTTCTCTGGAAGGTCCCCGTGAACTGTTCTTACAGAGGCAGGGTCACCTGATGGAGACATGGTCCACAGTGAGCCAGAAGTCACACTGAACGACCTTCCCCTGTAATTCTGTGACCATCCCCTCAGGGGCCCCACTGTTGTCTCTTGAACTGCCCCTTCTCATCTGGTAGATGCGTGGACCCCTGATATCAGTGAAGAGGCACGAGAGAGAAACACACGTGTTTTCATACCCATGATCTCATTTAATCTTCACAGTAAGCTCTTGAAGTTTGGATCTATTGTCTGCATTTACATTTCGTTTAGGAATCTTAATAACCTCTCTTCCTGGCCTGCTCCTTCAACTTTGGTGTCCTCATTGCAGAACCTGATAGAGAAAACTCAGCAGGAAGTCGATATGGAAACTCAGCAGGTGCCTTTCTCACCAGCACTGCATGAGGAATAACATCCTTCTGAATTACTCAACATAAAGCAGATGCTTTCTGCCCTGCATGACTCTTCCTTTTTCCTTTCCCCTTAACAGGGATCATTAAATACATGCCTCCTTTGACTGCATCTGGGGACTTAAGAACCAACTGTCCAAGGGTTGAATGTGTTTATTTCTGTTGCTACTCTTACCCCCGCCCAGCAAGGCCAACCATGAGCTTGCCAGGCCTCCCACACTCCCCCAGCTTTGTCGCTAATCTGCAGTGTGCTCTTTTCCTGATACTGGCACATTTCCCAATTTATTATCACCGCTGAACGAAAACGTTCTAAACTTTTATGCTTAGCTTTATTGTTTGTTTCTCTGTGGTTTAAAACTATTGGGAAAATAGATGCATTTGATCTGGGCCTCGTTCCATTTGTAGGTAGACCTGTCTGAATTTTTTTTACACACTAAGTTTGAAGATCAGTTGCTACTGACAAGCACAATAAATATAATTGAATGTGATGAAAAGCATTGGCATGACCTGAGGAGAGGCTAGCCATGAGGAACTGAACTTGCCCCAGAGTCTTCAGGACTCAAAATTCTGCTCAAGGAAAGACCAAAACAGCAGTTGGGACCAATGATTCCCGAAGAGGACTGGATCACTTCGTGGCAATGCAACCCGAGTATCAATTAAACTTTTATTTATTTTTTTCTTTAAAGTGCGTGTGAATCATGTTAATTACTACATGGTTCATTAAAAAAGCAGTAATTGGCTCCCGCTGTAAAATGGCAACGTCTCGCCCGACGAAGAGTCATTTTTCTTTCTTAGATCAGCTTGCATCCTTATTGACCGGATTTACTGGATTCTGATTTGATGTGCATGTAGCCGTTTCATCGTGTTGTGTAAGTAAAGCATCGTGGGTTTTTCTTGCTTCTGCAGGTGGCCTTTTTAAAGATGTAACCATTGGAGCCAAGGCCTCCTATCCCCGGCAGACAGATCTCCAGCCCGGAGCACGCCGGAGGCCTGCGTTCTGCACGGTGGGCAGCCGTCACAGACACAGGAACGAGAGCTCCAGAGTAAGAGCGTGGCATTGAAGTTGTGAGTTGACCTGTTGGCATATAGTCTCTAAGAGAAGAGTTCACTTCAAATCTTCAAAGAACCAAGGCGGCGAAGAAAGTTACAGTAGCAGAGAAGTTAGGTCTGTGTTTCCCACAGAGAGGAATATTCAGATTTGTGCTATGTCAGCAGCACCTGGAAGGATGTTCGCTCGTGGAGGCCCATCTGTCCTTTGGGGGATGTAGTGAGGGACTCCGCTGGTGGAACCGAATGTTAACTGCTATACATCTAAGCAAAGAGACTTATAAACTTCCCATTTGGTTTGTGGAAAACAAATTTTTAGAAAGAAAAATACAGAATTTTGTATACCTGATTCAGAAGAGATGCTCCGTGAATAAATGTGTGTCGAATGAACGATTATCAAATTCAGGGTTTTTCTGTGTATGCAAACCTGCACGTGTTCCTTTGTTTTTTATTTCCTTTACCAAATACTATGGCCTAGCCACAAATAGACCTCACCGGCCTCCCGGTACAGAAGTGTCTTAATCCTTGTGTGCGGGAGCAGGTGGAGAGGAAACCGTGGAAGGAGAAGGACAGAGCTAGAGGGAATCCTACAGAGCACGGATGGGCTGCTGCTTTCACAGAGGAGGTTCCATCCTTGATCCTTGCCTTTTGTCACTGGCCCCAGGCAAAGCTGGGACGGGAGCAGGAGCCAGGAAGATCTCCTTTCCCACCCTGCAGTCAAGAGGACCGGCTGCATCTACATCCAGCCTACTGGTGTCCATCCGAGCCTGCAGACCACCCCCATCTTCTCTCCCCCAAACACACGGGGTTTTACCTCCCCTAATTTCCTAACACTCAAAATACCAGTGTCCCTTGGCCTTGTGCTTTGGGGAACTTTCTGTTTCACTGAGACACTTGCCTGCCAGCCGCGCAGCGTGGTGGGGCACTCCTAATCTGTCACCGGCAGCCCAGCGGAAGCATAAAACCCATCTGTTCGATCCTGCAGAGCCCCTTTATTAAGCACAGTTGGAAACATCGAAGATAGTGATCTGTCCAAGACACATGGCCAGAAACAAGAATTAGTTTGGCTTCTCGTAAGCTACTATGCTCCCAAACAGCAAGCTGGTTTTTCGTGCTTTAGATTTCTCTCTGTCCGTGTACAGCAGGATTTCTCAACGTTGGCACCATTTACCTTTGGGCCTACATGATTGTCGTGGGAGACTGTCCTGTGCTGTGGAAAGGAAAGATCTTTTTCCCTGTACCCTCTGAGGTTCAATGGCCGCAGCTTGCAAACCAAACTGATAAAAGATTAACAAGGGAAAAAAAAATTTAATTACATACATCCACACGGGAGTTTCACAAAGGAATGAGATTTAAGGAGGTGGTCAGATAATTGAGGTTTATATACCATCCTAGGCTAAACAAAGAAAAAAAGAGTTTCGGGCTTCTTGGCGGGGGAGGCAAATTATAGGAAAGTGAGGGAAGGAAATGTATGGTAATAGGGTTGTCTTGTTATGCAGATAAGAGTTTCTCTCAGATGGTAAGAGTTGTCTCCCAGAGTAGCTCTCTTCCTCGTACAGAGACGTCTTTACAAATGGAAATTTCCTTTATAAATGGAAATTTCATTTGCAAAAGAGGAAATTTGTACTTTATTTTTAGGGAGTTACACGGAGGTAAAGAGCTTTTTCTGCCTCTGCTGGCTCTCGATTGTCTTTAGTTCAAAATAATCCGTATGTCCCAGCGGTGGATGTTGCGGTGACAAAGTCTGGCTGGTGTACCCTTCAGAGCACGAAAGGATAGTTAGCAGCATCACCAGCCTCTACCCACCAGATTCCAGTTGCCCCCTACCCCGGTCGTGACAACTAAAAGCATCAGCAGACTTTGCCCTGGTGTCCAAAATCGACCCCATTTGAGAACCACTGCCTTAGAGAATGAAAGAAGATTTGGTACTATGTATAGTTGTGTGTTGCCCCTGACACGGCCATTACCAAACCCAGGTCTTTCTGTGGCATGTGGTCTGGCCTTAGTATACTGTTGGTTTCACAAACGAATGCATTAATGATGAATACTTTCGTGTGTGACTATTTCCTGTGTATTGTTGGAGAGTGGGATCAACACAGTGAAGCAGAGTTCAGTCTGTGCATAAGACAGAAAGTCTTCTGAAGTAGTTTTTCTTCCTCTGGAAAAGAAAGCAGCTTTGACTGTGTTCGTTTGCAGTTTAGATGGTGAAGGAGCTCAGGATTCAGGACAACTCTACCACTCAACAAAACCCAGCTAGAAGAGTATTCTAATTTACTAACCTTGTCTACTTAAAATCAAGTTGAGTCCAGTATTCTTAGACCCCTTCGCCTTGCTTTGAGTCTTAGGAAGAGCCAAGCCAAAGAGAGCTAAGACACCTTCTTCCTGAGAGGTGGAGTGGCTGTGATGAAATTTTAGAATATAAATGAGGTTCAGTGGGGTGGAGTCTGGAGCCGACGATCAAGAAAGAATTCTTAAGACATCTTTGGTGCAAAATGGTGGTTTATTAACGCATGGGGACAGGACCCGTGGGCAGAAAGAGCTGCTGCTGCGGGATTGTGAGAATTGGTCTATTAAATGCTTGCAAGTTGGGAGGGGGTCAGGGATAGTGTAAGTCTCTAAGGAATTTTGGAAGCAAGGTTTCCAGGACCTTGAGGGGCTAGCTGTTATTGGGAAAAGATCATTTATTACCGTCTAATAAAACCTCAGTCATGAGACCCTTCAGACGTATATCGGTGGGCCATATGCTTGAGGATGGTTGCCAGCACGTATCTCGGCGGGTTTAGAGGTAAAGGAAGTTTCCAAAGGAATTTTTATATGTTAAAGTAGACTTACAGGATCCTGGTTGGGAGTGGGGAGTGGTCAGGCTAGGATTGCCTTTTGCCCTGAGCAAAGTATTAAGGTGGAGGCAGTTGAGTCCCTAGAGGAATGTCACTCTGCCTGTTTCAAGGACTTGTCATTGAGCTCCAGGTAGTAAGGAAATTTAATAACTTTTCTTCTGCTTCTGTTTCCCACATCAGCTGTGAGAAGCTCTGAGGGACGGCAGGAGTAAGAGGAGTTCAGTCTGTCTGTTTCTCTCTCTCTCTCTCTCTCTCTCTCTCTCTCTCACACACACACACATACACACACACACACAAAGTTTCTGTCTATAGGCTGCAGTACCGTGTGAAGTTGCACCTGTGACACAACTTAAAATCTTGCCATGGTGAAGTTCTCAAGCTCAACAGGCCTCCACTGGCTCTTCTAGGGATGGAAAGGGAAGACCAGCACGGCTGAGCCGGTGCCCCAAGTGAGCGGTTAACATCTAAGCAGCAGATGGGTCTGAGGGTACCGTGTAAACCTGTAAGAGTCTTCTTCTTTAGAGCCACAGGGAGTGGGGAAAGGAGGAAAAAGGGAACCGTTTTATTTATCCTTTTCTCTTTGCTAAATAAAAAGAAAAACTTGCTTCTCTCTTTCTGAGAAGGAGAGACAGAAATATCCAGCATTAAAGAGATTTAGTGAAACCACATAAGGAGGGCTAGAGAGAACTGAAGCAGGCTGTACAAGCTCAGTGTTGGCCCTTGGAAGTCATTCCACGTTAGCCTCCTGTGTCTTAGGAGTACAGTTCTGGAATCTATTCAGTAGTCATCCTAGATAGTGGTAACACAGAATTTTGATACACTATTAAGAGGTTGCCAAAAAAAAAAAAAAAAAAAAAAAATCGGCCAGGAGTTAGCCAGCAAATAGAGGAGAGGACATTGTGGGTAAAGAAAAAATGTTCACTGTCATCAATTGAGTAATTCTATGCATGACACTACTGATGGTCTTTAACATTAATTACCTCCTTGCAGGTCTCTCCAGGTCTCTCCTTGCAGGTCTCTCCTTGCAGGTCGCACCTGGGAGACAGGTGCTAGTATTTTCCATTTTATAGACAACAGTTTAAAAATAAAACAAGAGAGCCACTTGTGCAGTTTGCCTCAGATGGCCAGAGAACTCTGAGTAAGAAGCCTCTGGGTGAAAGAAGATCAAACAGAATAGATATAATGAAGCAGATGTTTTAAATAATTGGGAATAAGGCAAGAAACAGGGCAAGAAAAATACCATGTAGTATTCGAAAATGATTGAAGTTAAGGAAAGGAACAGGGAAAGTAAAAAATTAGAAACCCCAGAAATAATAAAAATACAAATGACGGTCAAAATAATAATAATTACAGGTACTATTTATTGTTAGCCACATCCCAGCCTTGCTCTATGTGCTTTCATGTATTATTTCTCTTTTAATCCTCAAAATAATCCTATGAGGGAATTCTTAGAATCCCTATTTATATGTGAGGATACTGGGGGCCAGAGGGTATGTGGATATTTTAGACACACAGTAAGAAGCAGAGCTGGATTTGGAGCACAAGCACCTAGTCATTATTCCATTGAACCTCTTGGATACCAGTGATGGAATTAAAACAGTCAAGAAAGAGAAAGAGGTGGTGGGGGGGGGGGGCGAAGGAAGGAAGGAAGGGAGGGAGGGAGGAAGGAAGGAAGGAAAGAAGGAAGGAAGAAAGGAAGGAAAGAAAGAAGGTGCAAGAAAGAGGGAGGGAGGAAGGAAGGAAAGGGGCAAGAGAGAGGGAGAGAAGGAAGGAAGGAAAGAAAAAAAGAAAGAAAAGGAAAAGGAGGTTGACGAGGACCAGAGCCATATTAAAATTAAAACACCAAATTTCCAATCCATTTTGGATATCTAAAAACTGCTGTAAATGAGTGGTTCTGTGAACTCATTCCTACCTTGTATAACAATAGCTAGACACTGTTGAAAACTTCTGTTGGCCACCAATTTTGGCAAACCAATCTCTAAGTTTGTTCATTTAATGTGTATTCATTGAAAACGTACTACATGCCAGGCATAGTTCTGGGTACTGCAGATAGGATCAGAGTCCCTGCCCTTAATGAGCTTAAATTCTCCTGAGGGAACAGACAAAAAAGAAATACTATATTTTATTATAAAGTACTGTGTTATAAAATAATACAATTTCTTTCTTTTTTTTTTAAAGATTTTATTTATTTATTTGACAGAGAGAGAGTTCACAAGTAGGCAGAGAGGCAGGCAGAGAGAGAGGGGGAAGCAGGCTCCCCACTGAGCAGAGAGCCCGATTCGGGGCTTGATCCCAGGACCCTGAGTTGATGACCTGAGCTGAAGGCAGAGGCTTCAACCCACTGAGCCACCCAGGTGCCCCAAATAATACAATTTCTGAAAATAATAAATACAACAAGAAAAAGTAAGTCGGGTAAAGTGAGAGTGTGGGAGTACGTTATTTCAGACAGGTTGAGCTTTACGTGTATGTCTACTTTCGGTGCCATATATTCTCACTATGTTTGAACTCCCGTCTCCAGTGACTATGGAGATATGTCATTAAACGCCAACAGATTGAGTAGAAACCACAACCTGACACCATTTTGCCAAAGTACATTGACTAGACAAGGATACACCAATACTAGCAAAAGCTTGTTTGATTCCACTGACTACAGAAAATCTGACCAGTACCAGGCCCTCGGATGTAATTGACCTTGTACTAATCACTTTGGTAATTAAACCTGATCGGTGGCCCCTGTGGTAAAAAATGCTCACAAGGTTAAATGGTTTTGTATGATGGATAAAGCCAGTCTAGTTGTTGTCCCTGGGACATTTGTTTTTGTCCTTAATGTATAACAAAGATTAATTGGGACCCACATTTCATTATGATTCAGGAATGTAAGGATGACTGGTATATCTTAGTCTGTAGTTAGAAAAGCATTAACATTTATCTTACACATCAGAGGGATGGTTCCCACTAATTGCTTATCTAAGAGTCCTACATCTTCTTAAATACTCAAGATCACTCAGTGTGACTTAATATAACAATTTCTCTTTGTTTGCCTCTTGAGATGCTTCAAGCTTTTATCTACCGAACCAGAGCTCATCATCATTCCTTAATCTGGGGGGAAAAGTGGGAGGGAGTTACATGGAAATAAGTTCTTTTAACAGGGCAATTTCCTTAATTTTAAGAGGAATGATAAACATTTGCTTTAAAGAATATTTTATTTTATTTTTAAAGATTTTATTCATTTATTAGAGAGTGTGCATGTGCATGTGGGAGGGGCAGAGGGAGAGGGAGAAGCTTCTTCCCTCTGAGCAAGGAGCCAGATGCAGGGCTGGATCCCAGGACCCTGAGGTCATGACCTGGGCCAAAGGCAGACATTTAACTGACTGAGCCAACCATGCGCCTCTTAAAAGAACATTTCAGAAAGCATAGAATCTATACCTTACTATTCTTTTTAAAATATGGTTTCATTTTCATTCAGGAATAGACTAAACCAACTTGTCCTCAAACCTGTTACAGATAAAGTAAGAAACCCATTTTCGGGGCCCCGCATTTATGCTAGGGCCCTTTGACTACAAGGTGCAGTAAACAGAGAGCAGAGTTTGCCCAGACCCCCATGTGACCTTCCACAGCCTTTTTGGTCAGAATGGGAATTACTGACAAGATGACTCCATTTCATGTTTCGATAAAAAATTTTTCCTTTTATCTTGTGTTTTGGAGGAAAAAGAAGGATTTTATTGCCATAACTTGTTTATACACACTCTCTTAGTGCCCTGGTTACAAATTTCGATAGGTCTACCAAAAATACCCCAAACAAGAACACCATAAGTGGGTAACTTCATTTAAAACTTAATTGGGGTTTCTGGCTGAACCTTTTCTAGACCCAAGGAAAATAGGGCTCGTTACTCCTTGCCCAGAACCTTCCAGGCCTGAGTAGGCCATGGCAGGCTTTCTATAGACTTAAGCTAGAAAAGGAATTGTGGAAACAAAGCACTTTCTATGTGCTCGTAAAATAACAAAATCTATTTCTTCAGTGAGTCTTCGGAAACCTGTGCTTGGGAATAGGAACAGATCTCTGTACCTGTACCTCCCTTTCATTTCCCACTGCTCTCCCTGCCCCTCCCTGAACAATCCCATTTTTAGGAAAATGAGCCAGAAGTGCCAGCCTTGGTTACTCTTGTATTCCCTTCCAGAATCAACACTTAAGGGCCACTTCATTTGAAGTTGTTGGGGAACAAGAATTCCTGTCCCCTCAAAGGGACTTTTAGCTGGACTAAGAAATTCACATGAGACGGATTAACAGGAGAAAATCAAATTTAATAGTGTACGTATGAGGAATCCACAGACATGGAAATTCCAAAGACAGGCAAAATGAGGTCTATATGTCATTCTGAACTAAGGAGAAGTGGGTAGAGATCTGGGACTTCAGAGGGAAGAATGCAATTCACTGGATGATAAGAAGTAGAGCAGGTGTTTGGTAATTAGATATTTTCCCTGCCACACAGATGGGTCACTCAGATAAAATTTATCACTGCTAATAACCCTTATTCTGAGAAAGACCCCCCAATTTAGATTCTTCTAGGCAGTTATGGGAGGGCCAAACGTTTCTCTTGAGCCTGTAGAGTCTCTGTTGCCTTCAGCTCAAAATAATCTGCATGCCAGAGTGTCCCATCTATAGAACTGTCTCCTCATAGGATAAAATTAGTCATTATTAGTTTTTTTTCCATGATAAAGTCTTTTTTTAATTTGACTATAGTCATCATTAGTTTTATGTTCCATAATAGTACATATTGGGCTTCAAAAGTATACCATCCACTTACACTTTCTGGGAAAAAAAATTAGTTTCAACTTCTTCCCTTTCTTCCAAATGTCCTGAATAATAAACAACAAAAGGTGCTATAAATTCTCTCAAATGTTCTTGTGATCATAAAGCTTAGCCCAAACATTAAGAAATAATTCTTGAAAGGTACATATGGTAACGAAGGCATTTAAATAAAATTTCACATTTTAATTCAATAAAATCTGAGAAGTGATGATGTCAAGAAGAAAAGAAAAAGTGGCCAACGTACTATCTCATCGAGCACAGACAAAAGAAGTCATTTTATTGTTGATATTAAGAGAAAAAATAACTCGAAATCTATTTTAAAAACTTTTTAAACGAAATCACCAGTAAATTGGAAATGTATGTGTTAGAAATCACTAGAGGAAACAAAGAGGACTTGATCAATAAAACACATTTCCTGTGTATATCTTCAACCCTGTGATAATTGTTCAAGGCAACTTTAGAGTAGCTCGTTTCAATACTTGTGTTTATTTGTTCCTCTGCTTTATTCTATCAAGCCAAGGATGTCTTCTAAATAAAGGCTCTGTCTATGGAACACTTGGTGGTTGTATTTCTTACACAATCAATAAAGTGTTTCTGAAACGTATACTGTCATTAGACCTGGTTTTGATGGGATTAACACTGAGAATGGAGGTGAGAAAAAGCATGTGGGAAGAGAACCCCACAAATCAGTGAGTGGTGACACCACACCACCAGAATGGACCCCAGTGATTGTGGGAGTCCAAAGAGGTCCCCTCAATGAATGTGGCAGAGAAGATGCTTTTGTTCAGATGAAGCAGGATTTGTTGTGGGCTTTGAGTGACGGTTAAGATTTGGAAAGGCAGGAAGACAGAGACCCTCAGAAAGAGCAGCATTCAAAACAGCAAGAATATTTGGCCAGATTGAAAGAAGTAAGAGGGGACAATGAATGATAAAATAGGAAAGAGTTCTTAGAATGTGGAAGGTACTGAATGCCTGTCTTAAGTTCTCAGGGATCAAGCACAACATGAACAGGTAACGTGTGTGTGTGTGTGTGTGCGCGTGTGTGTGTGTCCCCACCCCTGAGGGCCTCTTGAGTTTTAGGATTTAAATGCGACAGTTAAGGGGCTCCTGGCTGGCTCAGTTGATTGAGCACCCTGTGCTTGATTTCTGCTCAAGTCATGATCTCAGGGTCATAATGAGATCGAGCCCTGAGTTGGGCTCCATGCTCAGACTACAGTCTGCTTGGGATTCTCTCTCCTGCTCTTTCTGCCCCCCCCCCCACTCCCACACATGTGCTCTCTCTAAATAAAGAAATAAAATCTTTGAAAAGAAATAAATAAATGCAATGGTTAAGAGTGTGAGAGGCCTAGCATCAAAGTGCTTGGATTGAAATGTCACCTGTATACTCTTGAACTAGTTCTTTAGTCTCATCTTTAAAATGGGGTAAAGAATTAGCCTCTGTCCAATAGGAGTCTTTGAGTATTACATGGGTCACCGCATGCACAGTGTTTAGAACAGTGCTTGGCACCCAGTGTACCATACATTCTAGCTGTAGTTATTACTTTATGAATTTGCTCTTCTCTGCCACTCCTCCTTTCCATTGCCCATGAAATTTATTTTCTGAGGCTGTAAGCAGAAGAACGACATGATGAAGGTGATGCCTTAGAAAAATTAATCTGGTAGCAGAGCACAAGGTAGATGGAGAAGAGAGGAAGACCGTTGTTACACAACAGGAAGAGGCTTTCCAATTCCAAAAAAACTATCAGAGAATGTCTTCACCAAAGAACTTAGTCAGTGCTTTTTCCTACTCTGCTTTTAATTATTGTTAAAGGCCACTGAAAGTACAATAGGATACATACTTTTCCATTTGCAATCAGTCTAGGTCGAACCGTGCAGGATAACCCGTTTTGAGCATTTTCACATACACCTTTTAAAACGAGTTCTCTTTCAGAGTCTTCTCTGTGTGCAGAAAAGCTTTTGAAAAAATCTTTAAATGAGGAAGGGAATCCAGCCCAGAACTTTCTGACCAGACATGTTACAGGTATGTCCTGTGGACTAAAGTTCAGTTTACCTTTTATGTAATTTACAGAAGTACCAGGAATCCTTTTTTGTTGTTCGGTGTCGCTGGTTCCCAGGAGAACAAGGCAGTCTTCATGGCGAACAAAACCTATTCCCTTGTATTCTTAATTCTCTTGTGTGGTTTCTCCATCACCCCTCCCCCCCAATGTTCAGAAGTATGCTATGGTCACAACAGTGCAAAGTATGAGCGCTTGACCAGAAATACCACAGATGGAAAGAAGTTGTTGAATATGTTACTAACTTTCAGATCAGTGAGTCCTTTTCTTTTTAGAGAATAATTCAGCATATTCTTGAAATGAATTAGGACCTAACATTTGGGTAACTTCTGTTTATGTAGTGTGTGTAGTCCACTCCAGCTCAGGGAAGCAGACCAATGGGGTCAAATGAGTAGGAATGAACCATATCTCGGGTTCTTATCGCTACCAACTATGGAAAGCCCTACAACTCACTGCAAAATGCTCAAATGTTATCTGTGGTGCCCTTGGGGGTGTTCATAGGTACCGCCTACCACCTGTCATCTACCTCAATGCTACCATGCTACATTCTTCCTTCTCTTCTTAATCAGCATCATTTGGCACAGTGATCTCCACTGCGCATGTGTCCCCAGGGGGGCTGTCCTGTGTGAAGTGCGGCACCTCACCTTCCTGGATATGCCAGTGGAGGAGAAGGGTGCCATTGTCTTGGAGACTTCGATTAGCCAAAGTTCTGCTGTGTAGTGCAAAGAAGTAGGGAGAATGTAGATACTCTCCATTTTGTGCTGTACTTGGTGACATGGATCCCACAGCAGTGTTAGCCTGCACCCCAGTGTCTATAAAGTTTTTAGCAAAAATTGCTATATCATTTTTTAAAATCTGAAGTCCCCAGCCCAGCCCAGCCAGCAGCTGGACTTAAAGACAAATTTTGAATAACTATACAGGAACACACCATTTTTTGAACCAAGCCCATGTGCAGTATCCTCTCTTCTTTTAAAATGAGTTTCTCCCAGTAAATCTCTTGGTCCCTGATATAAACACACTCAGGCCAGAAATCCTAGATATTAGCACCGTTTGGGTTCTAGCTGAGACTCCAAATACATTGATAATTTTTTACTCTACTGCCCTTATGAAAGTGCTGTTAACAGAAGCATTAGCCATTTTTTTTTCTTTTTTGTTTTCAGGCAGTTTTAGAGAATTACTAAGTTTGCGGCACTGGTTATGGTGAATTTATGCAACTACATTCTGCCCTAGAAAAGCTGTCTTCTTTGTATCTTCGTGCGTTCGATTTCATTTTACAGAGAAAATTGCTATGAAGCAAAACTTTCATGTAGAGCTTCCAAATGAACCTCAGGATCAATTTATGAGTCTCATGTTTATTTTGTGTAATAAAACGAAGCAAGAGTGGAGCTTTTTGAAGAGTGAGAGCTCCTTGAGGGCAGGCCCAACATTGTATTCATCTTCTTAATCCTATGCTTAGCTGGGATACCTGATTTAGAGAATATAATCAATAAATGTTGGCTTCATTAATTACTCTTTTGGGGGCCATTAATATTTGAAAACTCGTGAACTGGATCTCTAGGGCAGGATTTATTTGAGTCAATTCATTCCTACAAAAGTTTATGCATCTTTGTGACTGTGAAAAGGTCCTACATCCTTCAAGGTTTATTTCTAATATTGCCTCCTCTCAGAACCGTTTCCTTATCAGGCCCAGCTCAAAAATATTTATTTCTTTTTTGAAAATATATTTTTCAAAAGCAAAATGAAGTCTTTGGTCCTCCTGGAAATCCACTGAAGACATTCACCCATGGCAGTAAGATGCAGATGGAAATTCAATCTTTATTGGATTACACGGTCTTAGATGAATGTAATGACCAGGTTTACATATCCATTCTGTGTCCTGACTCTTTCCTGACCTGGTTTGGAAACTTTGTATAAAGTGGCACTTTATCTCTTATTAATTCCAAAGATGACAGACACTGGATTTCATTGTCTAGTTAGTGGAAGCTGCGTTCTCTGATTAGCTGCCTTGCCCTTTTTGAGGCTTTGATTTATTGGGGCAGAGGAAGCACTGGCTTTTGTATGTGCTGAAAGGAAACTAGGGTAAGGAATAATTTATAGTTCTGTCTTTGCAGCTGAACAAAAAATAAAGGTTATTTTCATTATATTGCTATAGGAACTGCTCTAAAACAAAAGAAAGATACTCTAATAAGTAGAAACCCAAAGAATGATATTGAGCTCCTGTTTCAGTTAACTTAAAAAAAAATGGTTAAAATCCTATTTTGAAGCAGATCGGCCCTTCTGAACTCTTATCTTAATTTCACAGAGAACAATGTTTCTTCCAATTTGGCATTGGGGCTGTGCAGAGTAGCATGTCTGCAGCTCCCAGGCAACTTATATTTGCCAAAACAAAGCGTGGGTGGAAGGTAGCAGGAAAGAACTGAGTGGTAGCACTTTTCACCTGGGAAAATGTTGCCAAAAAGGAATCCAAAATAGAAGTGCCAGGGAAAAAGTGCTCAAATGTCCATGCAAAAAAAAAAAAAAAAAAGGATAGCAAACATTAGATGTGTCCAAAGTTGTTTGGGCTTCCCAAGTTCTCATTTTTCTGCTTTTCATACTCAATAAAGCCTGTATTTTGGCCCATGATCTGCTACATGCTTCCCTCTATTAAAACATATTAGGTAACCTCACAGAATCAGAGTATTTTCTGTAACAGAATAAATTGTGGATTTCCCCTTCCAAGCCAGTCAAGACTTTGTGTAATCAAAACACTGAATGTGCAAACTCTTCCAATCTTGTGGATCATTCCACATTCCCACCGTGGATCTGAGAGTCAAGACTAAGTTTTCAGGATCTGGAATAGGGAGTAGGTGAATAGTAGGAATGAATTCCATTGGTAGATGGGGTTGGGGTCAGGGGAGGGGAGCATTCTAGGCTGTGAACAGCAGCAGGGGCAAATGACGGGAGGTAGCAAAGTTCAGGGTATGTTTGGGGAATGGTAAGTCATCAGGCTTAATAACAGGTAAGATTTTTAGGCACTTACAATATGCCAGATACTAACTCAGTTGTTAAAGCAACGTTATGCGAAAGATATTTTTATTATCACCATTTTATAGGCAAGGAAACTGAGGGCTTAAAGATCTCAGCCAAGCTCATACGGCTAGAGAGTGGCAAAGTTAGTATTTGAGTCTAAGTCAGTGGGGTTCAGGCATGAGCTCCTAATTATAGTACTGTCTGTAACCTTTCAACTTGACCAGAGAAGAGGGCCTTTTTCAGAGGAGGAGAGGGCAGTAGAGAAGTGCCAGATAATATGGAAGTTATAGAGCACTCAGTCTCTTTTTCTAATAGTTTTCTGGACATCTCCACATGAATATAGTATCCGCTCTTCAAATCCAACTGGTCTAGGGGCGCCTGGGTGGCTCAGTCAGTTAAGTGTCTGCCTTCGGCTCAGGTCATGATCCCAGGGTCCTGGGATTGAGTCCTGCATTGAGCTCCCTGCTCAGCAGGAGCCTGCTTCTCCCTCTGCCAGCTGTTCCCCCTGCTTGTGCACTCTCTCTCTCTCTCTGACAAATAAATAAATAAAATCTTAAAAAAAAAAAAAATTCAACTGGTTTAAAGACAAAGCTCATTATCACCTCCATCTTCCTGGGCAACCCTCCCCTGGTAGTTGGCAGTATCAGGGTTACGGCATCTTCTCGGGAAACTCATGCATGCAGACTGGAGCCCTTGGAGTCAAGGTGTACCCCCCCCCTTAAACCCACTCCCCATAAGTCATCCTTCCACCTTCTTGTTCCAGTTCAGCTACTCTGTTTCCCACCTTCCTAGTCTCACCTGGACGGATATAACTGCTTACTAACACGAGTTCTTTTCTTCCTATCTTCTCCTGGCCCCTAATATATCTTACAGAGACCAGAGAGAAAATCTTCAGAAACTAGGGCTCCGGTCATATCACTGTCCTCAAAACTTCATGGCTTTTTGTAGAACTGCCTGCAGAATTCTGTCCAGACTCCTCAGCCTGGCTTTCAAGGCCCTCCGTGACTGGGTCACAGCCTTCCTTTCCAACCCTACCTGTCCAAGACTCCTTACTGATGTTAACTTTCTGATCACTAACCAGACTCTCCCATGGCCTTACACTCTGTAGCTTCTACTCTACCACTTGTTAATACCCCATTCCACTTCTTAAAACCTTTCCTTATTCTCCGAGGTCAAATTAGTTACTCCCCGTGTAAGTTCTCCCATAGCATTTTGCTGATTTTTCACACTTCAGATTCTTCCATTCCCTGCATCATGGCATAGCCTTTTGGGTTTAAGATTTTCTCCCCAGTTAGATTACAAGTCTTCTGTGATGACAGGCATTGTCTTACTCATCAGTGTGATTCTATTACTTAGTAGTAAGTTCATTGGCATGAATTATGCTGAAATATTTGACATACGCACCTGATCCTGAGCAGAGGCTACCTCTGAAAGTGAAATTGATGAGTCCCTTTTTTCTGTCTGAACCAGGGGATCATCCTTGATAATAGACCATACCTTGAGGGAGTGGGGATTAATGAAGCAACACAGGGCAGGGTGACTTAGAAACATATCCAAAGTTGTTTACCACACAACACCCAAACCAGACTAATTCACTGAAATGAAGGAAGAAAGAGTTTATGAATTCTTTACCTTGGTGTATTCTTAATATGGAAAATTTTTCATAAAAAAGGGAGATCCCAAGTCATTCTCTATTTGGCTTAAGGCAAATTTGACAGGCAGACTAGGACCCCACATAGGAATGAAATCCATATATATATGGATTTATATATATTTATATATATATACATATATATGTATATACGTATACATATATACACATATATACGTATACATATATATGTATATACATATATATGCATCATATATATGTGTATATATATATCCCACTGACTGTAATACAGATATTACAGAAATGAAATGAAATTTCAGAAATGAAAGAAAGTGATATAATAGCCTACATTTCAATATGTAAAGGCTCAGCTTAGGACTACAGTGAACAACCTGAGGGTAAAAGCTGCACTTGCAGACTCATGCGGGTGGGTGGTCTCAGTAACTCAAACCTGTAAGTGGCATTGCTGGGAAAGTGCCAAACAAGACAATGTACAGCCTTCTCTTGGTTTACATAGTAGTTATAAATCTGGAAAATTCTATGCACATTAAAATGATGCAAAAATGTAGATTGTTTTTACATATGAAATAGAATTAAGTTCTAGACTCTGACAATTATAAACAGATGTTTCACCTAGACAAATGTCTGATAAAACACCCAGAAGTTGTGCAGGAGACAAACAACTCTTTTTTGAGCAGTTCTGTCACGGAATATTAAAATCTCAGGCTCCCTGTAAATGCCAATAGCGTTCCCAAATGTTTTGACAACTGAGAGTAGCCCTAACAATTTCCAGAATGACCCCTGGTAAGCAAAATTACCCCAGTGAGACTCCCCGACCTAGGTCACTTGGTTTATGAGGAAGTGGACTCAAAGAAGATAGTGACTTACCAAAGTTGACTTTTCTAGAAAATAGTAAAGTCAAAACTACAAGTATAACCCATGTCTCTTGATTACTAATCCAGTGCTAATTTCTTAGGTCTATTTATACAAATAGAACCATGTATATGCACATGTTACATGTGTATATATTCACACATATATGACATTTACTTTGTTGAAAACCACCCAGTCAGGGTTTGACTAAGTCTGATTCATAAAAGATGGTTCCGATATTTTGATTAAAATTAGTTTAATCAGGGGCGCCTGGGTGGCTCAGTTGCTTACGTCTGCCTTTGGCTCAGGTCACAATCCCAGAGTCCTAGGATCGAGTCCCGCATCAGGCTCCCTGCTCAGTGGGAAGTCTGTTTCTCCTTCTACCTGTCACCCCTGCTCATGATCTCTGTCTCTCTCAATAAAAAAAAAAAAACTTTAAAAAATAAATAAATAAACAAACAAGCAAATAAATAAAATTAGTTCAATCATACTGCTTAACTCGCGTAAATAGTTCTGTATGTAAACATGGACTAAGGGCAGAATCGTGTTGCATTTCCTAAGTATTACAGACTCTTCCATTTCTAATCATATGGCTAGCTAGGTAATGAGACTTTCTTCCTACTGAAAGCAACAACTAACTTTCCGTTGAAAATAAGTGCAGAGTTGGGTAAGTCCCCACGACCATCCTTACTTCTGATACCAATTTCAAGTTTGGGGCTCCCCAGGATACCCACATGTTTGATAATTTGCTAGAAGTACTTACAGGACTCCCTAAAAGCCATTATATTGGTGGTTATTATTTATTACAATAAAAAGATACAGATTAAAATCTGCCAAGGGCAGAGAAGGAGAGAAGCAGCCAAGAAAGCTTCATGTATGAAGCTTCCATTACTTTGTCCAAGTTGAGTTACAACTAGAGCTAACTTCTCCCAGAACGATGTGTGACAATATGCACAGAGTATTGCCAAAAGGGGAAGCTCATCTGAGCCTCGTGGGCCAGGGTATTTACTGGGACTTGGTCACTAAAGACATGGTTGGTAGCCTGCATGGCTCACTGCTCCAGAGGGGATGCTGAGTGACCCAGAGCCCCCACCCTAAATCCCATTGTCAGACTATTGGTGTGACCCCAGGCCCTTAGGTAAATCAAGACACTCTTTTCAGGCAGTACATTCCAGGGATTTAGAGATCACCCTCCCCAGAACCGAGACCAAAAGCCAGACATCTCTTTGAATATGGTTAATTCCTTACTATACATTAAACTAAATTGCTACAAAATATTTAAAAGCCCCCTTTTTAGGAACATCACAGCACTGATGACAGAATTGCTAAGCCAAAATTAAGTGAAGGTGGGACCTAGAGAGATAAGCAATTCCTAAAGCCGCTCCTGCCTTGAGGACAATTGCATGGTTGGTGGATTTGTCAAGTTGGTGTCAAATGTATGGGGAACCAGAAAAAGCCCAAGGTGAGAACTGAAAACAACAGACCCTCCTGCTCATCAGGTTGGAACCTCAAAGTGAAAGGGTAAACCAGAAATAGTCACCTCACACCCTCCCACAGAGAATGCAAGGATATTTACCTGGGCGCCAAGCAGTGATGGAAGGAGAGTAGGCTGACGTGCAACTGCTTGCTAATTCCAGTAAAGATTTGCAGCCTAAATTCCCAGACTTGCAGTCTAATGACACCCATGCTGTGAATTTCGTTTAAAGTGGCCTTAAGTTGGCCAAGCCTCCAAACACTTGGAAGGAGTAAATTCCAATTCTCTCTGAGGGAATGCACCTTTATCATAGGCCTCAAAGAATTCTCACAATTTTTTTTTAAGATTTATTTATTTATTTGAGAGAGAAGGAGAGAGACAGAGAGAGCAAGCAGGGGTAGAGGGACAGAGGAAGAGAGAAAAATCCTCAAGCAGACTCCCTGCTGAGCGCAGAACCCGACACAGGGCTCGATTTCACAACCCCGAGATCATGACCTGAGCTGAAATCAAGAGTCAGACACTCAACTGATGCAGCCGCCCAGGCACCTCCTCACAAATAGTTTTCTGAAGGATATGAGCATCTTACAGTAAAAGATATCTAAGCGTATAAGGAAGAAAAACACAAGAGTAAGAACAAACAGTATAAGAGACAGCAATCACAGGCCCACAAATACTTTAGATTTGAGAAGTATCAGTGTTATTTTAGATAAAACAACTATGCTTCCTATGTTTCAAGAAATTTAAAACCCTAATTACTGCAAAAGATGTTAGGAGAACTTAGAAAAGTAAATCTACATCTTAGAATATTCCAAGATTTGAACCTCTTCACATAGTACTCACATGCACATAGACAATAAATAGAAATCACTGATCTTCTGGAAACGTTTACAGAGTTGTGACGAGCTAAGCTGGCTATAGTCAAAAGTGCATTCTAACCTTTGACCCTTCGAACAAAAAAGGTGGAAATTTTAGGATTTATATTATGCAGTGCTATTTTTTGAAAATGTAAATACAGCTGTTCCTCACTTAATCTGCCTTATTGTAAAAAATAAATTAAGTTGGATTTGCCATTTATAGCTATTTGGCCCTGGGGAAATTATTTAATATCTTTTCAGTCAAAGTTACCTGGGAAACGAGGGTAATAACAGCAAGGACTCCATTGTTGGTAAATGAGGGTGAGAAAAATATTGACTTCCTGAGGAGCTAATGAGACAATGCAAGTAAGGTGCTTAGCACACCTGACATGCAGTCAGGGATCAATATATGCCAGCTTCTTTTTAAATAGGAAAATGCCGTGTTTAGAAATGGATGAATTACGGGAGGACTATTCACTTGACAAAAGTGTACAATATGGTATCCTTTAAACAGTGGTATATCTAAGACCCACCGATGAAATTATTCCTCTACTCCTGAGTAGACTCACGTGCCACACACACAGGGAGGAGAGCCAGCAGAGACCACTCTTCACAAGTCTGCCCGGGCAGGCTGCTATGTCCGCCAGTTCCAGCTCCAGGTCCTCCTCACTTCCCCCTTCCCTCTGACTCCCACGTCTTTCTACTCCTGCAACACTGGGAACAGTTGGATACGTCGTCAGCAAAATAACACTTGGGACCCATGAAAACGATTTTATTACTTTTCTCTGTTATTCAGGTTGAACACATCAACATGGTCAGAGTTTTCCAAAGCTGTAATCATTTTTACATGATTTTAGAACCTATGCATGTTTAATTATATCCCACTTGAGTGTGGAGCCCAAGGAAGACATTTCATGGAGTGATGGCCTAATGTAGCTGGTCTGATTCATTTGGAAGATTAATTTCCTGCTCCTACTTATGTTTTCTAGGACAGTCTAATGCCTGCTTTTATGCTTCCAGGGGCGCAAGAAAGAATTTGGCCTGTAGGCCAAGTCCACCCACTGCCTGTTTATGCAAATAAAGTTTTATTAGAACAGAGCCACAAATAAGTATTCATTTAAGTATTGCGGAAGGCTTCTTTCTTGCTATGACAGAAGGGTTGAGTACTTGTGACAAAGACCTTATGGCCCATAAAAGCCTATGCTATTTATAATCTGGTCATTTACAGGAAAAGTTTGTTGAACCCCTGCCCTAAAATTTCATTTTGCTGCTGATGCCTGTTTTCCTGGATGCCTGCTCTCGCACCTCATCTCTCTCCACCATCTCTCTTGTTCATTGTGCTCAAGCCACACTGGCCCTTCAGTTCCTAGGAAAGGTCTTGGTGCTCACCTTTCCTGTCCAGGAAATTTTTGCAGGATGTTGGGTTGGCCTGCACCAGTCCTCTCTGTCTGGAATAGTGTCCTTCCAAAGCTAACTGCATCTCATCTTTCATGTTCTGGCTCATGTCCCTTCCTCAGAGAAGCTTCCCTAACCAACCACTCTGCCTAAATAGTCCCTCCTCACACACTGAGCTGTTCTTTTTCATATTAGTCTGCTCTTTTCCTTCAAGCACTTGCCATGACTGGAAATTACATTGTTTTGTTTATTGACTAGTTTAAGGCCTCTCTTCTCTCTTGTCTGTGTGCTCCATGAGTGAAGGACAATATCTGTTTTGCTCATCACTCTATCCCCAGAGCCTAGCACATAATAGGTGCTCAATAATTAATTGCTAAATAGAAAAATAAATAAATAAGTGGCAAACTTGCATGAATATTGACCTTTTTATCTTGCAGTTTGGATTTTCTCCTTCAATGGATTGCCTCGCTCAGATAATGTTTGTTATAGTTTCTCTTCTTTGCTCCAAATTATCAATGTCATACTATACTTAAAACTTTTTCACCCCTTTGGGGTAGTTTCTCTTCTAGCTTGATGCCGTCTGCAAACTTAATGAATGCTATTTGGTTATTTATGTGGTTAGGAGCAGAATGATGAAGACAGGCTGTACTGACTACTTAGCTGTCTTTGGGTCATTTCAGTAATAGGAACACTGAGTCTTCCCAGACAAAGTATCAGCTGGCTCCTGAATGAGGTGCTGGAAATAGTATACTGGGATATTAATGAATACCTTGTAAATTGCATAATGTTTGTTTCTGGATTATTTGTGTGTTGATGCCAGTATGCATTTTGATTTCTAGAAGAGTCTTTCCATAAGCCAAAATTGATTACACATATATTCTCTAATTATAAAAATTTTCCTTTAAAAACTGTCTGCAGTAAATGACTCTTCAGAGTAAAAAGAGATGCAGCAGAGTAAATGAAAATCCTTATGCAATGTGCCAATTATGGCTCTGATTAAACTGTGTCTCTGTTTTGCGGTGATGGCTTTACCGAAATGAAAGCTCTCCTCTTGCCGGTTCCAGTGGATGCATGTCCTCACCTACCGCTCCATCAGGCCAGCCTCTGGGTAAAATCCAACAGCTCCCTAGCAAATCGAGAGCACTAACCACAGTGGGAGCGCGTACAGAGCCAGCATGTAGGGCCAGAGTTCTCACAGTGTAGATCCCATACCAGCAGCATCACCAGAAACTTATTACAAATGTAAATTTTGGGTCCCACCCCAGACCTTCTGGAATAGGAACTGGGTGCGGTAGGGATAGGGAGGGGAGGAAAGTCAGCAATCTGGGTTTTAACAAGCCCTTCAGCACAATCTGATGCAGGTGAACTACAGAGGTAGACAGAAAAAAAGTGACTCTCAAGTAGACCCAGGGTAAACCCAGGCAGTGTGTAGCTAGGGAACTTATGTTTTCACTCCCTTATGTCAAGTACAGAGCTCCTCCAGATGTATGCTAAAAAGTGAGCCTTTCCAGTTGGATCCCTTCTCTTTGGAGACCTGCTAAGACACTGCTTCTGGGGTGAGTCTCAAAGAGCCAATGAATATCTTCTCTGTTGTGGAGAGATCTCCCACAGGTTGGTTTTACATTCACTTCTGACTCACATGTGAGGGGTACTTGGTAAGTGGTGAGACCTTTTTTCTCCGCGTCTGCATTACATACTTACTTGCCTGTGACCACCAACACTTCTTTTTCCAGTAAAATTGACTAGGGTTCCCCTCATTAGCTTTCTCTACCTTGACTTCTTTCCTTGGTGGGCTGAACTGGAAAAGAGATTTTGAAACTCACAGCAGTGGCTCTCACCTTATGGTGCATCAGAACCACCTGGAGGCTCCTAAAAACAATGACTGCTGACCTCCCCCTATCACCACCAAAGTTCTGATCCTATAGGTTCCGGATGGGGCCCAGAATTTGCATTTGTAACAAGTTCCCAGGTGATGCTGATGCTGCTGGTCTGGGGACCACACTTTGAGGACCACTGATCTAGAAGAGCAAAAAAACACTTTAATTCATCAGACAGAACCTGAATGTTTAAAACAGACATGAGTGTTTCCTAGGTACTCATCCAAAGCTAATCCTAACAGGGAGGACTTTTTGAATTTTTTTTCCCAGCTTCACACTATTCAATATGGGGAAGAGTTGGTGGTATGCCGAAATACACTGGCCCCAGATAAAGTCATTTCTACACCTCTCTTTCCGCCTCTGTGTTCAGTGACATCATCTTGGTGACTTGGAAGTCATCCATGGTAGCAGAATATATACTATGAAAATTGGACAAATGGTACAAATCAGGGCTTCTTTTGAACCCCCCAACTCCAGAGTAGATTGTTAAATGTTTAGCAGTGGAGCACTGGGAAGAACCATAAATAATGAATATATTAGGTGAGATCTGACATTTCCTTGCAGGAGTGTGCATGTGAATTGGAGGGGTATGGGAAATGAAATTCATAAATATATCTGTTTTGCAAGGAAATGTGAAAGGAAATGGTGAAGTTAAAAGGTTATTCAGCAGGTTTGTAGGGAAATTGACAGGGTAGTGAGATGATAGTATAGTATACTATTTCAGTGGTGGGCTTTGGAATCAGATACGCATGGGATGGAATCTGGTGCTCTCACTTATTGGATATGGGATCTTGGGAAGGGACCTGACCTCCCCAAATTTGAATTTCCTTACTTGCAAAATAGGAATAATGTGTTCTCGCATGAGAGGCTCACATGAGAAAAGTAATTTAAAACCAAGCGCAATGCCAAACACATGGTAAATTGTTACTTTCCCTCAGGAAATGTTAATTATTAGTAGTACTACTATTAGTAGTAGTACTGGTACTAAGACTGTAAACAAATATTTACCGATTACCTTTTACTGCACCCATCACTCTGCTAACACCATTAATAAGTTGTATAAACTCAAGGAGTTTACAATGTAATCGTGCCATCACATTTTCTAATCAGATTCCAAGAGGGAGAATTAAAAGGTATTTATCTAGGTACGTATGCTAATACTTTGGAGTATATTTACCAAAGACGAAGTAGATCAAAAGAATTAATAGGATTATGAACTAAAAAGAACTGTGATTGTGAAGTATATATAACATAGAACGATTTCTCTCTCTCGTCATGCTTTGGCAATAATTGAAATAATTTCTCAGGCACTAGAACACTTTGCAAAGAATACATAGAGGATAAAAATCCTCTTGTTTAAACAAGAGAAAATGTTAGCATATGATTTAAAATGATTAAAAGCGAGAACCTCTTGTTTCTTTTCAAGATAATATAGAATGATGTCACCTAATACAAACTAGAGTATTAATTGGCACACCAAGTTAAAACGCTATTTAAGATATAATTCTGTAGCAAGAGGACTATTTGTCTAGCTTTCCATTCTTTCTACTAGAGTATTGACTGAAATATTTATGTAGCTATTGTTGACAATAGTCAGGGGTCCTTTAACATATAATTTTATGAAGATATAAAAATAATTGGTTCACAAGGTCCGAGTCTACCTTCTGTAAAGAGAGTGACATTATTTTATTATACAATTTTTAAAGTTTAAATATATACATTGGTGATATATGCTGAGTGGGGTTCTGATGTCAAAATCATGTTCTTTTTCATTAAATATTAGATGACCATCCTTCTATAGGATGAGAAGGGTCTGTTTTGAGTTGCTCCTGTCCTGTATTGTCCAGATCCTCCTTATATCCTATGACTTCTACTACCTGGGTTCTGTCACATATATACTGTGTGATTTGGGACAGTTAATTTAACCTCTCCAAACCTGTTTCCCCCTCGGCGAGATTGCTAAAATAATGGTTCCATTATAGAGTTGATGTGAAAATTAATTATGATAATGCTGTAAAACACTTTGCATTCCGCCCAACACATGGTAAACACTCAGTAAATAGTGGTGGGGTTTGTTCTTTCCCTCCTCCCAGGGTTCTTATTATTAGTTGCAAATTGCCTCCAGTCAATGAATATGCAAAGAGAACTGTTCATTTTAAGTGCAGTCTTTATAGAGGCTTTTCCTTCACTGTGCTCTGCAAAATGCTGGCTGCCTGCCTTACTGAAAAACTCTAACTTGAAAATGGCCTCTTGCTGTTGTTAGACCCTGTTGTAGCTCCTTTTCTAACCCTGAATATGTTTCTTTAGCTGGGTACTTTCTCTGGGCCTAGGTCCTCAATTTTCATGGTTGGGGTTTCTTCTTGCTAAGGGAGTTTTCTTCCTTTGGGCCTTAGGTTAAGAATGGATGGCCACTACATAACTTCTAAGACTCCCTGGATCACAGCATTAAATATCCCCCTCTGTGTTCCAGAAGCACTTGGAGGAAGAACTCAGTGAGAAGACTTTAAAACTTAAAATGTGTATTCTCAGGCACAGAAGCATTTCTAATGATGGGCGCCAGAGAGGACGGAGGTGATGACGTTTAAGTCAAATGGTAAAAATTGAAGGAGAAGTGAGATGTTTGGATAGAGTCATGGAGATGAGAAGAAAAAGAAATTCAGGTAGCAGTGAAGACTCCATCCCCAGCGTGTGTGAGGGACAGAGAAAAGAGGAGAATGATTTAAAAGAGAAAGAGGGAAAATGAAGATGGTACCGGGAAGGGTTTCAGGAGGAAGAAGTACAGAGGATATGGCTCAACTTGTTAAGAAGCTCTGAGGGAGGGGAGGTTAGGTGGCTCAGTTGGTTGGGCGACTGACTCTGGATCTCAGGGTTGTGAGTTCAAGCCCTGTACCAGGCTCTGCACTGGTGTTGGAGCCTACTTTAAAAAAAAAAAAAAAAGAGGATCCAAGGGAAACAAAGCAGTGAGCTGTGCATGTCAGGCAGCTCAACTGAGTCACAGATAGGATGGGTACTTGTGAGGAGGATGATTTGTTAAGCTATATATATGCTTTCTCTTTTGCATTTCCCCTGCACTATTCTGGAGATCGTTCTTTGCGTTGGAGAGAGGTTGAAGATTGTTATAACAGGAACACAAAGGGGGAGGAGGGATATAGGATAAATTGAGTTTCAGATAGGGGTGGGGCTGGAGTTGAGGAGAACAAGATGAAAAGAAAAGCAGAAAAGAAAAGCAAGAACGTTTTAAATTAGCTCCTGAAATCTGAAGTAGAATTTTGCAAGAAGAAAAAGAGCGAGACTTTTTAAGACAAAGGAATGTTCTGATTCTTTTAATGATCATGAATGCGTCAAGGCCTAGCAGACTTGACCAGAGAGGTACATTTGATCGAAATCCCTGCAGACAGGAAGGGTATGAGTTGAGTTCCTGTGAGAAATCCTGGCTCCTTGTGTTACCTGGACAAGACGGGAATTTTTTGCCTGCTCCTGCGGAGGGGTACCAGGGATATAGGGTATGGCCAGGTATGTTCCTCCTCCTATGCGGTAGGAGGAACTGGCCTTGTGGCTGAAAACTTTGAGACACAGTCTGGGCCAGGGATTAGATGGACATTATAAATACACCTCTGATGTTGTATGGGTTGATGGGATCCGGGCCGAAAGAGAACAGTCTGTAAGTGCTCCAAACCCCGTCATTGCCACAGAAGCTCTAAGGACAGCAACACAAGCCTTTGGTTACTTTCTAAGTGCCATGTACAAGGATGATGCAATGGCCCAAGGTAGTAGAGCAAGATTCTTCGTAATGATATTTTTTGAGCTGATGGGTACTAGTTTACCTACACTAGATTTTCTACATTTTTACAGAAACGGTGCTTCAAACATAAATCTCTGAAAACACAAAGGTCGTGATACATGACCCAGTCAGACCCAGGACAAAGAAGTTGCTTTAGGAGAAATTCCAGGGCACATCATAAGAGTAAGGCATGAAATTTATTTATAACATGTGAAGGATTTGACTATTCAAAAGGTGATATATTTTTCTCTTTATAACTGGACAAAGAAGCAGGTGCCCTATCACCCAGGTATACAGGTATATGAGAGCCAGCGATCCTCACCCCAGCCCCACCCCGCCCCAAGCAGCATCTGTGATGAGAAAGTTGCTGGGGAGAAATGTAAGTGATGGGGCAGGGTGGGGTGGGGGTGGTGGAGAGCCATTAAGCAAGGCCACTCATGAAGCACTTACTGTGGACTCTTCTGCAAAAATGTTAACATCAAATATGAAGGTAATAAGAGATGAAGAAGAGGAGGAGAAAGCAATTTGAAGATGGATTAAGTCATAGCTTATTCGCACGCCCCCCATTTGTTAAAGCATGAGAAGGGTTGACTTAACAACCATCCTTCTCTACAGGTAGTATTTGCTGGTGAAAAATGAGCGTCGGTGAAAGATTCAGTCATACATTGGGTTTAGCAGGGCTCTCCTTTCAGGCACAAAAGCTCTGGGGCTTTCACTGATCCATCTGCTGAAACTGCCCAAAAGAAAGAAAGGGAGAAAAAGGACAAGGACAGGCGACAGCAGTGTCATTTGTGAATCAGTTGACCACCCCTTCCCCCCTGGGCAGAGACGGCACCTTGCTGCTTCTGGTCACTGCAGGGATGTAGGAATTCCATAATCAGTAGCTGTTTCCTGTTCACTGGACTGGATGCAAAACAGATTCAGGAAAGGGTTAGCCACCCACCCAATTGAAGACTCTTGGGAGTTAACGCTCATCCAGACAGTAACTTTCCATGAGGGCACCTGGAGGTTTTTGTTTTTTGGGTTTTTTTGGTTTTTGTTTTGTTTTGTTTTGTTTGTCATTTTTGTTGTTACTTGCTTGGTTTTTGTTTTGTGTGTGTTTTTTTTTTTTTTTTCTAAATACATTACATGTCTCATGTTTATAGGATTTGGTAGATACCCAAGTGTGACAGGTGTTTATTTTGTGTTAGGCTAGGGTAATTTGTTATATGAAGTGGCCCTGGCATATAAAAATGGCCTCGATTCAACTTTTAAACTAAATATTTACAATTTGAAGTAATTAGCTGTTAGGACAATAACACCTGGTAGTTTTGCTGGCATATTTCAAGAACATTTATAGTCATGGCTCAATAACATTTATTGAACTCTGTTAGCTCAGTTGTAAATAGTAGCCTGCTCTCACTCTGCTGATTGAAAAACTAAGGCAGAAAGACAGTAAATTACCAGCTCTGGGCCAGTGGCTTTGTGGCACAGTTAGGATTAGAACACAGAGAAGCTGATCTGGTCCCAGGGATCTGGCCTTTGAGGCATAGCAGAAGCTACATCGCAAATGCCAGTCTCTGTTTGTCATGATTGATACTGGGAGAAATCTGTGACTTTAAGGATATGATGTTGCTTTCATAAATAATATTTACTAGGTTATTTATTCATGGGTTATAGACTATTTACAGGTCATAATTGTGAATGAAGCCATTGGAGCCCATCTTGCTATGATGGTTCCTATTACAGTACTGCACAGGATGAGAGAATAAATACAAGCAAATCTTGTCAATAGAAGAGGAAGCCAAAATTGAGCTGACAGTGCAGGCAGCTTCTAGAAATTAGAGGATTTGCTAGTTCTCTACTGTAGGCCTTGCAGTCCATTAGGGAAAGCGGCGAACACAGACAGGGAAGGGCATAAAATAGAGCTGCCTGTACAAAGAGCTGATTTTTCATTTGCGACAGGAATAACATGCTATTATGAGCTAGAGGACTTGAGAGAGAAGCTTGCATGAGGGTAATGGGCATACTCAAATGCTTCACCGTACATGCCTTACATTGAAGGCCTTTACTTTCTTCTCTTATCCACCTATGGAGAAAACCTGAATGCATGATCAACTCAATGGTAATTTCATCTGACTATAGAATGTAAAGATATTTATTGGCAAAACACCTCACAGGGGTGTTTTGTTAGAAAAATGAAGGCCATCTGTGCTAGAGTCTCTAGGTAGTACTTCTCTTTTGTTCTGCAGAATTGCACTGCTTTGTACTCTCACTTTCAGCAAAAAAGCAATTTTGTAAATGGTGCACTCAAATGCTCTGATGAAGTTATAACTGATAAAGGCACTGAGACGAGGATGCTGCAGTGAAAAATGGGGCACGTCAAAGGAAACTGATTTGTAATCATAAAATGCGGTCAAGGTGGTAGAAAGTGGTATCCGTATTGCAGGCTGTCAGTTGCCCACTTCCAGGTTTGTCCACAGCCTGAGGGAACTATATCTTGTCAGAACTGCTTGTGGATGCTAATCTGTCAACACTTGTTCAATGTCAAATTGTATCAGAGGGTTCAGTCTCCTTTTGGACTTCAACAATTGCCTGCTAGCTCTGTTATATCTCCTTTGGTCAAATGAGCTTTCATTTAAAAACTGTCAGGATTTTTTCTTACGTCTCTTTCCCCATGGAACTGAGAAGGTAGGCTTTCTTAAAGCCACATGTACTGTTTGCCTCTTTTTATAGTGATCTCATAGATCTTTGATATAGAATTCCAGTCTCTTCCCAGAAAACACAAAATCCAGCACATTCTACCCCTTCTGTGACCCTTTATCTAACAGAGCTTCCTGCCTGGGACAGCAATTTTCTCTTCAGTCATGGAAGCCAACTGCTTTACCTTTTCCTGTTATGGATTCTTTATAGGTGCTACTCTCCAGCCTGGGGAGCCTTTTTTCTCCTTCCTTGCATTCAGGTTTCTCTTTCCCTTTCTCAGCAAATTAAACCCTCCCCTAAGATTCATCATCGCACAGACCTTTCCAGTTTCTTACTACTTGAGACTTTCTCTCCAGGCAGTATTTTATATTAAGTAACCTGAAAATTCTCCCATAACAAAACAGCTAGAAATTTTGAACGAATATTTTTTTAAACCTCCCATTTAAATGCCTAGATGAGTTCACAAAACATAATCTTTAGAAGCAAGTGAATAAAAAGCCATATCTGACACTGTAGCAGCTACTGCTATTGCTGTGTGTGTGTGCGTGCGCGTGTGTGTAGGAGGATGGGTGTCAGTAGTCATGATAACCTAGGGATTTAGATTGTAACACTATGGAGGTATAGATGATAAGGCCTGGGGCCTGTAAGAGACAGGAGTTGGAACTGAGACCTCTGGAATAAAGACGAGACTCTTAGAGAGTAACATACTCCATAAGAGTAACTAGAAAATAATTCTGGTCACCCACACAAAAAGACCATGTAGAAGCTTTAAAGCTAAGCCTTGTTGCTGAGGGACAAAATCTCCCCTAGAGAATCTCATAATCACAGGCTTGTCATCTCATGGGTTTATGATTCAGATATATACTATTCTGATCATTCATGAATCTACAAACTGAGAATCAACATGAAAAGTAGTTACAGGTTAGTGAAACCATGGGTACCTGGGAAAAACAAATACCCGGATTTGACCACAGAGGTTTCCCACAGAAATAGATATGCTAAAGATGAGCTCACAATCTAAAATTACAAAATATTTAAGGAAGTCACTCATCCTGAACCAGAATCAGCAAAGACAGTAAACAAACATCTGGATAATAACCTGAAGAAATTCAGATGTTACATTTATCAATTAGATTTTAAAAAGGTGTATTAAAATGATTAAAAGAATAAGTATAAGAGAACATGGCCTGGATAGTATCAAAGAGACAAATAGAAATCTCTAGAAACTTAAATGTAATCATTTAAATAAAAACTCAATTATACTGGATAGAATATTAGACACAACTGAAAGGGAAATAGTGAATTAGAAGATAGATCTGAAGAAAACTATGCAATGTAACTCAGATAAAATTATAAATGATATAAACTAGAGATAGACATAAAGAATAATGTTCTAACATATATGTCTAATTCAAATTCCAAAAGGAAGAAATAGAGTTTAGAATTCCCCTTAAAAGAAAAAATCACATACATTTCTTCTTTGCTATTACTACAGACCCATCCATACATCTAGTCATCCATTCATCCATCTACCTGTTCGTTAATCCTTCATTTCCATATATCCATTCAATAAACATTTTTTCAAGTATATACTTTATCTTATATATTTTTCTTTTTATTATTTTTATCTATTTTTTAAATTATTAACATATAATGTATTAAACTATTCTTTTTTATTATATTCAATTAGCCACTGTATAGTACTTTATCTTATATATTATGTTATGTGCTATGTACACAAAAATAAAAATCTAATCCCATACTTAAACTTTCAAAAAAATGTTTAAAGTTGTGCAATCTTTTGGATGATCAGAAACTCTCAAAGGGAGGGAATTAAAGTTTATTTAGCATCTCAATCAGATTATCATCTCAAATTCTGCAATACAAGTGTAATACATCAAAGTTAACCATCTAAGGGAAAAGAAAAAAAAGAGAAGGGCATTGTGTAGGTATATGAATACATACATAACACAGCAAGAAAAAAAATATGCAACTGGCATGAGCCATGGTTGATATTACCTTCAGCAAGCACCTGAGGTTTTGGGGTTTCTCATTGAAACCTTCATTCCTGAGGAATCAGAACTCTTGATGTCCAATCTGTCTTGGATTGCAGGACTCTTCCATTAATCGTTACCTCTTGACTTAATATTAAGCACATTGGGATCAACTAGGTTCTAGCCAGACTCCTTTATGCTCCCATTTTGCTGTAGTCACTCTATTTCCCCTAGGGAGCCAGGACCAAATACCACTTATTTTGCTTGGGGATATCAGATGGACAGATGGCAGTTGCCACCTCCAATTTAGTCAAAATATTATTAAATCTTTTGATGAAAACATTTCTCTTTGTATATTGAAAATTCCAAGTCAGCAGAGTAAAAAGTCATGAATATTGGGAGAAAATATTTTGTGAATGGGTCATTGGGTGTGATTATAACAGGTGCCAACCTCACTCACTCCTTGCTGGGACTCATGTCTTTGAGTCATAAATTGAATCCTCTCCAGACCATTTATCCTGTAGGATAGCATTTTACATTTGCAAAATGTTATGCACTAATTTGACATGGTAACTGGGTATTTAATAGGCATTTTCTATGACATCTGGGTAATGGGGAAACAGATTTAACAGTGAATTCTTATTGCATTGACTTATTTCTTTTTGTAGTGAAAGAACTTTCTTGCCCAGAAGCAATATAGTGTGGCATGAAAGTGAAAAAAACCATACAGGAAGTTTGTTTGATGTAACTTGAAAAGACTCTCCAATATGGAAGGAATATCCAAATCCAGAACAAATGCTTGTTCCAGGGGATGTAGCAGGATTCAGCATTATCAATCTGCCACAAGATGGCTTCTTGGTCCAATTAGGTATTCTACCATATTGAAGGGGTCAGGCTCAGTAAATGCACTTTTGTGCAGGGAAGCCATTATAATTAGTGTCAATGTGAGACACAGATATTCTCCTTGTCATCGATCCTGTGATTCTGTCTCTTCTAAGAGCTTGAGAACACTTCAGGCTAACCAACCAGGACCTTCTCTTGAGCAACATGGACCAAAAAACATACTTAAATTCTGCCCCCTGCGAAGATTTCTCTCCTTCACTTTACTTATCTTCAGGGGCACTCTGAAGTGGGCTTTAATATCGTGGTGATCTACCTCTGTCTGTTGTCAGAGACAAATTTCTCTTCCACATCACACAGTCATAGGGGACTTTTTAAGAAGCAGTGTGAGCCCATGAAGTAAGCTGAGGGAGAGATGACAGCATGAGAGACATAACCTGACTATTCTGGTTCTTTTTCAATTTTTGCCTTGAGGATCTTCCTAAAGCTGGTCTCTAATATACCAACTTCTCCTTGATTGTTGAGCACATTGCTTAAAGTCAGTTTTAGGGCTAGGTAGATCTGAAAACTCCAAGTATATGACAGTCAACTGAAGTTTCTGATCACCAGATATCCCATGGTTAGCAGGACTCAGTGGCAAGCAAACTGTTGTTTCCCAAAAGAATAACAGTTACACATCAAAGAGGATGTAACTTTCTTCCATATTCTTAGGAGCCTTTGCTGTGACTCTTCTGGGATTTGCCACAGGTGTAATACTTTATCTTAATCTGCATAAGACATTTAGTTTGCCATGCCATTGAATTGGCTGTCGTGGGGATCAAAGGACAAAGCTGTTTGCAGTGTAGCTTGGACAAGATGGACTCTTCTCTTGCTCTGGGCCTCATTCAAATCAGGTAGAGTTCCAGATCATGAAATAAATAATCTAGTAAATATAGTATGCATAGTTTTCAAAATGCACAGATCCTACAGAACTGTAGGTACAAAATACTGCAATTTATTTTTAATTTTGGAGAGAATATCCTGTCTTTTAACAGGTTACTGGTTTGCCAAAAACTTCACTGAGCTATCATATCCCTCTAATTTTGTAAAGAATACTTCCCATCTCCTTCCTGTTGAGTCTATGTATAACTTGGGCCTCTAAGCAACTTGCAACTTTCTGCTCTTCAGGTTATATTGTTGTTATCTTCAATGTGGTAAACCAGTGAGATACATTGTTGACTGGGAAATAGTCAAGTTCCCTGAGAACTAAGTTATGACACAAAGCTGGGGAGTTGATATATCCTGAGGCAGAATAACAAAGAGGTGCTATTCTCTCTTTCAGGGGAATCTAATGGTTTTTGTTATTTTCTGCTTGTTGAGTTTGAAAAAATAAAGAAACTGGATTAATAGCTGGTTACCAGGTGCCATTGGCTATAATAAGTTAGTCCATTAAAAAGATTATGTCTCAAACAGGAACATCACAATCCTAGATTTCAAGATATACTACAAAGCTGTGGTAATGAAAACAGTATGGTAGTGGCACAAAAATAGACACATAGATCAATGGAAGAGAATAGAAAGTGCAGAAATAAACCCACAATTATATGGTCAATTAATCCATGACAAAAAGAGGCAAGAATATACAATAGGAAAAAGTCTCTTCAACAAATGGTGTTGGGAAAACTGGACAGCTACATGTAAAAGAATGAAACTGGACCACTTTCTTACACCATACACAAAAATAAACTCAAAATAGATTAAAGACCTAAATGTGAGGCATGAAATCATAAAACTGCTTAAAGAAAACATAGACTGTAATCTTATTTTTTCTCGATATGTCTCCTTCGACATGGGAAATGAAAGCAAAAATAAACTATTGGGACTATACCAAAATAAAACTTTTGCATAGTGAAGGAAACCATCAACGAAACAAAAGATAACTCACAGAATGGAAGAAGATATTTGCATAGATGTATCTCATAAGTGCTTAGTATCAAAATAAAGAACTTATACAACTTAACACCAAAAGGGGCACCTGGCTGGCTCAGTCGGTAAAGGGTCTGCCTTCGGCTCAGGTCATGATCCCAGGGTCCTGGGATCAAGCTCCACAGTAGGCTTCCTGCTCACTGGAGAGCCTGCTTCTGCCTTTGCTTAACGCTTCCCCTGTTTGTACTCTCTCTCTTTCTCTCTCTCTGACAAGTAAATAAATAAATGATAAAATAATTAAAAAATTTAAAAAAAAGAAAGAAGAAAGATAATTCTAGAAGGAAGTTCTGAGAAGCGTGAAGTGGTGAACAAAGAAACTAATAAACGTATAAGCCTAAACAAACATTATTTGTACAAAATAATATCTAATTTGTGAGAGTTTAAACAAAGGGCAGAATTAAAATACTTGACAACTAATCAAGGAGTGATTTAAATTAAAGTATTTTAAAATTTTTGTATCATCTGAGAGATTAATCTGTTAACCATGGACTGCACCGTGCTAAGTAGTCATGATAAAATTTCAAGGATAACCCCTAAAATAACAGGAATAAACAGTTGGGGGTGCCTGAGTGTGTCATTCGGTTAAGCGCCTGACTTTTGATTTCAGCTCAGGTCATGATTTCAGGGTCATGAGATGGAGCCCTGTGTTGGGCTCTGCACTGGGCATGGAGCCTGCTTAACATTCTCTCTCTTCCTCTGCCCCTCTCCACCCTCTCTCTCTTCTCCTCTCTAAAATAAATAAACAGATGAAGTTTTCAAAAGAACGTATAACTATCTGGAAGAGTACATAACTTCCAGTTCGATTTTAAAATAAAATTGTTTACATTAGTTTTAAATGTATGGATTACTTTCAGTATGGAATCAAAATATTACAGTATTTGAGATACACCATCACCTACTTAAAAAATACACGAATAACATGGTCATTACTAGCCAGAAATTTTTCATTGTTCTAGTTTCCAATTTAAGCTAGATTTCCATTTCATTCTTGCTTTAAAAGCTGTAATAATATAATATACTTCCTGGTGGAAGGTTTTTTAACTGATCACTGTATCACAGTTATCGCACAAAATTATGGATATACAATTGATTCTTAACACAGAGGTTAGGGATGCCAAATCCCATGCAGTCAAAAATCCACATACAACTTTTGACTCCCCCAAAACTTAGCTACTAACAGCCTACTGTTAACTGGAAGTCTCACCAATAACATAAATAGCCAATTAACACATATATTATATGTTATATGTATTATATACTGTATTCTTACAATAAAGTAAGCTAGAGAAAATAAAATGTTATTAAGAAATTATAAGGAAGGGGTGCCTGGGTGACTCAGTGGGTTAAAGCCTCTGCCTTCGACTCAGGTCATAGTCTTAGGGTTCTGGAATCGAGCCCCACATCGGGCTCTCTGCTCTACAGGGAGCCTGCTTCCCCCTCTCTCTCTGCCTGCCTCTCTGCCTACTTGTGATCTCTCTCCTCTTTGTCAAATAAATAAATAAAATTTTTTAAAAAAGAAAGAAAATCGTAAGGAAGAGAAAACACATTTATATTACTGTACTGTATTTATTGAAAAAATCTGTGTGTAAACGGACACACACAGTTTCAAATTTGTGTTGTTCATTTGTGTTGTATTTATTTTGATGATCTAATTGTCTCTAATTTGCCCAGTGGGAGCACCTTCAAGATGATTTCTTGATTCTTTTGAAATGTCTCATTCATTCTGTAAGTGTATTTCTGGCACAAGATGTTCTAGATTCATCTTTGTTTTCCTTGTTCCAGCCCTGAAATTAACTATTTTATGAAGGACCCTTGGTTCTTTTCAGTGAGAAATGGTATTTAGGGGCGCCTGGGTGACTCACTGGGTTAAAGCCTCCGCCTTCAGCTCGGGTCATGATCTCAGGGTCCTGGGATCGAGCCCCGTGTCGGGCTCACCGCTTGGCGGGGAGCCTGCTTTCCCCTCTCTCTCTGCCTGCCTTTCTGCCTACTTGTGATCTCTTTCTCTCTGTCAAATAAATAAATAAAATCTTTAAAAAAAGAAAGAAAGAAATGGTATTTAGATACATTTTTACAACAGTGTGTCTAAATCTACCTATTTCAATGGTATCCTGTTGTACCAATTAAATACCATTATCTATTCATCCTTGGCTTCTATAAAAATTTGTCATCTGAACAAATTAATACTAATCTTTTGTGTGGTTGTTCCTTTTAGAATTTTTTATAGGAGAATATACAAATATCTTAATGTGTATAAAGAAAAGAACATAATCATATATCTGTATGGAAATTAGCATAGATGACTTCTCATTCTAGAATTTATTTCTGTGAAAGAAATGAATCTCATTTATTTCACACAGGACAAATTAGATCAGAAATCTAATTAGTTTCCCAAATCCCGCTTTCATCCCTCAAATCAATTCATCGGAGATGTGACCCATCCGAGTCCACTGCTTGGATCTGACAGGAGAAGCCAAATATCCGGTGGGCTTGTCTGGCCACTCCTAAAACTATAACATGAGAAGTAATCTATATACAGAATGCAATTTGAAAATTTTGGCCTAAGGTGCCTCTTTCCATACAAGCACAATTGCACCAAGTGTTAAAAACACGTGATTCTGACAGGGTGCCTCTTTCAGTTTATTTACCACATCTTACTGAGAAATTATTTTTAATTTTCTTGAATTCTCTTTGTATTCACAATTGGAAAAATAACTTGATGATTTCTATTCTTGGTTTAAAAACTGTTCTTTTCCTATTTGTCTTTCCTTCATTATGCTTCTCACTTCCTTTTGTCCTTCTCCTTTGCCTGTCATGGTTTTGTTAGTTCATATCCTCTCTGGATATGGTCAAAATCATCGGTGGTGGAAAAATGTGACTGCCAGGAAGTCCACCTTCATTTTAAAAACTAAATAGCTTGACAGTCTTTTAATTTACACTCTTCGCAGAGATGGCATGGAACTTTTAAGCTTTGTTGCTGATTTAAATCATTTAAATCTATCGAACAGTATAGAAGGTGAATCCAGGAATTTCATATTGGTAAAAAGACATATTAATTTCTTTACAATATATATCTTTTGAAGTTTTTCTTTTGGAAACTGTGACCACAACCTCTGAGAAATGATTTTTTTTTGAGAACTAGAAAAATGTGTGTCTAGTCCATGTGAAAAACGACCTACTTCTGGACAATTGGACAGTTAGAGAAAGCCTTGCATGTATATCATCTATAAATGTGACTTTCAAATTCTAATATTTATGAACAAGTCTCTCACAATTTATGATAAATGATGTTATAGGAACATAATTAAAATGAGCAGATTTTTAAATAACTTTCCACTTCCGTACTTCTTTGGACTCTGACTCAGGAATCATCTTTCTCTCATAAGATGTTTGATAAACTTCAATGTGTATGCTGTAGTTGATATCCACTATTAGCCTGGTTCTTTTAAATTGTCTAGGGACGTGTCTAAAAGAATGTGCAAAATATACTCTGTGACACATAAACAGTTTAATTTAAAGGTCAATGGAAATTTAAAAGATCCAAATACACAATAGAAAGTATAATCAAATAGGAGGTTAGGATTCATTTCCTCTTATTTTTCATCCTCATTTATTTTGAAATATAAACGAGGTTAACAGGCATTTATAAGCTAATGTATATTTCATGTTAGCAGTTATACAAAAATATTATCATGCAGTAAGATCTTTTTCTTAAATTTTTACAAAGGAAGCTTTTTGTCTTTATCTGTTTAAGCTGCTATAACAGAACCCCATAGGCTGGCTCATAAAGAACAGAAATTTATTTCTTACGGTTCTGGAGGCTGGGACGTCCAAGATCAAGGAATCGGCAGAATCCATGTGCGGTGAAGGCCCACTTCCTCATTCATAGATGCTATCTTCCCTCTGTGTCTTCATATGACGGAAGGGCTGAGGGAGTTCTCTGGCATCTCATTTCCATGTACGAGGGCTTCATATATATCGGCACCAGTCCTATTCTTGTGGGCTTCACTCCTATGATCTACATCTTCCAAATTACCACCTCACTGGGGATTAGGTTTTAATGTGAATTTTGGGGAAACACAAACATTCACAGTCTGCAGCACTTTTTATTTAGAAATCAAATTCTTTTTGATAAACAATATATTGTACAGTCACCTATTCATAGAAGGCTGCATAATAACAATTATAGTTCAGTTAGGGCTACCATTCACTGAGCATCTACTATATACTTGGCTTTTATATATCTCTCATTTAATTCTCGTGGCAACTCTACAAGGTAAAAATATTATGTCTCTTTTAGGGATGAGAAACTGAGGCTCATTGAGCCTTAAGTAACTTTCTTAAGATCCCACGGAATGAAAATTAGAGGTAATGGAAAAACCTAAGTCTTGCTAATTTAAAAATTAATAAAACCCAGGGTGCCTGGGTGGCTCAGTCAGTTGAGCATCTGACTCCTGATTTCAGCTCAGGTCATGATCTCAGTGTTGTGGGATTAAGCCCTGTGTCCAGCTCCCCACTTGGCACAGAGTCTGCTTGAGATTCTCTCTCTCTCTCCCTCTGCTCCTCCCCCAACTTGTGCACACACTCTCCCTTTCCAAAATAAATAAATAAAACCTTTGAAAAAATTTCATAAAAACCATTTTCATTATATCACGCAGTCCCTGAACAAGTTACAATGCAGTTTAACATATGCTTATCTCTTTGAATTGCTCTTACTCTCCACATATTGAAACATGAACCCTGAACCATGATTTCCCTTTTCTATATACTCAGTAAAAATTGTGTAGAATTGTGTGGAATTATTTTCACTGGTCATAATAGGCCCAAACAAATATGTATTGATTGCGCACAACTGATTTCAGAGCAATATCACTTTTGTCTTTTTAAAGGACAATAACACTCTAATAAACACTGACCTGTGGACTGTTATGTGTTGGGAGACTTTGGACAGCTCTGGTTCCCGGATCTCTATGGCAGAATATAAAAAAACAAGCCTTTCCTTCCTGAAACAACAACTCTTCCCTGCGGAGTAGCTTTTAGGCCACCTGGCGTTTTACAAATCTGATATCATTCAGCCAGTCATTTCTTGAGATGTGTAGGGGTCTGAATGCAGATCATGTTTGTATAAACCTTAGTGTATGTTTTGTTTAGCCTGAAAAGTGAACTCAATGACACTTGCTACAAGTGTCTCAGCTTCCTTTTCTGAGGCAGCTCACCATAGTCAGGAATTAAGAAACTGCCATGCTGTTCCTTTGGTCACTATCATAAGAACTTGAAGATAAATAAGATTTGTACTGTGCAAAGATTCAAAGCAGCAGCTGGATACTCCATGTTCTAATATAGTTTCTATCTATGAAATGCTGTAACAATTACAAATCCAATAAAATGCCAATCTAACTACTTTTGAAGTGGAAACATCCCATTACACCAATTGTATTGAGACACCAAATAATACATTCTTTACTTCTCATTGGAATTTCCCTCATGATGTTTTTCACAAGGTTTTCTCATTTTCCCCGGAATAAATACGCTTATTAAACAGAGTGAAATTCTTCAGCATCGTGAGATTTGTGCTTCAAAGGGAGAGAAGAAGAAGACGTAAATTATTAAAACAAGACCTCTTTTATCTTCATAGATTGGAACCAAAAAGAACCAAAAAGTCTGCTTATCTCAAGTAGCCATCACAGGGCCTTTTTCTTCCTGAAAACTACAAGTGGTCGAGGAGGCAGCTTGCTCTCCTGACACCTTAGAGCCCAGAAAATTGCTCTCCCTCTCAGTTTGTATTTCTGTACTCTTGCACTCGGTGCTACCAAAGGCTGGCAGGAAGCAAGTTTGAAGCAGGACTAATGCTTTCCATTTCAAGTGGTAGCCAAGGATCCTAGAGGTAACAGGAGCCCTCAAGAGCCCGTTTCATCTTGTAACAAGGCTCTGCAGCTCATCCTGCTGGAATCTGGGTTGCCTTCGGAAACTCCTCTCGTTACCTAGAGATGTGAGAAGTCTTGATTGACCTGTCCTGCTTCTACAGCTAATAGAGCTGTCAGCTCTCCTGTCACTCAGCCATCACCAGCCCTTGAATACAATAAAGGCCTTGAAGGTAATACGGGAAGTGGAACATCCCAAGGGCACAACCTTCTCAAAAATGAGGCTGTGTGTTGAACTAAATACTTTACCTCAAATGTCTGAATTCATGGCAGAGGGGAATGAACATGATACAGCCTTGTTTTTTTCCATCAGTATAATTTTCTTTTACATTTCAGCATGTTTATATCACTTCAATCTATGAATGTCCCAAGAGTAGCAATGTGAAGTTGAACCTGGCAAGGTCAGAGAAGGTCACTCAGAGAAGGCAATGATTTGTGTGTGTGTGTTGGAGGATACATGTGAATAACAACAGTCAGTTGTAAGGGATGTTTTGCCTGTCTAAAGGAAAACCGAAACCCAGGTTTCAGTCAATAGCTATTAAATTCTATTCAATTTACTGAACAAGTCAACATATATTGAGCTTCTTATCTTGACTGGCATTGTTCCCTCTGCCGAGGTTAGACACAGAAGATGCTCTGACAGAGCCTGTTAATGCTCATAAATAGCTATGCTCTCCTTTACATTTCTGAGACCCTCTTGCTATTGTTTTTAAACCATGTGACTAAGTTTTGACCAATGAGATCTGAGCAGAGATGATGTAAACCACTTCCAAACCTGACCCCTGAAAACATACCATGTGACTGTCCAGGTCTCTCTTCCCTTGCCACATGACTTTGGAGGCCACAGGTTCCAGATGGCATTACTACTAGGAAGAAACTACCTGGAGTCCTTGGTTTCTGCTTAGAAAAGAATGCCTTAGAGAGCTGCTCAACCTAGTTAGATTTTGAATAAGTGAAAATAAACTTTTGCTTTATTAACCTGTTGGAATTTTAGGGTTTATTTCTTATCACAGCATAGATTATCCCAGTGGTTTTTAAAGTGTGGTATACAGACTGGCAGCATGAGCAGACTTGGGAACTTATTAGAAATGCACATCCTTGGCTTACCTGAGATTTTCTAAATTAGAAACCTTGAGGATAGGACACAGATGTCTGTGTTTAAACAAACCTTCCAAAAAACAAACAAAAAACAAAAACAAAAAAAACTTCCAGGTGCTTCTGATGTATACTGAAGTTTGAGAAGCATAACTCTAAACTGTCTTGTCAATATGGACCTAATTCTTGATATCAAGGTTCTCGCCATCTAGAGATCCTAGATCTCACAGTGTAATAGACAGATGCCCTTATTTCATAACCTCCTGTCAGTTTTCCCAAGACCCTCTTGCTTTAACTGAAGCCAGGCTCTTCCCTGAGGACACGGCATCCCTTATAGCTATTCAAAGGGGTGCTAATTATTCTCTTACCATTCACATCCCATACCTTGTGGTTGGAGATGGAATCAGTATTCAACTTAGTACTCCCTTACTATCTTTCAAAGTCTTTTTCTTTGTAACCCATACCATTCCCCTCTATCACTCCATCTTTCTTTCTCTTGGTTCATGTCATCTGGAAGCCCCTGTGTCTCTTTCATTTGTTGATAATTTTGGCATCTGGATCAAAGTCTTCACCTCCACCATGAATATGAATAATTTCTATGCACATTTATACTTGCTGAAGTTTCTCCTAAGTAAAATAAATTCTTGAACCTCAGATATCCATGTAAGTTTCTATCCCATTTCTTCTCTCCCCATTTACAGCTCAATTTCTTGAAGAGTCATCTACAATCATTGTTTCATTCTTCACTCCTTTGAAAACCATTACAGTCTAATTTATGCCCTCAACAGTCCACCAAAATACCTTTTGTGCCTTTTGTGAAGGTCACCCATATCCTCTGTGTTATGAAATTCAATGGATAACCTCGGAACTCAGTTACTGACCTGACTCTGATGACCACACCCTCCTTTTAAAGTAACTTATTTTCTCATCTCTCCTAGTATTCTCTTGTATCCTTCTATTTCCATATTATATTTTCTAGCCAATTCTTCTGTGTCTTTTATTCATACTCATCTCCCTAAATGTGGAGAGATGGACTTGTTCTCCATACCCCACTTTTTCTCATGCTGTTATTCCTTCCCTAAGGAATCTCAGCTGGAACTATAGTTCAATTCCTGTGGATGCCCAGATGACTGACTGACAATTTATATCTTAAATACAGGCCTAAATATGCAATTGCTCACTGACTTTTCTTGGATATCTCAAACATACCTTAAACTCAACATGTCCAACCCAGACTTTAGAATCTTGCCATACATTCTCCCGGTCTTCTTTCTGGATTTCTTATCTCATGATATTCTCATCAGTCCTTTTGTATGAGGCAGAACTCATGAGTTATCTTGGATTTGGACTTTCCTTCACTTTCTATATCGAATATATTACCAAGTCCTGTCAATTTTATTATACTGAATAATCCTCAAAATGTTTCTGTTCTCACCCTTTCTCCCTCCATCACTCTAATCCAATCCACTATCCATACTTGTCTGGACAACTGTCATATTGCCTCTCAAATGACCTATACATATTTGTTCTATAGAATGTCAACCCATTCTTCCTTCTTAAAATCTTCTAGTAGCTTCACATTACTCTTAGAATACATAATAAAATCCTTAAGATCCTATGGTAACTTTCATAGATTGGTCCTTCTTACAACTCACCTCACACTCTTCCTCTTGCTATCTTCCCCATAGCCATGGGGTCTTCTTTCAGGTTCCCAATCCTTCCTTCCTGCTTCCTACTACAGGGCCTTTGCACAAGCAAATCTACTCTGAAAGCTCTCTTTTGGCCCTCATCCTCTTTATGTAGTTAACATTGTATCATGCTTATGATCTGAGGTCTATGGTCCCTTCTTCAGGGAAGGCTTCCCAGAATATTAAATCTTCATTTGTTATGTGCTGTCATAGATAAACATTTTTTTCCCACAGAGCCCCCTTCTTTTTTTTTTTTTCTGATATATTCATAGCATTGATGATTTTTGTTAAATATCTTTCTTGCCCACTGAATATGTTCTATGAAAGCAAAAAACCCTTTTATTTGCCTACAGTGTATTCCCAGTGCATAAGAAAAGCTCTTGACATGAAGGTACTCAATTAATATTTGTTTAATGAATGAATGAAAATAAATCTTCTTGTAATTCCTGTTTTCTTCTCTATTATTTCTTTAACACAGTCATAGCTAAATTCCTTGCTTTAATTCCTGGATAGAAGGCTTATCATCAAGGTAAGACTATACAAATGGTAGGATAAATAATTTTATATTGGAGTCTTATTTAGATTCCACAAAGAAAAAGAACATCAAGGAAGGGAAATTAAAATTAGGTGAATTTTCCAAGTAACTTATATTTTACCTGCAAAAAGAAATGTGTGTGTTTGGTTGGGAGAGGGAAGAGAAGATGATAGATACAGAGAGGCTAAGACACACACTGAGAAGACTCCAACGTGTCAAGAGATAAGAAGTCATAGCCACAGACTAATTAATTCAAATTAGAGAAGCTGATAATGTTTATTAATGTTACAGAAATCATAGTATGATAATAACAATTTTTTTTGCCTATATATTTCCACCATTGCTGAAGCTAAACCTGACCCATCATAAGAGGAGAGTTTTATGCTTGGTAAGAGAGGATTATATTTGCCTCTTAGCCAATAATGTTTCTATCATTCACCTGCCTTGCATATCTGATTTCTTTTATGATCATGACAGAAAAAGCCAATTCTATGAGTATTTTAGGTATTATTAAAGGTTATCAAGTTATATATTAAATTTGTAACATAGTATTTTATCTCACTTAAAATGACACCTAAATATTTTCACAATTAAAAATTAGATAGTGATGTCATTGAAAATAGTAAAGTAGTAAAATCCAGGGGTCAGTCCCTCTCTGGAAACAATCTGGACAATAAGATCAGAATCAACTATTTTGAACTCTAAGACCTGATCGAACACTAAGAGTAACCAAGAGAGAGCTTGATGAAAGGACAAAAAGTTTGGGTTGTTCATTTTAATTAGTTTGGCAGTTCCCTTAAGGGCTGGAACAGGCACTTGCTTTTCTTTCAGTCCCCTTGGGCTGCACTGGTTTCTCCTGTAGTGTCTGTTGGAAGATTTTAAGAGATATACACACCTTTAACAAATTTTAATCCAGACATTTAAGGAAATTTCTGTTAGGTCACAGGCTGACTGCAGAGAAAATGGAACAAAAACTTCACACACAAAAGGACTACAGACTTTGGAAAAATAATTTGGAACAGTCACTATATGATTGGAAAACTAAAACCCTCAGTATGCCAAAAAAGCAATCCTGAGGAGGGAGAATCTGATTTCCAGAATTAACTACATTATAATACATTACAATACTCAAAATGTCTGGTTTTCAACAAAGACAACAAAATGACAAAGCATACAAAGAAACAGGAAAATACGGCTCTTTCACAGAAAATAAAGAATTTGATAGAAACTATCTCTGAGGAGGCCCATGCATTGGAATTACTAACCAAAGATGTTAAATAATCTGGCTTTAATGTGTTCAGTGAGCTAAAGAAAACACTGAACAAAGAGCTAAAAGATTTCAGAAGAACAATGTATGAACAAATAGGGGATGTCAATACAGAGAAGAATTTTAAAAAGGAACCATATAGAAATTGTTTGGTTGAAAAGTACCATGGCTTAAATTAAAAATTCACTACTAGGGTTCAACAGCAGCTTTGAGTAGGCAGAAGAAAAAAAAAAGTAGCGAACTTGAAGATAAAGCAATTGAAATTGCCTGTCTAAGGAATAGAAAGAAAAAAGAATGGAGAAGAATGATAGGACCTGAGGGACTTGTGGAACCTGTGGGATACCATCAAATGTGCCAAGTTGTTCATCATGGGAGTCCCAAAATGATAAGCAAGAAAAAAACGGGACACAAAGAATATTTGAAGAAATCATGGCTGAAAAGTTCCTAAATTTGATTAAAGACATAAATCTACACATCAAAGAAGCCAAACAAATGCCTAGAAGGATAAACTCAAAGATATCCACATATTTTAATAAAATTGTAAAAAGACAAAGACAATGAAAGAATTTTGAAAGTATTAAAAGAGAAGTGACTTACCACATACAGGGGATCCTCTATAACATTAACAGATCATTGCTCATCAGAAATCATGGAGGCCAGAAGGTAATGGATGACATATTATAAGTACTGAAAGAAAAAAAGTTGTCAACCAAAAATTCTATACTGGCAAAATTACCCTTCAGCAATGAAGGAGAAATTAAGAAATTCTGAGATAAAAATAAGCTGAAGGATTTCATTACTAGTAGATCTGTTCTACAAGATTGCTAAAGGAAGTTAATCAATTTTTTTTTTAATGATTCATGCTTTTTTGTGTCCTACATAAAAAATCTTCACCTACTAAAAGCTCATAGAATTTTACTCCTATGTTTTCTTCTGGAAGTTTTTTAGTTCTATCTTTAATGTTTATGTCCATAATCCATTTCCAGTTAATTTTTATATATACCATGAGGTAAAATTTGAGATTCTTTTTTTTTTTCCATATTGATATTGAGTTGTTTTAGCACTATTTGTTGAGATGACTATACTTTCTCTACTGAATTACCTTTGCACCTACACAGAAAAAAAATCAATTGACCATATACTTATGGATCTATTTCTAGTCATTATAATCAATTCCATTGATCTCTGTGCTTTTGTTATATCAATATCACACTATCTTTTTTTTTTAAGATTTTATTTATTTATCTGACAGAGAGAGAGAGATTACAAGTAGGCAGAAAGGCAGGCACAGAGAGAGGGGGAAGCAGGCTCCCTCCTGAGTAGGGAGCCCAATGTGGGGCTCAATCCCAGGACCCTGAGATCATGACCTGAGCTGAAGGCAGAGGCTTTAATCCACTGAGCCACCCAGGCACCCCAATATCACACTATCTTAATAACTAGCTTTAGAGTAAGTCTTAGAATCCGTTATTGTAAGTTCTCCAATATTTTCTTCTTTTTCAAAATTGTTCAACTACACTAGATCCTTTGCCTTTCCATATAAATCTAAGAACTGACTTGTCAGTTTCTACTTAAACAGAAGAACTGGTTGTATTTTTATCAGAATTGCATTAAATCTAGAGATCAATTTAGGCAAAACTGATACGCTATTGAGTCTTTTGGTCCCTGAACTTGGGGCTTCTTCAGTTTTGCTCAGAAATGTTTTGTAGTATTTAGTGTATGAGTCTTGACCATATCTTGTTAAATTTATCTCTAAGTAGTTCATGATTTTTGGTGCTACTGTAATTATATTTTTAAAATTCCAATATCAGCTGTTCATTGTAAGTTATAGAAATAGTTTTCTTTTTTTTAAATATTGGCTTTTAACCTATGAACTTGCTGAACTTACTGCTTAGCTTCAGTAACTTTTAAATAGATTCTTTACGATTTTCTAAGTGAATAAACATATCATCTGTGAATAAAAACAACTGAATTTCTTCCTTTCCAATCTACATATGTCTTTTTCTTTTTAATTTTTTTTTCCAACTTACAGCACCGGCTAGGACTTCCAGTACAATTAATGTGACTACTGGGCTCTATTTGCATTCCTCTCTTTATACTACACCTTGAAAATCCTTCAGCCAGTAAGCTGGGGTAACTGTAGGGCCTTCTTCATTTGTCTGCAATCATAGTTTTACACTGCTTGATGTCCACTGGATGAAAATTGTCATTTCCCATATTTTGTCTGGCTTTCTAGTTATTTATGGCAGGATGGCAATTCTTATAACAGTTAATATTTCAAAGTCAGTGTGAAAGTTCCATCTAAGGGACATTTTAAACAACAACTTCTATACACTCCAAGATTTATACTTATACTAGATTGCTAAAAAATTATGTGCCATAGAATTTCTTTCCTAGGATGGTGATTTAACATTATGTTCTCAACATTTTTTGAGGATTGATCTTAGTAGTCACACAAGGAATACTTGTACATTTTTTTTTACAAATCTGTGCATGGAAGAAATTGTGTTCAATGACCCATCTCTAACATGGACACAGTGACATTTCCTTAGAACTTAAGTGCCAGGAAACTTGATAACTCTCACATTACTGCTCTGTTTCCTTTTATTGGAGAGAAAAAATATATAACATATGTTTCCTTTTTACTCTGAGGGTTACTAGGAAATCGCATTTTAATTGGGACCTTTAGTATAATGATCTCCCTTCCTTGTTTAAATTTCTTATACCACTGTTTTAATATCTGAAGTACATTTATTTCTTATTGGGAGCCACCTCCAATCCTCTTCATAAATTATTTAAAAATAATTTTTAAAGAAAAGCCAGAGCTGCATAGCAGAGTATTTATGAGCATGGACCTTGAAATTAGACAGATTTGCATTTGTTTCCTATCTCTTCTACTTTTTGTCTGTATAACCTACTGCAAGTTATTTAACTTCACTGATTTGCAGTTATGGGGATATGCTTAGTGTCTGGAACACATCATACCATAAGTGGTAGTGGGTTTCTAATAACTGTTAGAGAATTTCAGCAATTCTAATTCTATCTAAATTCAAATCTCTGTTCAAATAGATTGTTCAATACAAATCACAAAATACCATGTTACAAGTCTTCTGTCATCAGTGTTTTTTGGAGGCCCATTTGTGGTAAGAAATGAAATTCCTGAAGCCTTCTGGGTGGATCCTTGAGATATGTAATTCCTTCTAGCCTTTGAAATGCTACCAGGACAAGTAAGACATATTCTTAAGGATTCTTTATTGTAGATCCTCCTTGGTCATTTAATTAACAGAGTTGGAGATTTTTTAAAATTCAGCAGTTTTCCTAGGTTTCAGTTTGGTCCTATGTCAATGATGCATGAAGAAACCATTAAAATTTAGGCTTTCACCATAAATAGGCAATGTGGATGCTTAAGATGAAGAATTTAATTAGATCAATTACTCTCAGGTTAATTATAAAGGGGATATTCATTTCATGTTATTCAAATTGTTTCAAGCTTGAGAAAATGTCATTCCTGGATCTTCAGGTCTATTGTTTATCTAATGTCTAACCCAAGTTGATCTTTTGGATGATGGTTGTTTGGAAAAGCTAGCTGAAATATATTGTCCTAATGGACCATGGCATGTAAGATACTAGATGAAGCCTACGCTTTTGTAAAGAGATTTCTTCTCTTTTATCCTCTGAGATAAAAATTTAAGAAAGAATTAGAATAGAAGTAATAGACATGCCAAATTAAGAAGAATTAATAGGCTGGCACAGTTGAAGCATGATACTTCTAGTTATTCTGGTGATGTGTACCTAAATTTCCCAGGGCCAAACTTAATCCATCTGGACACTTGCCTGTGTGAGCAAGACGCTGTGCTGATTTTCATGACATGAACTGGCTCCTTCATTGACTTAATAAAATAACTGGTTTTCTGGCATTATATATACATTATTATTCTTTTAGTTATGAAAGAAGCAACTCAAAATCATGTTAAGATCCATGGAAACATAACTTGCCAAGCGTGCTGTAACAATAATGGCATATCTTCATTTATTTGCCTCTGGAACTATAAACTGGAAAGAGCTCAGTAAGTAAGGAGGAAAATAATGTTCTCATATGAGCTCCTGAGATACCCAAACCAAAAAAAAAAAAAAAAAAAAGGGAAATAAAATAGTTGTTTACTCACTGTAATCCTCCCAGTTCTGTCACACTGTGCAAAATGAGACACAGGACATTCATAGGCCAAGAAAGCCTAGGGGATCTGCTTAATAAAAATACGAAGTAAAAACCATGAAGGCCCTTATAGTGTGTTTTGAGGAAGCCATCCTTTTTTTTTTTCTTTTTTTTTAACATTTTTTATTTATTCATTTGAGAGAGAGCACAAGCAGGAGGAGCAGCAGAGGGAGAGAGAGAGAGAGGGAGAAGCAGCCTCCCTGCTCAATGTGGGACTTGATCCCAGGACCCTGGGATCATAACCTGAGCCGAAGGCAGACGCTTAACTGGCTAAGCCACCCAGGCACCATCCTTTTAAAGGAAGCCATCCTTTTAAAGATACCCATGGAGGCTGCTGGGAGAAGAGTTTAAATGATCAGATGCTCTAAGGATCACTTTTGTAACTGCTAACTGTTTTGTTGTTAACAGAAATGTCTCTTCGTCATTGCTAGATGGTGTGTCTTCTTTTTCACAGATCAGTAACATTCCATTAAATTCTACACATATTTATTGGGCACCTATCATGTAGGTATTTAGTATTATGTCGGGGACTGAGAAGCTAGAATTTAGCCTTTTGAGGCTCATATCAGCTAGGTAGGGAAATCTGACATGATAAATGACCAAATAGTTAAGAGCAAAAGCTCATGAATAATTTTCTAAATCAATGATATACATATTACACATGCTTTAAGATTTGAGAAGTGTGAGAATACTAGGCGATGTAGAATTCTGGAGAATGTTCCATTATAACCTGAAATTTGAACTGTATCTTGGAGAACAGATAGAATTTTGAGTGGATGGAAAGGAATGGAAAAGATATCTCTATATCATCTATCATCTATCTATCTACCACCTACATTTTAGAGGTGAATAGCTTGAATAAAGTCACTATGATTAGGTAGAGTAAATCTGAACTTCCAAGACATGAGAATAATTACCAGGTGTAATTAAATATTTACATTTAGGAAAAGTGGGAGAAAAAGTTTTAAAAGCTCCAATAAAGATTGCATCAGTAATAACTTTCTTATTCTAGCATATAATCTTCCTCTCTTCTCCCACCACATATAATTCATCTGTCCCCAAGTCCAGTTCAAATCCATTTATATTTTCTTTAAGCCTCCATTTCATATTGTGTTGTGTAGACCCAGACCTAAATTGGCACATCTACATAATAGAAGCTGTTATCCAAGCCCTGTATACAATGGTCAAAGATGATGCCCTAATGAATGCAAAGTTGATTGCTTTTAGCTACTTCTTAAGTATTATTATTTATATTTTTAGGAAAGAATTATCTGTATGAGTTATATCATCTGGATACCGGATTCCAAGGAAATATGAAGGTCTTATCTAGGTACTTAAACCTCATACACCGTGGTTTTACACATAATGGATACTCAATATGTATTTTCTGAATAAATGAATAGATTAATAAATACATTTAGGTTCTTTACAAGCTTTAATCCTTCAAGAATGATTGGCCTGTGCTGCTGTTGTGATTCTGGAGTTTTCATGGTGAGGGGATTTTTAATTTGTTCAATAAATGAGGCAAATGATAACTTGGATACTTCTTGAACAACTTGATTCCTCATAGCTATAATTGGAAGTAGATTTTATTTTTTTTAAATTAGATTTGATTAAAATTATGAGTGAAGTAATAAAATTATAGAGAGATAATATTTTACTAGCCAAAAATTAAATCTTCATCTGGTATTTATTAAACTATCTCAACCCACTTCTGAATGTGAATGGAGATCACTTTCTATGACCCTGAATTCTCTTCGGCCCAGTTCTTATTAAAACCTAAGTTCATAATGTGGCTTTTCTAACTAAGTAATATTTCATGTTTCTTTGACCATCAGAAAACTCTGAATCAAATTTTCAACCCACTACTAATTGTTCATGCTGCACTTTTTTCTTTGATCAGATTTTTATTTTTTATTTTTATTTACTGATTTTTAAAGATTTATTTATTTGAGAGAAAGAGAGTAAGAGCACATGAGTGGGGGGAGGAGCAGAGAGAGAGGGAGAGAAATCTTCAAGTAGACACCCTGCTGACCATGGAGCCCAATGCAGGGCTTGATCCCAGGACACTGAGATCATGACCTGAGCCAAAACCAAGAGTCGGAAACTCAACCAGCTGAACCACCCAGGCACCCCTTTGATCAGATTTTTTAAATGCATTTGCCATATTGTATGTGTTTTGTAAAATGCCTCAAATCCTCTTTTAAAAATGATAAAGTATAAAGAAACATACATTTTCAAAACACGTACTCTGTTCTAGGCACTGTGTTAGGTACTACAGATAGATGTCAAAACTTGATTAGTAAATTATAAGAAAGAACACTGAAGCCTAATGAAAATTGGTAAAATTTCTCTACTCCCTAAATATATGTCAATTTGAAGGATAATATGGGAGATAGACGCAACCATAAACTCTAGATGTAGGGAAGGACTAAAGAGGTATTTAACACTTTTTCCAAATGTGTTCCATGGAATACTGTTGCAAAAGACGGTTTTAATTTCAAGAAATAAATAAATACTTCTTCTTCTCAAGTAATGACAGCACAAAATCAATACTGGGTAAATTGTTGGTGCCTTAGCACAAATCAGGGGAGTGTCTCCAAAGTGTATCAGTCATCATTCTTCATCGCCACACAGTTTCAGTTAAAAAATAAACAAACAAATAAAAAAAAACACCCATGATATCTCATTGTAGTTTTGATTTGCACTTCTTTGATGAGTGATGTTGAGAATCTTTTCATGTGTCTGTTGGCCAACTGGATATCTTCTTTGGAAAAATGTCTATTCAGATCTTCTGCCCATTTTCTAATAGGATTGTTTGTTTTATTGGTATTGAGTTGTAGAAGTTCTTTATATATTTTGGATATTAAGCCATTTTTGAATATATCGTTTGCAAATATCTTCTCCTATTCAGTTAGATGCCTTTTTGTTTTGTTGATGGTTTCCTATGCTGTGAAAAAGCTTTTTAGTTTGATGTAGTCCCAATAGTTAATTTTTGCTTTTATTTCCCTTACCAAATAAGACATATTTAGAAAAATGTTGCTACAGCTGATGTCAGAGAAATTACTGCCCTTGTTCTCTTCTAGGATTTTTATGGTTTCAGCCTTCAGGTCCTTCATCCATTTTGAGTTTATTTTTGTGTATGATGTTAGACAGTGGTCCAGTTCATTCTTTTACATGTAGTTGTCCAGTTTTCCTAGCACCATTTGTTGAATGCATGTCCCCATTGCATGTTTTTGCGTCCTTTGTCATAGATTAATTGACTATACAATCATGGGTTTATTTCTGGGCTCTCTAGTCTATTCTATTGACATATGTGTCTATTTGTATGTGAGTACCATACTATTTTGATTACTAACTACAGCTTTGTAGTAGTAATCCTTGAAATCAGGGATTGTGATATCTCCAGCTTTGTTCTTCTTTTCCGGATTGCTGTGGCTATTCAGGGTCTTCTGTGGTTCAATACAAATTTTAGGATTATTTGTGCTAGTTATGTGAAAAATTAAATTACTTTATATGGACATTTTGATAATATTAATTCTTCTAATCCATGAGCTTGGAATATCTTTCCATTTGTTTCTGTCATCTTCAAATTCTTTCATCAGTGTTTTATAGTTTTTGGAATACAGATCTTTCACCTTTATGGTTCAGTTTATTCCTAGATATTTTATTCTTTTTGGTACAATTGTAAATGGTGTTGTTTTTTAAATTTCTCTTTCTGCTACTTCATTATTAGCATGTAGAAATGCTCCTGATTTCTGGGCATTAATTTTGCATCCTGACATTTTAGTGAATTAATTCATTATTTCTAGTAGTTTATGGTGGAGTCTTTAGGATTTTCTGTATATATCATGTCATATGCTTATAGTGACAGCGTAACTTTTTCTGTACCAATATGGATGCCTCATTTCTTTTTCTTGTCTGATTGCTGTGGCTAGGACTTTCAGTGTCATGTATTATACTAAGTGAAATAAGGCAGGCTGAAAAGGACAAACCATATGATTCCACTAATAAGTGGAATCTAAAAAAATGAATAAATAAACAAAAGGCAGAATCAGACCCATAAATACAGAGAACAAACTGATGGTTGCCAGAGGGGAGGGTCATTGGGGATTAGGCAAAATGGGTGAAGGGGAGAGGGAGATACAGATTTCCAGTTATGAAATGAATGAGTCATGGGAATTAAAAGCACAGTATAAGGAATAGAGTCAATGATATTGTAATACTGATGTAATGAGACAGATGGTAGCTAAACTTGTGGTGAACATAGCATAATGTGTAAACTTTTCAAATCACTAAGTTGTACAGCTGAAACTAATATAATATTGTGTGTCAACTATACTCAAATAAAAAAAAAAAATTAAACAGAAAACAGACAAACAAAAGTTAGTTTTACTTAGTAATGTCCTCAGTGGATCAGTAAAAAATATTAAAGTTATTAAATCTTGACTATTGAGCACACTATTTTTAATAATCTAGGTGGATAAATGAGAATTATACATGAAACGTTTCTACTGCATGTGAAGCATGCTGGTTTTCTTGAGGAAAAATATTTGTTGATTTGTTCGAGTTTTAGGTAAACTAGCCATGTTCTTCCTGGAATACCAGGAAGTTTTCTTTTCACTTGAAAGAATGACTAACGAACAAACTATTGGTATTGAGACATGAATATTTAGCTAACATTTTTTAAAAAGTGTATGACTTGTTCCTGTCACTATAAGGAAAACAACTGATAGCATTTGTTATTAATGATAAAGTTTGAGCTTTTAAGAGAAAATTGAATTTTGTATCAGCTACCATGAGCTTGAGAGTTTTCCAATATTTAAAAACCTTTCTGATCAGATTAGTGGTTATATTAATGGATTTGTTTTTTGATATGTTGTAATGAAATGTCAGCATTTGGAAGATCTCCATAATTCAGTGAACCAACATGCTCCAAATGTCAAATATCATGCATGGGTAAAAGATCTACTGAAAGAACAAGCTAGACAAATAGATTTTAATGTAACATGGAATAAAAGTTTATTGATATGGGTTCTGATTCTAGATTGCACTTAACCTTTCAGAAATGATCTCTTGTTGAGTTTTGGTGTAGTATCAAAGAAGGATATCCACAATTATCCAAATATTAAAATAATCTTCCCTTTCCAAATTATGGATCTTTTTTTAAAATTAACATATAATGTATTATTTGTTTCAGGGGTACAGGTCTGTGATTCATCAGTCTTACACAATTCACAGCACTCACCATAGCACATCAAATTATTGATCTTGAGATGCTAGATTTTCTTTATATCACAATAAATTGAATGCTGATGCAGATATGAGAATCCATCTGTCTTTTAGGAAGACAGACTCAAAAGATTTTTTTAAATGTAAAAAAAATAATATTCTTTTTTGCTAAATATTTTTTATTTTGAAAAATTTGCTTACTTTTCCTAAAGGTACATTATTTATAGTCGATTGTAATGCATATACTATTGTTATTTTTAAATGAGTTAAACGTACATGGTTTTTCCCAGTTTTAATTTCTAAATGAGTAAATATGAATAGAACTAACATAAACAAAAGCAATTTGTATCCTCAATAATTTTTAAGGATGAAAATGAGTCCTGGGACAAAAAAATGTTTGGGAACCACTGGCCTAGAAAAACAAAACAAAACAAAACCGCTGAAGTCACATTTAAGTCCTTTCATTTATGCATCTTCTATTTGCTAGTATGGAAATGAAAACCAGCACTCCTATTTCTATGATGTGGAAAATAGCTGTAAGAAAATTTTAATAGAGGTGTAACTGTGAAACATATGTCTTTTCTGGTTATTTCTCAGTGCAGATATTTATGGGGAGTGGAAATCCTGAAATACTGTACTTTTATTTTACCAAAAATACTTTGTGTTTGTGTATCAAATAAAAATTCTCCATAAAGTTTAATGATATTAATATTAAAATGATGTTGCCATGCAGATAAAAGCTGAGACTCTTAAGAGATTATCAGCATAAACAGAAATTCAATAGTAAGGAATACATTTATCATAATTTCCCAAGGGCTTTTTTTTTTTTCATAGAAATATGACACCTGACAAATGGCTGCAGGGAAAATATGCCAAATGAGTTCCCCTGTTGTTTACAGCTTGTCACAGACTAGTGCAATACAAAAAGAAGATGAATACATCTTTCCCACTCCAGATTGTCTTTATGCATAAAGGGAAGCTGTTCTCTCCCCATCTCAACGATGATTGGTTTAGATCACTACAACAGATCAATGATATTCTGGTTACTTGATGAGTTTATGGAAACAGATCAAGGAAGATGGAGTCCCACTCATGGATTTCCTGGCAAGGTGATCCCACATTAGCTGAAGCTGAAGAAGCACTATTTATGTTTTCTATGGGTGCCACTTTTCTTGTATCCAAATTGCTTTTTTGGTTTTTCTGATTTAATTAATGCCACCCTTACATATGGCTACATACTATAGACTTGTTGGTCCAAGAGTGAGGCACAGACCAGCATCTGTAGTAGCCCCTGAAGCATTTTAAAAATTGTATGCTCCTGGGCTCCACCTTAGACCTCCTGAATCAGAATCTGCATTTTAACAAGATCCCCAGGGGATGTGTATGTTTATTCATGTTGGAGAAGCACTGTTGTGCATCAGATGATTTCAACCATGGCTGTACTTTGAAATCACCTAGGGGTTTAAAAAAAAATCCTGATGTTTGGGCTACATTGCAGAGCAATGAAATCAAAATCTCTGAAGGTAGGACACTGCTCAAGAAGAATAAGCATTCTTTTAAGCTCTGTCACTGTCACCCTTTTCTACTGCATATATATTCATAGATACACTTCAGGATTTATTATGGAAGTCCATGGGGAAAATACTCCATAAGCAATTTTTTAAAAACACCTTTACTGAGGTATAATTGATATTTAAAAATGGCACATGTTTAATGAATACAATTTGGATTTTGGACATTTCACACACTCACGAAAACATTGCAAGGTAATAGACATATTCATCACCTCCAAAAATTTCCTTGTGTCCCTTTGTTTATTCTTCTTGTGGTAGGAATACTTCCTGTGCTTGTGTATGATAAAAACGTGAGATCGACCCTCTTAACAAAATTCTAAGTACACAATACAGTATTGTTAACTATTGCATGGTTTTACAGGAGATTTCTAGAACGTATTCATCTTGAGTAACTGAAACTTTATGCCATTGAACAACTGTCCCCATATCCCCCAACTCTCAGCCTCTGGCAACCAATCTATTCTCTGCTATTATTTTGACTATTTTAGATACCCCCTATAAGTGGAATCATGTAGTATTTGTCTTCCTGTGATTGGTTTGTTTCACTTAACATAATGTTGTCAAAAATCCAGAAATAGCAAGATTAAAAGTACTGATTCAATAAATAGTACTTGGTAAGAGTTTATTGTAGATATAAGAACAGTTCTTGAACTGGAAATCTTCAAATTCCAAGACTGATGTGAAGCTTAGGGGCATGACATTACATGATGGTTTATAAAGTGGAAGTGAGGAAATTGTTTAACCTTTACAATGGTTGGTTATTGCAGTGAGGGTTTCCAAAAGCAAGAAATGGGTTAAAAGTGATTATCTTATACAATTTTTCAGAAAATGACTTGTTTCTTTTTTAAGAATCGACCCAAGTTACGTTTCAGCTTGTTTTGCAGAATAAGCTAAATTAAGTTTCATTTATATGGCTCAAATGTTTTTTTGTCTGCATGGGGCATTTCCAAGTCTCCTCTCCATTTTGTATATAATTTTAACAATGTCCTCTGGGTTCATCCATGTTGTCGCATATGGCAAGATTTCCTTCTTCTTAAAGGCTGAATAACATCTCATAGTATATATACACATTTTTCTTAATCCATTCATCTGTTAACAGAGATTTGGGTTGTTTCCGTATGTTGGCTATTATGAATAACGCTGCAATAAATGTGGGAGTGAAGATACCTCTTTGAGATTCTGATCTCAAGTCTATTGAATGTAAATCCCTAAGTGGATTGCTGTCTCATCTGGTAGTTCTATTATTAAATTTTGGAGGAAACTTCATACTATTTTCCATAACTATCCGCATCCTTTTACATCCCCACCAAAAGTAAACAAGTGTTCTAGTTTCTCCATAGCCTCACCAATACTTGTTATATCTTGTCTCTTTGATAATAGTTATCCTAACAGATGTGAGATGATAGCTCAATGTAGTTTTGATTAATATTTCCTAATGATTGGTAAGTTGGGCATATTTTAATTTATCTGTTGACCATTTGTAGTCGTCTTTGAAGAAACGTCTGTTCAGATCCAGTGTCCATTTAAAAATCAGGTTATTTATGTTTTTGCTATTGAGTTGTAGGCATCTCTTATATATTTTATATATTAACACCTTTATCAGCTATATGGCTTACAAATATTTTCTCCCACTCTGTAGATTGACTTTTTCGCTCTGTTGTTTTCTTGCCTAATTGCTCTGGCTAGGACTTTGAGTACTATAGTTGTCAAGAGCAGGCATGCTTGTATGGTTCTTGATCTTAGATGAACAGCTTCCAGGTTTTACTGTTAAGTACAATGTTAGCTCTGAGCTTGGTCATATATGGTCTTTATTATGTTGAAGTACATTCCTTCTATACCTAATTGGTTGAGTTTTGATCATGAATAGATGTTAATTTTTGATGGATGCTCTTTCTGTATCTTTTGAGGTGTTTTATTCTTCATTTCGTTAATGTGGTAAATCATATTAGTTGATCTGCTTATGTTGAAGCATGCTTGCATCCCAGGAATGAATCTCATTTGATTGTGTTGTATGATCCTTTTTTTTTTTTTATCCTTTTAATATATTGTTGAATTTGGTTTACCAGCATTTTATTGAGAATTTTTGCATGTGTGTTCATCAGGGATATTGCACTGTAATTTTCTTTGCTTGTGACGTCCTTGTATGGCTTTGGTATCTGAATAATGCTGGACTTGTAAAATGAGTTTAGAAGTATTCCCTCTTCGCTATTTTGAAGAGTTTGAGAATAGTTGGTCTTAATTATTCTTTAAATGCTTGGTAGATTCACTTGTGTAATTATCTGGTCTTGGGCTTTTCTTGTTGAAAAGATTTGATTATTGATTCCATCTCTTTACTAGTAATTGGCCTGTTCAGATTTTCTATTTCTTTATAATTCACTCTTGGTAAGTCATATATTTCTAGTAACTCATCCACTTCTAGATTATTCATTTTGTTGGCATGTAATTCTTACTTACATTTTAATGATCTTTTGTATGTCTCTGGCATTAGTTACAAAGTCTCCTTATTCATTTCTGATTTTATTTATTTGAGTCTTTTTTTCCCCCCGAGTTTAGCTAAGGGTTTGTTAATCTTATTCATCTATTGAAAAAACCAGCTCTTAATTTTATTGTTTTTCTAGTCTCTGTGTTATTTCTGCTCTAATCTTTATAATTCCTTATGCTGACTTTGGGATTGGTTTGTTTTCCTTTTTCTAGTTCCTTGAGGTGTAAAGTTAGGTTATTTATTTGAAATCTTTTTCCTTTTTAAATATAGACATTTATTGCTATAAACTTCCCTCTTGGTACTGCTTTTGTTGTATCCCATAAATTTGATATGTTGGGTTTTCATTTTTATTTGTCTCAAGATACTTTCTGATTTCCCCTTTGATTTCTTCTGACACCCCACCACCCCCTTTTTCCAGAATAGTGTTGTGTAATTTCCACATATTTCTAAATTTACCAATTATCCTCCTGTTATTGGTTTTTAGCTTCATACTATTGTGGTCAGAAAAGATATGTGGTGCAATTTTGATCTTAAATTTGTTAAGTTTTGTTCTGTAGCCTAATATGAGATCTACCCTGAAGAATGTTCTGTGTGTGCTTGAGAAGACTGTATATTTTATTGCCATTGGGTGGAATATTCTGTATATGTCTGTTAGGTCCAATTGGTGTATAGTGTTGTTCAAGACTGCTGTTTCCTTACTGATTTTTTTTCTGGCTGCTTTATTCATTGCTAAAAGTGGGATATTGTAGTTTCCTACTACAATAGTTTCTCTCTTCAGTTCTATTAATATTTGCTTTATATATTTGAATGTTCTGCTGTTGTATATAAACGTAATTATTATATCTTCCTGGTTATTTTTGTCACTATGTAATGTTCTTCTTTGTTTCTTGTGACCATTTTTGACTTAAGGTCTATTTTGTCTGTTATAAGTATAGCCATGCCTGCTCTCTTTCTTACACTATTTGAATGGAGCACCTTTTTCCATCCCTTTATTTTCAGCCTATGTGTGTCCTTAAACCTAAAGCGAATCTCTTATTCAGCATATAGTTGGGTGTTATATTCTATCCATTCAGCCACTGTATATCTTTTCAGTGAGGAGTTTAATCAATTTATGTTTAAAGTAAATATTGACGGGGAATGACTTAAAATTGCCATTTTCTGTCTGTCTTACAGTTCTTTTGTTTCTCTTTTCCTTTTGCTATCTTTCTTTGTGTTTGGTTGATTTTTGTGGTGTTGCTCTTTGATTTCTTCATCTTTTGTGTGGCTTCTATTGGTATTTTCTTTGTAATTACCATGAGGTTTCCATAAAATATCTTATAGTTTTAACAATTTGTTTTAAACACAACCGCAACCATATACAAAAACTCCACATTTTTATTTCCTCCCCCAACACACACTTGTTACTGATAATGTTAGCTACCATTAACATAAAAGGAAAATACAAAATTTCATCATGAAGAGCTTGAGCTTTGGAATGAGAAAGATTTAGTTGTGCTGGCCAGAACTCTTTGGGTGCAAGTAACAGATGCCAACTCAAGTTAGCAGGTATCTGTATCCAGATATTCAAATAATATTATCAGTGACCTCTTTCTCCCTCTCAACTTTTTTTTCCCTTTATTTTGGCTTCATTTGCAGGCACAGTCTCTCCATCTCCCAGCTCTAGGCATATGTTGTATATACAGTTCGTGAGCCCAGAGAAGAGGGAATGCTTCTTTGTTTAGAAGATTCTGACTGGCCTGGACTGAGCTGAATGTCTGTGGTAGGTAAAATTTTAAGATGGTTCTGAAATTTTCCAGCCCTTGATGTACAAAATACTCTTTTGCAATTATTCTGTAAAGCACTTGTTTAGATGTTGCTGTGAAGGGATTTTACAGATATAACTAAGGTCCCCAAATCAGTTGGTGTTAAGATAGGGAATCTGTCTAGGTGGGCCTGATCTAATCACACAAATGTTTTAAATCCGGGTCTTGAGCTTAGAGAAGGTAATGTCAGATATTTGAAGTATAAGAAGCATTCAACACACTATTGCCAATTTGAAGATGAAGGAGGTCATGTGGCAAGGAATGTGGTTAGCCTCTCAGATCTACGAGTGGCCCAGGGCTAACAGCCAGCAAGGAACAGGGAGCTTGGACCTGCAATGGCAAGGAACTGAATTTTGCCAATGACAAGAATGATTCTAGAAGTGGACTTCCCCACACCCATCCCCCCGAGATCCTTAAGATGAGAACTCAGCCTGGCCAACACCTTGATTTTAGCTTCGTAAACTGAGCAGAGAATGCAGCCATGTTGTGTCTAAGCTTTTACAGAAATGTGAATGTTGTTTTAAGCTTCTAAGTTTGTAGTAGTTTGTTATGCAGTGATAGAAAACTAATACAATTCCCATCTCTGAATCAACCTTCATGGCCAGGAGGATGAGATTCTTTAGCTGGCCAGCCTGAGTCACATGTCTCATCCTGTATTGGGAGAGGCTAGGACTGAGAGTCCCTAGGTGAGAAGGAAGGTGATCAAACAGAAAGTAATTCTGGGCTAATTACTTAACCTTGCTGTATTTTGGTTTCTTTACCTGTATAATGGAGCCATTAAAGAGTACCAACCTTTTATAGTCCTTGGGTTGCTTAAATGAGATAACGTATGTCAAGTACTTAGTGTAGTGCCTGGCACATAGTCTGAGTTCAATAAATGTTAACTATTATTATTGTTAATGAAACCAGCTAAGGCACACTTGGCAACATCAGTTACAATTACAAGAGTTGGAGAGAAGGGTAAGTTCCCAGCTTCTGTCTAGTTCTACCCAAAGCCTAGAAGGAAGGTAACACCTTCCAGCACACAATGGTATCCTGCCATTATGTTAGGGTTCATCTCTTTTTATCTAGTATTTTGGCTGGGATTTGGTGGTAGAGAATGAAGAATGAGCAACAGGGGTTCACAAAAACCGAAGATAAAAAGAGCTACATGATTAAAAGTCCAGAAAATAATGGCATTCAAAGCATTATGGTTTCTTATAAAGAAATATTTTCTTTTGGCATTCAGTGTTTCCATGAGTCTCATAATCACTTTTGGAGGGCAAAATGTAATAAGAATTATACGGGCCAAAGAAGGAGATTGCTATGTGGACATTCTCTACAGGAGAGTACATTTTTAATTTAAAATATCAGCATACGCTTGTTCTCTATGAAAGCCCATTGCAAAGAATCCTGGTTTAAAAAAAAGAAAGAAAGAATCCTAGTTACCACTAATTGATACCTTAGATCTCAGTAGGACCCCGCAGATGTTAACTGCTCACTGATGCACTAAAGCTTCCTAAGTTTCTCACAAAGGTTCCAAGTGATTATCAAATATTTTCTGGAAGTCCATGGATTAGTGAAGTTGTTACCTGGGGAGGTGCTATGAGGCCTGAGCTAATGTTGTAATACGAAGTCTCTCTGGGAAGAGCATACTTGGTGGGGTTGTGAGTTCTGAGGCTAAGTGTTCAGCTGGGAAGTACATGGAATGTTCATGTAGACACAGCAGAAGAAAGGCTTTTGATTTTATAGAATCTGAAGCTTACAACATTTGGGGACGTCCTCTTTAGGAGACAGACTTTAATTACAGTAAAAAGAATTGTGCTTCTGCAAATTTTACAAAACCCTATGACATGTGAGATCATACAAGAGGGCCACCCAGAGCTCTGGAAATATTGCATACATATGTAGTAAGGCTTCTTTGGATGTAGGGTAAATCCACTTCTGCCTGGCAGTGAGATTCAATAACCAACTTTTTATTTAGACAGCATGATCTGGAATTAGGGTCCTGCAGTCTGTTTTCACTCAGACCTTTGGCTCACTGAGTGGCCTCAGGCAATTCACTTGCTCACTTACAATCTTAGTGTTTTGGTTTGTCCTAGAAAACATAGATTTTTTTTCTTCATATACCATATTACCATTTTTCATCCTAAATTCATCTTTTGAGTGACCTCGGACTCAGTGAAGCAAAGGCTCAAATTTAAAGTCATCTTTTCACGTCTTCACATACCCATCAGTATAACAATGGAAAACAGAAAAGCCTTTGTTTTGAAAACCTGTAAATTCTCCACAAAACCTGTTTAATAAAAATGGCGTATTTTTTTTTTTTAAGATTTTATTTATTTGTCAGAGAGAGACACAGTGAGAGAGGGAACACAAGCAGGGGGTGTGGGGGAGGCAGAAGCAGGCTTCCCTCCAAGCAGGGAGCCCAACTCTGGGCTTGATCCCAGGACCCTGGGATCATGACCTGAGCCGAAGGCAGATGCTTAATGACTGAGCCATCCAGGCGCCCAAAATTGTGTATTGTTAAGAGAGACTAAAGTGCTATCAGATAGCAGTTTAGTAAGAACAGAAAGTAAAAAAACACGTTTTAAAGCGAGTATTTCTAGGGTTACTTCAATACAAATTTAATGGAGATGTAAAAGTGTCTTGGTTAAAGTAAAAGTGAAACATAATGAACCAGTGGAGACACCAGGCTTCTTTAGACCAAATGAGAGATCGACAGAATTCTTATGTTTTGCTCTCCTAAGGCAAGTATCCCAAATGCCACTTTGGGTTTTGAGAAAATATGGTCACTTTTTGAGTTTTACCTCAAAATCCTCATTAGATCAGTTTTGAGACTGATTGATATATATCCTTATTCGATGCATAATAATTCCCTAGTGTGAATTGAGACAAAGATTCTGAAAACTTGGCACTTGTGAGAACCGGGTGAACACTTCTCAGACTATTTGAGACAGAACTGTTTACCTCGTCCTCTAAGTTCCCATGATATAATCTGGTGTATTTGGCTTTTTAAAATGCAAAACCAAGCTATCTTGGCTTTCCCTTTCTGCCATAGCTGGGGGACATGGGTGTAACCCCCGGAAGCACATCCGGAGACAAGATTTGAGTGCAAGCAGGGAGTGGCCAGGTAGGACAGGGAAGCCAACACAGGGTGTGTCCTCAAGCAGGTGACCCAGTTTTGGGATATGGTGTAATGCACACCTTCGAGCTGTCCCACTTGGGGACACAACACTGGTTAATAATCTAAGTTATTTGCCTCACTGGCTGAGAGCTGGGGCGTTCACTCCCTCCTACCCAGGCAAGCCTGGTCTCCCTCAGGCAGGTGGAGAGGCACAGGTGCTTGCTGTGGGAAGCTGCAGGCAGGTGTGGGAACCTTGATTGATGAAGGGGTAAAGGAAGGCACCAATAGCTTCTGCCATATTAGGAAATCACAGTTTCGGTGCTGGAAGGAAATTTTGAGTTCACCCTACAGAATCCGGTTTCTGTAATTGCAAGATGAAGGTTGTCAACTAAATTCTAGACATTTTTGTCTCTACCTTTTAAATTCTTTCCTTGGCGGTAGATCTTTTTTTTTTTTTTAAGATTTTATTTACTTATTTGACAGAGAGAGATCACAAGTAGGCAGAGAGGCAGGCAGAGAGAGGGGGGAAGCAGGCTCCCCGCTGAGCAGAGAGCCCGATGCGGGGCTCGATCCCAGGACCCCAAGATCATGACCTGAGCCGAAGGCAGAGGCTTTAACCCACTGAGCCATCCAGGAGCCCCTCCTTGGCGGTAGATCTTGCACGTATGTATGATCCTGTACAAAGTCATGTTTTGAATTCGATGGGTTGAAGTGTATTTGCTAGAAGCATGGTAGAAGTACCAAGAGGAGTACAAATACTTTGGAAATGAACAAATTCAAATATTTTCATTCTATTCCAGCATTAGCATGGGGGCTTTCTTGTGTGTGCCAATAAGTGTGACCTGACGTGTGTCTGAATCGAAATAACAGCTCTTTTGAGGTGTTGGAGAAGAAAAATCTATACTGAATAAAATCAAGTAGGGAACTTAGTATTTAACTTGAACCTGGTTTTAAAAGTGGTCACAACTCAGGTAATTGTTGAAAGTTAAACAAAGTGAAAGGTTAGATATTGGAAAATAGCAAGAGAATGATTTTCTGTATTTCTTTCCGAGCTCTTCTTCCTTAAGAAGCGTGGAATCAGACAACAGTGTGCTTTCCCTCAGTGGCCACGTTGAACTTTAAACTTGCCAGATTTGAGTTTTGTTGTTTCTGCTATTGATCGATGGGGGCAGGAGGATTTATGGGTGCTGGGCTGAGCAGCGCCGGCTAGAGATGCAGGCAAAAATCCCTCTGTGACTTGCTTTGGGAGCTGCCCTTCCGGAGTCAGGAATATCCTCCAGTAAATAGCAAGGCAGGAGGTCAGAGGCCTGGGAAGGAGCTACTTCTGGGCTTCTGCCCATCCTGTGAAGTGTGGGGACCCCCACTGCGGGGCAGGGGGTGTCCTCTGAGGGTTGAAGATCTGTCCCTAATCTGTAAACGGTCTTAGCCTTCCCACACGACAGACACCCGAAGTCTTCCTTTGCCTTGCACCGAGGGAATAGGATTATTCTAAGCCCATGGGGCTGACAGGATGGGGGTTGGGGGGTGGGTGTGTGGGAGGGTTGGAGCTCATGCCAACTTTTGGGGAATTTCCAGTGATCTGAACTTTGAATTATCCTAATGCTACCGCACAGATGTGACTATGTTTGCTGATATATTTTATTCATTTTTAATTAAATTTTTTTTTTTGAAAGAGAGAGAGAGACAGCATGAGCAGGGAGAGGGGCAGATGGAAAGGGAGAGAGACTATCAAGCAGTGCAGAGCCCTAGGTGGGCTCAGTCTCAGGACCCTGAGATCATGACCCGGGCAGAAATCAAGAGTCAATGGCTTAATTGACTGAGCCACACCAGGGCCCTTTGCTTATATATTTTTAAATGCCTTTAAGGACTGGATGGGACAAGCCCTTTCCCATTGAGCAATTATACTAAAATGGTAGAGATCCTTACACGTCAATCCCTTTAGGAATCATCTGGTGAACTTGTTAAAATGCAGATTTACGGACCCTTAGTTCCCATGTGGAGCCCAGAAATCTGCATTTAGATATTTCCTAGGAAGATTTTGAGATGGATGGTCTAGGACTGCACCTTAAGAAATACCTTGTCATGTGGATCCCAGTTCATTTTAACAAAGAGGGTGGTGGGGGCGGGGAGGATAGCTGTCTCACCTTTGGGTAGAGAGCCACAGCTGACAGTACCCAAATCCTTGGATTTATTTTGGCTAATGTGGGGGAATTCCTGTTGGCATGTATCTAGTTAAAATTTTTATTTAATATAGTGCATATAGCTAGTTAAAAAAAGCTAAGAGGCTTTTCTCAAGCCTCTGTACAAATTTAACCCAAGCAAGTAAAGAAAGAGAACCCCAAATTTGCTGACAGAACAGATGTCCGAGACCGTTCCGTCACAAACAAGTTTTTGAGATCTAGAACACAGCAGCAGCCTAATGCTGGGGAGGGTTCTGAATGGGAAGCCACCAGGATGATGGAAGGAGAGAGGAGGAGCCCCCGAGGACAGGCCTCGCTCGGTTCAGCTCCGAGGACCAAGCTATGGTCTTCCATTCTGATCTGTCCTCTTCGCCATGCTTCTACTCTGGTTCTCAGGCTGAACGGTTCCTCCTTCCACAAGGAACCAGCACTTCTTAGCACAGACAGAGGGGTTGTGACTCCCAGCGTGAGTGTGTCCATGTGACAGCTTCTACGTTTGTCACATCTTGCCCCAAACTGATTATTCTGGAAAGTTAGTCAGTGTTTACCTGGCAGATACTCACGTCTGTACAGAGCCATATTGCTTTCGTCTGTTATTTCTCTAAGCTTGTCCTCATCTCAGCTGTTGTTACCAGGATCACGTACGATGTGAGTGTCATCTACAGGTTCTCAAACTCTTTGAAGTGGCTACGCTCAATATTTAATTACTTGAACCTGCATCATAGGCCCTAACCCCCTTTCAAATGTAACCAGAAAATTGGGAAGACCCTTTGGAATATTTCTGACTGGTTTGGGCTTTTTAAAAATTTCATCTTCTCTTGGATATTTTATTTTTTATGTAGGTCTATTTATTAGACTTCTGTCTTCCTGCTTTACACTGTGGGAGTTTATTGTAAATGGTTATATTTTATTTTGGTTATATTTTATTTATTTTTAATTGAAGTATAGTGGACATATATTACAGTAGTTTTAGCTGTATGACATAGTGATTTGACAAGTATATACATTACCAAATGCTCACTATAAGTGTAATTACTATGTCACCATACAAAGTTATTATAGTATTATTGAACTAATATTCCCTAAGCTGTACTTTCATCTCCATGATTTATTTATTTAATAACTGGAAGTTTGTATCTCTTAATCCCTTTTATCTATTTCGTCTATTCCCCACCTCCTCTCCCATCCGGTAGTTTAGGTTTTTGGAAATCCAAGGTTAAGATTTCGTTGTTAGATTGAAAGGATGGTTCTATGCCAGCCATTTCCTAAACTGCGAGGACATGGACCACATTGCCTGCTGGCTGCCTTTACTGAAGTGTAAATAGAATATTGAGGTTGTGAGAAACTAGCCTCTGTTGCCTGAGATGAAGGACTGTGCTGAGTTATTACCTTTATATGTCCAGTGTCCAGCATAGTGCCGGCTCATACTCAATTCTAATTAAGTCGTTCTCAAGTTCAGTTAATTGTGGAATGAATCAAATAAACTTTGCAAGCCCTGATGATTACATCAAGAGTAGTAATTTACCAGATGAGAGAGTTAGGCAAATGGGGCAAATAACTAGCACGTATGTCATTGCTCTTTATTCTTGATCACTTAGCAAGACATTGCTAATGCATTAGAATACCTTTTCTTTTCTTTCTTTCTTTTTTTTTTTTTTAAAGATTTTATTTGTTTATTTGACAGAGAGAGAGCACAAGTGGGCAGAGTGGTAGACAGAGGGAGAGGGAGAAGCAGGCTTTCCACTGAGCAGGGAGCCCCATGCGGGGCTCCATCCTAGGACCCTGCGACCATGATCTGAGCTGAAGGTAGACGCTCAACTGACTGAGCCACCCAGGTGCCCCTATTATACCTTTTCTTGTTGGTCCAGGATGCTACCTCTTGATTATCTTAAACACAGTGCTCCAGCAGAACCATTACCAATCAGAATGGGTTTGGGGCAGGGGGCGATTCAGGAAAAGAAAAGGAAGGAAAGCTCAGTACTAAGTCTTAAATAAATTAATACTTTCTACTGCCAAGAAAGTAACAATTCCCTAGAGATTGCAAGCAGACTTTATCTTCCATGGCCACTCATATTAATTGCTGGTGGCTGTCTCTAGCCCTGTTTTAGACTTTTGAGGTTGCAGGTAAGTGTCTTAAGAATCCACTAATGATTTTTGTCCTGGGCAAGTGAAAGATGAGTGGTAACACTCTGCTCAACATTTTCCATCCCTACCCAGCAATATTTTTTAGCCCAAGGGCTATCCTGGGCACAAGCAGGGCAATGGGAATAATGGAGCAGGGAAGAAGAGACAGTAGCAGAGACGAAGCAGAGCGAGGGAGAGGGGAGAAGCTCTGTGGGAGAGACTTGAGAGAGGGCTATGCAGTGGGCAGTGTGACAGTGTGTCACCACCAGGGCCTTTAGGGGCGTGTTGTCATTTCAGTGCCATAGGCTGCCTGTCCCTGCACTGAACTGTCATGGGTCTAAATTGCCATTCTGAGCAGGAACTGCCGCATTCAGATGAGAGTTATATTGTAGCAATAGAATTGAAGGGAGAAGGAGAGCGAGGGTTATGGGATTGAGAGGAACTCAGGGGAAATAGTTTAGTGCTTCAACACCCTGCCCTTCTCTGCCCCGCCACCCCCACCCCAGCATTGCTATGGGGATTAGGCATGACAATCCTCTGGCTACAAGCTTTTATTATTTATTCATCCATACTGTGGAAGGCTCTGTGCAAGTTATTGGGACTTATTCAGAGATGAATAAGACCTGTGGTCCACCTGCAGGGGGGTCCCAATCTGCTGGTAATAAAAGATCCATCAACAGCAGCACCCATTAAAAATGTGAGAAGCATCATGAGGTATGTAAGAACAAAAGCTATTCATTCTGCCTAAGGGGGTTAGGGAATTTTAGCTGTGAAAAATATTTGATAATACTGTACCTTAGGAGATATTTATTTTGATGGATTGTTAGTAAGATAAATAACTTGCTGTCGAAAGAGAGAGTCTAACCTACTATAGAATTGCAAAGTAGATACAGCATACCCCCCTCTGTTGATGGATTTATTAGGAAGAGCTGGTAACACTTAAGCATGTCTTTCCTCTTAAAAATAATGTACAATATATGTGCATTAAATTTAATGAAGCAAACCAAAAGACATGGATAAATTTGCTGGTCGGTAAAAGACAAAGTGCTTTTCCTACAAAAGGCAATCTAAATGTTTGCTGGTTGGAGTTGAATTTCTTAATGAAAAAGCCTTATTGCTTCAGATGACCCCAGAACACTTGTGTTTAATATCAGTACTCTACTGATTCCTAAAGGCAAGAAGTCCAAAATAATCTAGTCTTATTTATGGGAGGCCATCTAATCAGTGTGGGGCTGGTAGGTGTTAGTGTTTGCAGGCCTAATTGCTCACTGGACCATCCACTGGAGTCAGAAGCACAGACAAAGGGAATCCATTCCTCTGTAAGAATGTGCTTGTATTGCAGACCTAGTGCCCATTGGGGATTTTCATTAAGTGGACTTTGCAGTGGGCGGTTCTGCTTCATATGCCCAGTGGTTGCTCTATTGATCTTCTCAGGGGGTTGGCAGGCATTTCAGGGTTTAGGATGGCCTGCAACATTTGGAAGGAATGTTTAATTTTAGCACTGTTTCCTAGAGCCGTTCTCCTACCTGCTATGAAGTCGGACCATCAGTCTCCAAGGAGCTTACACTAATTAAAGGGCAAGGTTCAAGAGAACACTTCTTGTTTCTCCAAAAACCTTTTATATGAAATAGTGGCCCAGAGTATATGGATAAATAGCGCAATAAAGACTGTGGGTAATTTCAGTTTATATGGTGAGAAGTGAAGTAGTCTTTTGGGAAGGAAAACTTGAAAATGAGATCGTTGTGTAGATGTCATTTTTAGTAGCTTCTTTAGACATGGCACTAACTATTACTCAAAATAGGAAGCATCGTTTTGGTTGAAATCCATTACAGATTTAATTGGGAGTCAGATGTATGCAGGAAATTGTGTGGGATGACAATATAAACATTACAAAAAGGTCTAAAGGCCTTCAAATCTGAGAAATTTAGACCACTCAGGGACCGACAAAGGGGATTTGAATCTATAGAGCAATTTGGAGTCAGTTCGGGATGATTTTGTTTCTTAACCCTTCTGATAAAAAAAGAAAGATTTTCTTCTGAGATTATGCTGCTGTCAGATATGATGAGTCTTTTCTCTTTTTATATGATTACTTACTATTTATTAGCCTTTATGTTTTTTAAACTCATCTCCAAATTTGAGCAAATGTAGCATATGTTTCTCTTGAGAGATGGACAGAGCGAAATAAACTCCTATTCTCATTCTTTTTTTTTCTTACTTGTTTTTCTAACAAGACAGATCAAAAAAAAATTTTTTAAGTCTAAATGTATCAACCTATACCGTAGGGATATCATGTCAGAGATGGAAGGGTTATCAAGCAAAACCCTGTATGATTTAGTCTGCAATAGAATAATCCCATCTCTGACATAGTAAAATACTTTATTTTTGGAATGGACTTAGAATTTGGGGCATTAGGAGTTAAAGTACTTATATTGTAATTGTCATACTAGGATAAAGTCGATTGCATAACTCCAATATTATAATGCATTTAGACAAAAAATTAGAAAGTAATTTTATGATAAAAATTATCACTTTTGGCTTAATGATTACGATGATATTTCAAACTAGCAATCTATAGGCCAAATCCAACCTATAGACTCAAAAATAGATTTACAAAAAAAATTCCAAAGGCATCTTTTTGTTGTACAGGGAAAGGCAAATCTCTTTTCTACCATTGTCCTGTCTGAGAAACTGTAACCAATTTCTTATGTATCCTTCCAGTTACAGTTTGTGCACATGGGGATATAAACAAATATGTGTGTCCATTCCCAAACCCTGAACCCCAACTTTATACCACTATTCTACACCACTTTTTCCTTCCTTCCTTCCTTCCTCCTTCCCCACCCTCTGTTCTTTCCTTCCTTCCCTTTCTTACCATTATTTCTTGGAGTTCATTCCATTTCAGTACCTTATTATTCTTTCTGATTCTATTGTAAGGATGTACCCAAGTTTGTTTAACTATTTCCTTGTTAATGTGTCCATTTTGGTTATTTACAAATGTTTGCAAGGACTATGAGTACCCCCTTTGTACAAGCACCACATCAGATCTGTGACTCTATATCTATCCATAGGATACATTTGTGGAATTGAAGTTGCGGGGGGGGGGGGGAGGGAGGAATGTTGTAGTTATGCTATTGTTCGAAAGTCCTCCATGGTGGTTGAATGCATCTGGCCTCCCAGCAACACTGCATGAGAATGCCTTTTCCCTCCCCCTTGCCAGCCCAGTATCCTACCTCACTCTTTGATCTTTGCCAATTCAAGTGGAAAATAGCATCTCAGTGTTTACTATCTTTTCATATGTTCAGGAGCCATTTTTACTTCCTCCTCTGAGAACTGTACAAAAAAAAAGAACTGTACAAAAAAACCTTTTAAAATTTGGTTGTTGGTCTTTCACATATTGAGTTATATGGGCTTCTTTTAATTTAGCAATATTAGCTATTGGGATATGTGTGTAAACAGGTTGTGGTTCTTCTTCTTCTTCTTTTTTACTTTTTTTCTTTGTATTTTGCCTATTTTGTACGTTGTACGAGGAAACTTGTACGTTGACTATTTTAAATTATTTAAATGTATGTTATACATTGTACATTGTACGTTGGAAATTTGTACGTTGACTGTTTTAAATTATTGGTCTTTCATTTTGTGACCTCTGGATTTTGTGTCAAACTTAGAACATCATGAGTTATATAAAAATACGTCTCCCATGACATTTCACCAGGTATTTTTATGTCTAATTTTTTACTTTTAACATTTTAATCCATCTAGAAATGATCCTGGTTCAAGACGTGGATATCTTTGGGGTTTAATATATTGTTAATTTTTGTGAATATTTATGTTTATATGAAATGAAGGTATAGTCTCAATTTTCCAGGGTGAAGAATTTTATATTTATCAGTCAGATCTCTATTGTTAATCTTCTTTTTATTCTTTTATAACTTTACTTAATTTTCCTCTATGTTATTTGTCAATAGAGAGAGATGACTTAAAATCTCTTCTAATGTTTCTCAGTATTTTTCTTTGAATCTCCTAAAATTTCTTCTGTATTCATACTGCTGTTCTTTGGTGCAGAAATATTTGTAGCAGTTGTATTTTCATTGTAGATTTTACATAGTGTCATTACAAGTAGATTTCTTTGTCTTGCTTTATGCTTTTTGCTCTGGATTCTACTCTGCCAGTTAAAATCATAAGCCCTGCTTACTTATTTGCTTTTGCTTGTTAAAATGTTATCTCTTATTTTCACTTTCTGAATCATTTTTCCTTTTCATCTACACAGAATTGGGTTTTGATTTGTGATTCAGTTTTTGTCTCTCAATTAGTGTAGGCCATTTAGATTTACTAGTATGACCTGTATATTTGGTGTGGATTCTGTCATCTTAGTTCATGCTATCTTTTCTACTTTGAAGAGTATTTTACTTTGTGATCTGTTTTCATTCAATTTGTCTCTGTGTAGTTTTTCTGATATTAAGAAGTTTGTATTTTTGTGCTAGTTACCTTTCGATACTTTTATATACTATCTTTGGTTCCTCCATGTTTTTAGACTGTACTTGTTAGTTTCCTATTATATGCAATACTGAGATTCACATGTTCCCTCTTCCTTGCCCTTCTGTTCTTTTACTTTATTAACTTATTTCAATCAATACTACTGGCTTTTTTAAGTGTTTCCCTTTGAACAACTAGGTATGTTTAAATTTGTATTATTTGACTCTGTTACCTTTGACAACCTTTGATTTCCAGATACTAAAGAGGAGGGAAGCAGAAAACTTATCGCCTTCTTTCATAATCCTCTCATGATTTTAGTTAGTTGTATCACATTAAAATATTCTTTCTTTGATATATAGTGAAATACATTCAGTGTTCATCAGCCATCTCTTGCTTACTTTCCCTCGCTATATTTTGGTTGGATGAAACTTGTCATCCACTAGTTTTCTTAAGGAAAAATCATGGCAATATTCCCTGAATTTTTACATATTTTAAGTGGTTTGACTGAAGCTTTTATAAAACTTGAAGGATAACTTGACTGGATATAAATTCCACAGCTCATAATTCTTTGATAGTCTTACAGGTATTGATTTACTGAGTTTTGGCATTGGGTTCTATGGAGAAAGCTAGCTCAGCTTTATTTCTTTTCTCTCGTCCTATCTATTGTTTGGTACTTTTGCCTGGCTGTTACCAAGATTTTGGGCTTATTTTTGAAATTCAATAAACTTTTCTAGGATATGTCTCAATTTGGATCATTCTGGATTAATTATTCCTGGGTCAGTGTGTGCCCTTTTCCTCTAAAGAAAAAAACTCATGAGATTTAACATGATATATTTGTTATAAGACGTATTATTTAAAATGTAAGTAGCATTCTACCAATGCATAATAAAAGCTTACGTTTCCATTAGCACTACTCATTCAAATCTATTTTGTACTTGTTTATGTCGATACGCATGATGGATGGATAAATGTTTATAGGTCTAGTCTACCCAACCAAAGTTTGATGGCCACCTACGGTAATGGTAGTCGACCAATGGTAGCAAATCATTCCAGGTTTTTCTGTGCTTTATTTTGTCTCATCTTCAAGACAACCCTATGTGTAAATTCTATAGTTATCCCTATTTTGTAGAGGAGAGACTAAGGCTTAGAAGAGATAGGTAGCTTGCCCATGTTAGTGAGAAGTAGAGCTAGGATGTAAACATAAACCAATGGGCTCATAGCCACTAGATCACCCAATTGTCTAACTATTTAGATACCTCTCTTGATGCTGAGGTATTATTCAATCTGTCATTGTATCCTTCTTATGAAAACCATGTACCTGAAGGTTTTTGAGTTTTAGATCCAATTAGTTCTCAACTAGAGGCAATTTCATTTTCAGGGGCATTGGTCTGAATGTCCTGAATGTCTGAAACATTTTTGGTTGTTGTAACTGGGGCAAGAGATGGTGGGTGTTAGAGGCTGAGTAGAGGCCAGGGATGCTATTACACATTCCACAATGTGCAGGATAGCCATCACACAAAGAATTATCTATCCAAAGTGTTGATAGAGCTGCTGTTGAGATAATCTAACTTAGATGCTGATTTTCTTGAAGGAAAAGTTCTCTTTCATACTTGTATAACTCTGTGTAATTTAATACAGTGTTATGACTGAGAAGATGCATAGAAATGTGACTATTAATTTAACAAAAATAACATTGAGATATATTTTTTAAAGTTCCAATACTCTTTAGAATTTCATTCCTTCAGTGCCCAAAAGAACAAGCCACCAGCTGTACCTTATTCAAGATTTGACCTGGTTTTTAAAAAAATTGCTTCTTTTTTTCTTTCCTTGATGTGGCTTTATATCAATAAATATTTCAGGAATAGTTGTCTCATCATTGAGTTAAAGGGAGGCTGTTCATTAAAGAACTTCATCCCATTACTGATGAAGAGCTCCCAATTAATTATTTCCTGATTGCACAGTACAGTATTTATGAAAATTAGGAAGAGTTGTTCATTTTTCTTTGGGGGTAGAGAAAGAGGTTGTTAGAATAATGAAACTGGACAGAATTGTCAGAGTTTCTATTTAAAAGACCATTTTATTAATTAGTCTTTCTCCCCCTTCAGGGGATGAGGTCAACACTGATTGAGATTTGCTCAAGATCACTTTCCTTACGGGAAGCTTACCTTTCAATTTCACTCCACACTTTAGAGCAACTAAGAACACTCGTTCGCCATTATTATAGTACAGTCTGGCCACCCCAAAGAAAAGGCCCACTGCCCAAATGATAATTTAAGAATTTCTCTCTCTTTCTCTCTCCATCTCTTTATACCCTCCCTGCCCCCCATAAGCCATATGTACCAAAGCAAGAACTTGTATTGATTGCCTCTGGATAGGGGTGTGGAGGTGTGGCACAGTATTCTAAGCAGAGTACCTTGAAAAAAGTAATTTAGTGATATGTCCAACAGGGAAGTTCCTAAAACGTGGCTTCAGTATTCAAAACTATATGTTTGCAATTCCCCTATAGTACAATACCAGAAACTCCCAGCCAAATACTTGGGAAGTTTTAAAAACATTTCAGGGAAATGATTCCTACTGTAGGCTTCCATGAGCTCACAGAATTTTTTTTTTTTTTTAAACTGGTGATAAATCTTTCTTATCTTAATGAGCTCTCTTAGCAAATGAAGGAAACTGATTTAGGAAGGATGAATTGTGCATTTCAGAACAAAAATAAGGAGCATAACTAAGGTGTTTATCAGTATGAATTCCTCTGAGAGCTGTGCTCTTCCTAACAAGTTTTCCAGCTAAAGGTTCCCATTAGCAGCTGTTCGGTCGTTAATTGTCTTTCTTCAACCAGTAGTCACGGAAAGGTTTCATGGCACCCGAGTTCTTTCTGTGCATCTCCTCCATCCAAATTCAAAGGGATCATTGGAACATCTGGAGGACAGTATGACAGATAGCACAGTCCTTCTGGTACTTGTACTTCCATGTGTCTCTCAATGTCTTCTTAATTAGGATGCAAAGTAAAAGTGACAGAGCTGTTGCTGGTGAACAGGCACCAGCTGGCCCCTCCATGAGAGGGGGCAGATTTAGCAATCGGGGGTGTAGCATAATCATTCATATGCCCTGACAGACAGGAACACTTTCGAAAAGGAATATTGCAAGGTTCTTTGCTCGTCTGATGTCATTTCCTTGCTACATTTTGCAGTTTTGTGTGATGAGAACAAATGGGGCTACTCAGGTGCCCCCAGATCTCTCACTTCTGAAGCTCTCAGAACTGAGTTCAGGGGAGTTGAGTTTCCTTAGGAGACAGTGGGGAGAATTGAAATATTTTCTTTGCGAAGGATAACCTGCATGTAGTCGAGTAAAAATGTCTTCAAGTCAGTCTAGAAACTCTTGGTGAGGTAGTTGATTGCACGCATTAACTAATTAGAATTGCTAGCGTGTGAAGGGTAGAGAAGACAAGACATTCGAGATACGGTGTCAGAGTACTGTTTGTAAACTTTAGAATAAAATCATACGTGTCTGTAAATTGGAAACTAATATCTCCCCTCTTATCTGTAAGATGGTTATAAGGGACAAAGAAAATGTGATTTTTGTGCTATATTCATGGAACTCTAATATAGCAGACTGAAATGGAAAACATCAGTTTTGTTAGCTGGTGAAAACTCATCAAATTATATACTTTTCTGTATATATAAAGTTAATAAAACCTTTGAAGGAGTCACTTACCCGTTACATTCTCACAAAATCAACTGAACAGGATAACTTTTGCACCCTTGTAATTGACCAAATTTTAAAAATTTCCTTATTTACCATTGAGGCGGGTTGTTTTCATATTGCATAGAACATGGTGTTGATGTCTCACTATTTTGCCACTTGTTAGCTCCATGTGGGTTTGGGCAAGATCTGTGATTCCTTGAAGTTGACTTTCTCGATCTGTAAAGTATGGCTAATAGTATTTGCCTTGTAGGAGTGTTATGAGGATTAGCGATCCCTGGCACCCAGCATTGCGTCTGGCACATGGTAAACCCATAATAGTTGGAAGCTAGTAACGCGGTTATGATGATGATGGATGATGATGATAAGGTAGCTTGTAGTCCTGCAGGAAATGGAAGCAAAACAAGTTTAATGTAGCATAAAAACATATTCAGGTAGTTGTTCAGAAAATATATATTGCATACTTACCTGCCGTAAATCATGGTAGTAGTAATTTGGGGGAAATATTAAAAAGAATTGAAACTAGCTCATGCTGGCTGGGTAGGGTCTCAGATTAATCTTATTGTCCCAGACCTGGTGTGGGATGTTTCTGGATTGAAGTCCAGGCATTGACAGTCTGCTTATCAAGGGAATGGTCAGGACCATTCTCTCTGGACCTTGACTTCTTTAAGTACTTAAACACTGGGAGGGACTGTCTCAAACCCCTGGTTGAGCCTTCGCGAAAGGCTCTCCCAGGCTTGGGTTCTCAGGCCAGAGAGAGAGACCTGGAACCATGGTTCCACGGACCCTCAGACTTCAGATACTCCCTGCTGTCTGGGCTCCTGCTGCTGATCCCCCAACTGATGGGACTGTGTTCAATATCAGGCCTGAAAGAGGGTATATATCCTTTAGGCTCCTTTATATAGTGTCCATTAGGCTGTGGGCTATTTCCCTTTGGGGCCAGTTGTAGGCTGGCCAATTACTGTAGCCTCCATTTCTGCCCCAATTAAAATACTCCATCTTTCTTATTTGTCTTTGAGCCCCTCGGAAAAATTTTACTCACCTTCGAAGGCCCAGAACAACCATTATCTCTTGATGAGTTTCCATCTGGCCTTTCTAGGTGTAATGTAAATCCTTACACTAGGATTTTCATTCTTTTTTTATGCCCAGAATCCTCATTTCATACTTTTCTAATAGCCTTCATCATATACCATGATTTATGGTTGCCTATGTGATGATAGTGAGTTTCTGGAAGGCAGGAAATGTCTAATGTATTCTGTGTCTACCGAGAATAGAACATATTAACTGATTAGTAAGTGCTTGTTAAATGGTGCTGATTTTAGGATCTTATCGTTTGACCTCAAAACTTATATATAATTAGTATAGTCAATCCTAGGAAAATAGAATGAAAGTTGCTTACATTCACTTTTGGAATGTATGAGGCCAAAGGGAGGAGACAAGGAGGTGGGGGGCTTATCAGTGAAGGTGGGTATAATGTTCTGGGAATTTATTAATGAAACTATAAAGCATCTCAGTTCTCTCTGCTTAACTCCCTACTGGAACTTCTGCCTCACTTGAAAGCTGTTGTCTGGATCTTGTCTTTCCCTTTGCATCAGTGGGAGAGGTAATTAAGTGTTCCAAAATCAAATTATGTTTCAGAGTTCTCTCTCTGTGTTGTGTCAGGTTTAGGACAAGGGAGAAATGCTTTCTTTACTGATTTTTTATCATTGTGGGAGGACATTACAAATTTCTTGGCTTCTTTCTCTACCAGATCTGTGCCTCTCTTGGGCCCAACCAGTGTTAATACCCCGATTTCCCTTCCTCTCTTCCATTAAAGTTACTCCAATGGTATCTCCACGATGTCCCTATTTTCATAATTCCACTTCCAGTGTTTGTGACAAGGAGACTGACCCACCACACACACATGATAGGAATGGCCTATGGAAAGAGACTGAATAGGGAGTCAACAGACTGGAAATCTAGTCCTGGTCCTTCAGTGGTTGGCCTTAGGCAAGTCCCTTAACCTTGTGGAGCATCAATCTCCCATCTGTAATAGGAGCCATTAAATCTATTTCATGGTGTCTAGAGATGAAACAGGTGACATTGCTGGTACAGTGGCTAGAACACAGTAGCCATTCAATAAGTCACAGTAGTTGTAATTACTCTTGCTGCTATTATTATTACTATTGTACCCTTGGATCTTTCTCTACCATTGTGCACATAGCTTCAACCCAGGTATTTTCTTTCCTAAAGAGACCTCTCACTCTCTCTCCATCACCATATCCCTAATCGCCCACAAAAGATGGGTGTTCTTCTTCTCCTAAAATCTCACATTGACATGTTTCATGATCTGCCCTCCTCAGTCACTTCAACTTCCTTTCCTCATTGCCATCAAGAGCCCCCATGTTTTTCTAGCCACCCCCCCCAGAAGACGTGGAGCCACCTCTCCTTCATTGTTCTTCTTATGCGCAGCTCTGAACAATTCTTTCTTAGATTCGTTCCTTTCTACTATTACCCTCAAATCTTAGCAATTGTTATTTTAGGTTTTAAATCATTTCAACAGCACGCAGTATTAGGCTTTCTGTCTTCAGTCTTCTCTTCTAATTCATCCTATACACTGCTGCTCAGATCTTTCTCCTTGAAGCCAGATTTCATCCTGTCACTGCGTAATTCAAGAATCTTCAAAAACTCTCTGCTCTATCATGCAAAGATCTTCACTTTTTGGCCTCCTGTTTATTTTCAAGTTGTGACAAAAATCATTTACTCCCAATTTACCAAAGACAAGTTAGTGTTTTCACAGGCGAGGAGTACTTAACTCTAAAAGAGAAACAAAACATGTATATAGATTTTTTTTTTTTAATTTTAGGAAAATCATTACATAACCCATTGACACACTCTGCAGGATCTCAGCTTGAATTTCTTTCCTTCCCTTCAGCCCTGAAGTTGGCATGGCCTCTAGGCTGGTAGAATTCTCTCTCAGAACTTGTTTTTTTTTCTCCCTGGGTAGACTCCCAGGGTCAACATCTCCTTAGATCCAGAGCTGGGTTACACTTCAGCTCTGGCCAGTGGCTTCTTCTCCTGGGCCCAGTCAGCCTGTGTTGAGCTCCTCTATGAAGAATATTCTGACGAGGACAGCCCAAAGCTCACTAGCATGAGGCAGAGGGAACAGCGAGCACCATGTTGCCAGAACAAATCCATGGCTCTTTCCTGTTCCACAGAGTCTGTGCATTGTAGGGGCCCCCTCCTTCTTTCCTACTTCTAGTCCCAGTGATGGCTCTAGTTTGATGACTTACTAAACAGAGGCGATAGGCCTTAATCCCAATAAATATCATAGCCTTCTGGGCCCTGTTCGGATGCCCAATGGCATCCCTGAGAGATGGATCTTGCAGAATTCTAGTTCTTCCAGGCTGTGCCGATAACCCCGAGTAGCTCCTCTCCTCTCTGTTTCAAAAAGCAATGACCGTGCTGTTCCACTTTTACTTGACCCTGCTGTCTGCTGGCAATTTCCTTCTTAGCAACAGGTTAAGGGGAGCTTTACCTCGCCCAGTCTGTTTCCTCTATATCTGCTTTCTCAGCTTGAACTGGAGCCCTTATTTCTGGAACCTGCTGAGCCTTGTCCTGTTCTGCCTCCTGCAGCCACTGCCGGATCTCAGCGGCAGGTCTTCAGCAACAATTACTGAGAAAGACAAATACGTTTCTCCAAAAAGAAAACAGTTTGTGAAGTCCAGCCCTGCCAAAATCACCCGGGGGGGTAGATTCCCACAGCGATGCAGAGTGTCTCCATTCAGAATGACTCAGGTGTCCAAATATTGGTCAGTACTCCTAAACTGAGCACTCTTCTTTAAAAAATAAAATAAAATAATAATTGCTCTGGAAGTCCCCTGCTCACCACCTGAGTTGACAAGTTTGAATTGCGCTGAAGTCTTTCACAGGTTCCTTCCCTTGAAATTTTTTAAATGACCATTTAATTCAGTATTCCTGTCTTCTGCTCGTTTTTAATAGTTTGCCACTTCTGACTCTCCATTCAGGACCTCCAGTTTCTCAGCTTCCAGAACTGGCTGAGTGATGCTCTTAGTTATAAGCTGTGCCTCCCCCCCCCCCCCACCCTTTCTCCCACCTTGCCCCTTCCCTCCGACACCTCCTGTACCTCTTTTCCTCAGTTTTCCTTATTACAATAAGAGCCCAGCAAACCTGTGTTGCATTTCCCCCACTCCCCAGATTGTTCATGTCTTTTTCTGGCTGTGGCAGATTTTGCTTCTTCTCTCATCCCCTCTGCCAACTCTACAGATCTTCCAAACACGGCTCCGGAGCGGCTGTCTCCCAGGAGGATAACTAACACAGCTACCGTTCCTGTAGCCATGCAGTTCCCAGAGTGGTTTTCTTTTCTTCTTTTTTTTTTAAAGATTTATTTATTTGAGAGAGAGAGAGCATGAGCTGAGGGGAGCTGCAGGCTTCCCACTGAACAGGGAGCCTGATGTAGGGCTCGAACCCAGGACTCTGGGATCATGACCTGAGTGGAAGGCAGACGTTTAACCGACTGAGCCACCCAGGCACCCTGATTTGAAGGTACCAGCTGAGCCTCATGTAGTTCAGTTCTCATGTCCTGGGTGATTCCTCAGAATTTAAACACTTAGCACTATTGTAGCTTGCACGTGGAAATATTATGGTGTGGTTCTCTGCTATTTCTTTCTTTTTTTTTTTTTTTCTGCTATCTATTTCTGTGTGTAAACTCAGTCTTCCCACAAAAATGGTCAGTCTTGAGAACAGTGATTCTTTAATTCCGTTTGGAAACGCTCACATTTTCTACTCAATTAGTACCACTGTTTAATGGAGGCAGTGACTGAAGGAGGACAGTGTGACCCAGGGCATGTGTTTCAGTCAGGAGGAAGAGAAAGGGTGGCCTCAGTGAGTCCGGCCCCGAGCCCCCCACGTCTGCCCGCGCCATGCTAAAGCAGTGGATCTGTGTGGCAGCCTGAGCCAAAGGGAAACCAGTCACACTGATCTGTCCGTATTGAAAAGTTTGGTATTTTGCTTATCATGGATTTTTTTTTGCATTCATTTTGATTTTTAAAGCATTGCATTGAAGTATTATCTAACTTGATTTCTGCGTGTATTGGCACCCCACTCACCTCACCGTAGGGCTGATCTTATGCTGGGGCCCGTCATCAAACATGGCAATCTTTTGCTTGTAAATTTATGTGTCTGCTGAAAAATGGAAAGTAGAGGGGCACCTGGCTGGCTCAGTCAGTAGAGCAGGTAACTCTTAATCTCAGGGTTGTGAGTTCCAGCCCCATGTTGGGTGTGGAGATTACTTAAAAATAAAATCTTTTAAAAAATTTAAAAAAAATAATTAAAAAAAAAAAGAAAAGTAGAGAGTCACTGACTTCGGATATTAGCTATGGATCTTCAGCAAGCATCTGACTCAGCTGGAAGGCTGGTTAAAAGAGGGATTGCTGGGCCCTGCCCCTGGCTCAGCAGATCTGCCCACACCAAGAATCTGTCTTTCTAGCAAGTTGGGTGTGAAACTTACGTTTCTTCACAGACTGCTTTAGGAATCACTGACTTGGGAATTCCACTGTGTCTGAAATTATTCAGGATACGTGAGGTGGGCACTCAAGGTGGGTTCCCTTTATTTCATCTCTGAAAACTTTTCTTTCTTTCATTTTTTGGTGTGTGTATGAAAAAGAAGTGGTAATACACAGCAATGAACCCAACTACATCTAATCTTATTTAAGTAGGACCATTCTCAACTTTTAATTTTTTTACAGTGACTTCTTTTTCAGAGAAAAAAATATTTTTTTGTTGGCAGGGAAAATTTTATTAACTCTCTAAAAGAACTCTGTAGTTTTTAAGTGTACAATATGGTATGTTGTTACAAATTAACAGACTTTAGGTTTTAGAGCAATTTGTGGTTTAAAGAAAAATTGAGCAGAAAGTATAAAAAGTACACTCCTCATCCCCAAACACATAATTTCTCCTATTTAACGTCTTGTATTAATGTGGTACATTTTTTTACAATTGATGATTCAATCCTAATATTGATACATTATTATTAACTCCACCAATTTGCATTAAGGTCACTCTTTATATATTCTATGGGTTTTGACAAATATGTAATGACATGTCTCTACCATTACAGTATCATATAGAATAGTTTCACTGCCTTAAAAATCCCTTGTGCTCCACCTAGTCCTCCCTCCCTCCTCCTGGACCTTTGGCAACCACTGATTTTTTTTCCATAGTTTTGCATTTTCCAGAATGTCATATAGTTGAATCATATAGTATGTAGCCTTTCAGATTGGTTTCTTTCATTTAGCAACACGCATTTCTGGTTCCTTGATCTTTTTGTGGCTTTATCATTCATTTTTTTATTAATGAAAAATATGCATTGTATGAATATACCACAGTTCATCCATTCACCTGGTGAACATCTTGGTTGCTTGCAAGTTTTGGCAATTACCAACAAAGCTGCTTTAAACCTTTGTGTGCAGGTTTTTGTGTTAACCTAAGTTTTTAACTCATTTGGGTAAATACCAAGAAGCTACAGTGAGTTTTATTGTTTTTTTAAATTAAAGATTCTATTTATTTATTTGAGTGACCGTGAGAGCTAGAGAGAGAGAACATGAGCACACACAGAGGGAGAAGGAGAGAGAGAAGCAGACTCGCCACTGCGCAGGGAGCTCAATGCGGGACTCAATCCCAGGACCCTGTGATCATGACCTGAGCCGAAGGCAGATGCTTAACCGACTGAGCCACCCAGGTGCCCCTACAGTTTTTAAAACCTGCCATCGCTGTGATTCCAGTGGAGAAATAGTGGCATGGGCATACAGTCCTCCAACTGAGCACTGCTAGTACAGTGAGTGACTACTGCTGGCTACTTTGTATGGAGTCAATGAATTTATTCATATAAGACGCTCAGAAAAGTGCCTGGCAAATAGTAAGCACTCAGTAAAAGTTGCCGTCATCATCATCATCATCATCATCACAGTTACTAGGTTCCAATCTCTGTGCTCAGAGCTTCATGTACTTTGTCTCTCCTCAAAGAACTTGGCAAGTTAGGACTCCTTGTTCTTACTTTTCATGTGGATATCTGAAGCTTAGGGAGATTAAGTAACATGTCCAATATCATACAACTCGAGAGTGGCAGACTGAGACATAAACCCAGCCCTTTGTGATGCTGAGGCTTTAAAAACACTTCCGTGGCAAGGGGAGAGCAGTTTACCAAAAAGGTTAGAAAAAAAAGGATAATACTAATAATTAAACACTGGGATTTTTTAAAAAGGCAAAAATAAAAAAAATCAAAAAAACAAAAAGAGAAAATTAATTTTATCAAACCTTGTGAAAAAAAAAACAAAACCCAAAGCCATTGTGCTATAATTATATGCCCTAATCACGGGTCTAACTATCGTAAATGGTTCATTATGTGTATTTGTACAAATTACAAAATGAGTTGTAATTGTTCCCACGTTGTAAATAAATGACAAGTGACTACATGCTTCCTGAAAAACATAATGAAATGACTTGTCAAGTACATTATTCTTATTGAAGCAAAGGAGTTCCACGTCACTGGAATTAACTTGTACCCAACCCCAAGATCAGCATTCCTGTCATAGCCATGCCTTTCTAAACTGCCCTGCCTGTCTCTACCACTTCTTGAGATTAATACATTTCTTTACCATTTTCTCTCATAGTCTTGGGAATGCCACCTTTTGTATAATGTGGTGGTTAAATACTTAGGCTCAAAAGACAGAAGGGTGTACGTTCAAATCCTATATCTGCCCTTTATGATCTGTGCCTCGATGTGGGGCACATTGTTGCTAGACCTTGATTCTTCCTTCATGTATGCAGTGGTGATACAGTGGATCCTAACTAAGAGATTGTTATAAAGATAAATGTGTACAATGTGTAAATAAATACACACACACACATACTTAGCCCATGCTCTGGAATATAAAAAGGAATCAGTACATCTTGTTCCTGTGATTAGGGCCCAATTCTCATAAATGCTCTTCAAATGGTGAGTCAGAGATTCAGCACCTTGGGGAAATGGGGAGTGAGCATGTATGGAAACAAGAGGGTAGACTGTCCACTAAGTACTATTTTAAAAAAATTCATTAACACTTACCAATCAAAATTTTATTTCTAGACATTTTACACAGAACCCAGGAGACACAAAACAATGAGACAGGTCTCCTGTCCCCACAGAGCTCACGTGCATGTCCGAGGGGGAGGATAGGCATGTGAATGTATAAACTAATAAATGATAAATGTGTCATAAAAAATGTGCAAACACTGGGGTGCTGGCTATTTTTGGTCTCTGGTGATAGGAGACCACAAAAGAGCAATTAAACCTGCTTATGGTCACCTGAGAGAGACCTGCAACTGAATTCAAATCAATGCAAAATGGAGCCTTCCAGAAGTAGAGCCAATATTCCACCCACACAGAGTTGGAGCACCTCCAAGCCCAGCTGGGAATGAGGCGGCTACAGCTCTAACACTGGTACACACAAACGGGGTTGCGGTCAAGTTCTGGGCACTCTAATTTTGGTTGTTGATATCACACACAAGAAAAGAGCACAATATCAAATATTGAAACCATGTTTAATGCCTCAGGGTCACATTTCAAACCAAGGACTATTAACCAAAAGAGCCACACAACTCCTGGCTACCTCACAAAATAGCCTAGTAACTTGATATAGAAGTGAGAAGATGAGAACCACAGGCTAGCTGTGAAAGATTTCTATGGCTCTCAAGAGATGGTGAGATCCTAATATAGACACTGAGACTCCCCTGTGAACTTCCTGTGAGCTGCTTTTCTGTCTCACTCATCTTTGTGTCCCTCAGGTCCTAGCAAGGGTCCTGTTACCCGGACTCTCGTCAAAAAGTTTGTTGAGTATAAGTGGATTGAGTTATTAGATTTTAAAGACTTGCAAAATACTGAGCTGTATGGGAGCTAAAAAAATTATCTTAATTAAAGTGTAAGAGTCCTATGATACAGAAGTAAGAATGAATGCTTGGGTAATTCAGTATTTTTTCAAGGACTATAAGCTAACACTCTAGAAAGTATCTTTGGCTAAGGGCTTGCTACTATATTTATTAATAATAAATATAATTAATAAATTATAATAAATAATGCCTAGAAAAAGGCATTCTTCCCTTTTGTAGAAATATAATGCTAACAACTATCCATGGGGAAAGTGTTTTAATTTTTTTCTTCCAGAAGTGATGAATGTCATTTTGCTCAATTGTCTGTTCTCTTGACTAGTTTTCATTAGTTTTACTATAAATTTGTGTTATTTTAATTTTTAAATTATAAAAATTGCAAAATCAATACTTGTCTGAAACAAATGTAGGAGGTAAAAATAGAAATCTTTCATTTCCTCCACCTACTTCTCCTGATTCTGATGTTTTGGTGTACAACTCTTCAATCCTCTTTCTAATGTATGCATAAACCTACATCCATAGTGCATCCTTTTATATTCATAAAATATTTTAACATAAAACCAATCATGTTACATATTTGTTTCTGCAACCTAAAGCCCTTTTCTTAGGACTCAGTCTCTGTACAGAAGTCGTAATGTAACTATATGCTTATTTCTGTTTGTTTATTTATTATCTTCCCCACCAGATTATGAGCT
>CM052886.1:67669265-67824608 GCA_028534135.1 Potos flavus
CATTTGAAAAATCATCACTAACACAGATATCAAGGAACTTAATGCCTATTTTTCTTCCAGGATTTTTATGGTTTCAAATGTAATGTTCAAGTTTTTAATCCATTTTGAATTGATTTTCATGTTTGGTTTAAGACAACAGTTCAGTTTTACTGTTTTGCATGTGGCTGTTCTGTTTTCCCAATACCCTTTATTGAAAAGATGGTCCTTTTCTCATTGTATATTCGTGGGTCCTTTGTCATAAATTAATTGGCCCATATATGCATGGGTTTATTTCTTGGCTTTCTGTTCTGTTTAATCTACGTCTCTCTTTTAAGCCAGTACCATGCTGTTTTGTTTACTACAGCTTTGTAATACAGTTTTAAATCAGAAAATATGATGCTTCCAGCTTAGTTCTTCTTTCTCAAGATTGCTTTAGCTGTTTGGGATCTTTTGTGATTTTATGTGAATTTTAGAATTGTTTTATTTCTTTGAAAAATGCCATTGGTATTTTGATAGGGATTGCATTAAATCCTGTAGATTGCTTTGAATAGTATGGGCATTTTAATAATATTCTTCTAACGCATGAGCATGGAGTATCCTTGCATTTATCTGTGTCTTCTTCAATGCCTTTCATCATTGTCTTTTGATTTTCAGTATAGACTTTCACCTCTATGGTTAAATTTATTCCTAGGTATTTTTTTGATGTGATATTAATGTTTTTTTTTTTTTTTTTAAGATTTTATTATATTGGGGCGCCTGGGTGGCTCAGTGGGTCAAAGCCTCTGCCTTTGGCTCAGGTCCATGATCTCAGGGTCCTGGGATCGAGCCCCGCATCGGGCTCTCTGCTCAGCAGGGAGCCTGTTTCCCCCTCTCTCTCGACCTGCCTCTCTGCCTACTTGTGATCTCTCTCTGTCAAATAAATAAATAAAATCTTTAAAAAAAAAAGATTTTATTTTATTTATTTGACAGAGAGAGAGAATGCAAGAGAGGGAACACAAGCAGGGGGAGTGGGTGAGGGAGAAGCAGGCTTCCCAATGAGCAGGGAGCCTGATGCGGGGCTTGATCCCAGGGCTCTGGGATCATGACCTGAGCCAAAGGCAGATGCTTAATAACTGAGCCACCCAAGCACCCCTGTAAATGGGATTTTTAAAAAAAATTCTTTTTCTGGTAGTTTATTAGTGTATAGAAATGCAATTGATTTTGTATTCTTCAACTCTGATGAATTCATTTATACTAACAGTTTTTTGGTGGAGTCTTTAGGGTTTCTTTTACAAGTTATCTACAAACAGAGACAGTTTTACTTCTCTCTGTTTTGGATGACTTTTCTTTCTTTTTCTTGCCTAATTTCTCTGACTTGGGCTTCTAATACTATGTTGAATAAAAGTGGTGAGAGTGGGTATCTTTGTCTTGTTCTTAAGTTAGAGGAAATGCTTTTAGCTCTTCACTGCTGAAGATGATGTTAACTGTGGGCTTGTCATATATGGCCTTTTATGTTGAAGTATGTTTCCTCTATACCCACTTTGTTGAGTTTTTATCACATATGGATGTTGAATTTTATCAAATGCTTTTCTGCATCTATTGAGATGATCATATGATTTTATACTTACTTTTTCAATGTGGTATATTATACTGATTCTTTTGCAGATGTTGAACCATCCTTGCATCCCTGGAATAAATCTCACTTGATCATGTTGTATGTTTTTTAAAGTGCATTGTTTAATTTGGTTTGCTAATTTTTTTAAGATTCTGTTTGTTAGAGAGAGAGAGTTTGAGAGAGAGAGAGAGATCACAAGCAGGGGGAGGGGTAGAGGGAGATGAAGACTCCCTGCTGAGCAGGGAGCCCAGTGTGGGACTTGATCCCAGGACTCTGGGATCATGACCTGAGCCGAAGGCAGACACTTCATGGACTGAGCCACCCAGGCACCCTGGTTTGCTAATATTTTGTTGAGGATTTTTGCATCTATGTTATCAGGCATATTGGCCTGTAGTTTTCTGTTCTTGAACTGTCCTTTGTCTTGTTTTGGTATCAGGGTAATTCTGACTTTGTAAAATGAGCTTGGAAGTGTTCTCTTCTCTTCTATTTTTTGGAAGAGTTTGAGGATTGGCATTAATTCTTTAAATGTTTGGTAAAATTCACCAGTGAAGATATCTGGTCCTTGAGTTTTGCTTGTTGGGAGATTTTTGATTACCAATCCAATCTCCTTACTATTAATTGGTCTTTTCAGATTTTCTGTTTCTTCATGGGTCAGGTTTGGTAGATTGTATATTTCTAGGTATTTATCCATTTCTTCTCGCTTGTCCAATTTTTTGACATATGATTGTTCAAAGCAGAGTAGTTGCTTATGATCCTGTGTAAACATCTTTTGTATGATCTTTGTAATGTCTCTTCTTTCATTTCTCTTTTTAGTTCTTTGAGTCTTCTCTTTTTTTAGTGAGTCTAGCTAAAGTTTTGTCTATTTTGTTTATCTTTTCAAAAAACCAACTCTTAACTTTATTGATCTTTTCTATTGTCTTTTAAGTCTCTATTTTGTTTATTTTCACTCTCATCTTTGTTATTTCTTTCCTTCTACTAACTTTAGGCTTAGCTTATTTTTTTTTTTCTAGTTGCTTATGGTATAAAGTTAATTTGTTTCTTTGAGATATTTCTTGTTTTTCAGTGTAGGCATTCATCACCATTAACTTCCCTCTTAATAGTGTTTTTGAGTTTTTTTTGTTTTTGAGGCATCCCATAAGTTTTGGTATGTTGTATTTCATTTTCATATGTGTCAAGATATACATTTTTAAAATTTCTTCTTTGACTCAGTGCTGATTCAGTTATATGTAGTTTAATCTCCATATATTTTGGATTATCCAGTTTTCTTCTTGTAATTGAGTTTTGTGGGTTTTTTTTTTTATACAGTTGTGGTCAGAAAAGATGTTTAATATGATTTCAGTCTTCTTAAATTTATTAAGACTTGTTTTGTGGCCTAACATATGATCTGTAACGTTCTATATAACCTTGACAATGACGTGTATTTGGTTGCTTTTGGATGGAATGTTGCGTAAATGTCCATTAAGTCCATCTGGTCTAACATGTTGTTTAAGGCCAATGTTTCCTTATTACTCTTCTGTCTGGATAATCTGTCCATTATGAAAGTGGGGTATTAAAGTCCCCTACTATAATTGTATTGCTATATATTTCTTCCTTTAGCTCTGTTAGTATTTGCTTTATATATTTAGCTGCTCTGGTGTTGGATGCATAAGTATTTACAGATGTTAAATCCTCTCATTTGATTGACACCTTTATCATTATGCAATGACTTTCTTTGTCTCTTATTATGGTCTTTGTCTTAAGATTTATTTGTCCAATATAAATATAGCAACCAAGATTTCTTTACATTTCCATTTGCATGGAATATCTTTTTCCATCTCTTCACAGATTTTTCAGTCTGTGTGTATCCTTATATCTGAAGTGAGTCTCTTGTAGGCAGCATATATGTGGGTCTGTATTTTTATCTACTCAGCCACTCTGTCTTTTGAATGGAGAATTTAGCCCATTTACATTTAAAGTAATTGTGGATAGGTATTATTGCCATTTTGTTAATTCTTTTCTAGTTGTTTTGTAGCTCCCCTCCATTACTTTCTTTTTTTTTTTTTTAAGATTTTATTTAATTATTTGACAGAGCGAGAGATCACAAGTAGGCAGAGAAGCAGGCAGAGAGAGAGGAGGAAACAGGCTCCCTGCTGAGCAGAGAGCTGGATGTGGGGCTTGATCCCTGAGATCATGACCTGAGCTGAATGCAGAGGCTTTAACGCACTGAGCCACCCAGGCGCCCCCCTCCATTACTTTCTTCTCTGGCTCTCATCATTTGTGATTTGGTGATTTTATGTAACAGTGTGCTTAGATTCTTTTTATCTTTTGTGTGTCTATTGTAGGTGTCTTCCTCTGAAAGAGGTATATTTGCATACTTTAAAAGCTGCTGCCTGGGGTTCACCTTCCAATCAGCCTGAGACTAGGTGCTGACTGAAGTCTTCCCCTTTGGGTCCTATACAGGTTTTGGCACACTCTCAACTACTGGGAGCTATTAAAAATAAACTAGGCTGCTTGGATAATCACAAACATTTGAGAGACAGCCAAGAGCTAGGACAAGGTTGAACAGGAAGATTCATCTGCTATATGAGAACATTCCTTCCAGATGAGGAGAGGAATACTGGGAGATTAGAATTTCTGTCTGTTCCCTCTATGTGGAAACCTGGAGTGATAGGTCTGTTTGTTTTCTACTGTTCCATTGAAGCCATGAACACAAGCCCCACTGGCCATCAGAGCCAGGCTATCAAGGATGTGACCTCTGGGCAGCAGCCATAAAAGATGGGGCACCAGATATGTGCACAGGTTCCTTTCTTGGAGATACTGGTGACCTGGTGCAGGGTAGAGCATGAGTGTGAAGATGGTGTTTGCCAGTGTCCCTGGTCTCTGGAGAGTATTCAGTCTGCCCCTAGATGTTTATTTAATTAGAAGTTGGCCTGGGGGCGCCTGGGTGGTTCAGTTGGTTAATCATCTGACTCTTGATTTTGGCTCAGGTCATGATCTCAGGGTTGTGAGATCAAGCCTTGCGTTGGACTCTGTGCTAGGCATGGAGCCTGTTTAAGATTCTGTCTCTTCCTCTGCCCCTTCCCACATTCCCTCTTAAAAAAAAAAAAAGTCTGCCCTTTAGACTACAGCTATGAAGGCAAGCTAATAGGCTTTTTCACAGAAAGACTGGGAGTTTCAGTCCATTGCCTCTCTACTGCACAAAAACCGGAAGGCTAATAGGCTTTTCTAAACTCTTACAGTTAAGCTTTTGGATGCAATTTAAATTCTGCCAATCAGATGCATATGTAGGAAAGCATAATTCAGAATTGATTTAAGCAGGGAAAGAAGCAGTCGTACATGGCCTATCCACACTGCTGGTGTGGACTGAGCAGATACTACAAGGCTCTGAAGTCAGCAGTTCCTACAGCCACTTTTCAATCCCAACATCACTGTGCTTACTGTAATCTGTGCTCTAAACTTCTTCACTACGTCATCTGGGTGCCATTGCCATAGTTTTTAAAGTAATTTTTGTTGGGTATACAATTCTAGGTTGACTGTACATTACTCTCCACCCATTTTTAAAGATGTTGCTATACTGTCTTTTCGTTTGCATTGTTTCTAATGAGAATTTTGCTCTCTTTTTAGTCTGTCTCTGTAAATAATGTCTATTTTTCCTCTGTCTGCTTTTAAGATTTTCTCTTTATCACTGATTGTGAGCAATTTGATTATGATGTGCCTTGGTGTAGTTTCTTCAAATTTCTTATGCTTGGGGGTTCATTGATCTTCTTGCTACTGTGGATTTATAGTTTTCATTAATTTTGGAAATTTTTGAATAATTATTCCTTTAAATATTTTCCACCTTCTTTGAAATTTTCTCCAGCATTTACTGATGCTTCATTTTGGTTTTTTTATTATTATATCTTTTTCTCTCTGTTTCATTTTGGAAATTTTCTATTACTGTGTCTTCAAGTTCACTAATCTTTTCTTCCAAAATGTCTGATATTCCTTTAGTCTTATCATGTTTTTCGTCTCATCTGTGGTAGACAGAATTCTGAAATGACCCCCTGAGAGTTTTTGCCTAATCCCCAGACTGTGAATATGATGAGATACCAGGCTCCCAATTATGTAATGCTACATAACCAAAGGAATTTTTTAGATGTAGTCAAAGTTACTAATCAGTTGACTTTGTGTTGGTCAAAAGGGAGACTATCTGGGGGCCTGTGTGATTATATGTCTTTAAAGTGAGTGAGTTTTTCAGGATGGTATCAGAAAAAGCCAGAGAGATAGGAAGCAATGAAGGATTGAGTGCACTGTTGCTGGCTTGAAGATAGAGGGATCCCTATAAAAAAGATTTGAGAGTGACCTCTCGGCTCCCAGTGGCCTCTGGTTCATAGCAAGAAAATGGGGATCTCAGCCTTATCACCACAAGAAAGTTGATTTTGCTGACAACCTGAGTGATCTTGAAATTGAGTTCTTCTTCAGAGCCTCGAGATAAGATCTAGACCAGCCAATAGCATAATTTCAGTTATATGAGACCCTAATCATCTACTCTAGTCAGTCCCTCCTGGACTTCTGACCCATAAAACTGTGTACTAATAAATAGGTGTTTTTTTTTTTTTTAAGATTTTATTTATTTATTTGACAGAGAGAGATCACAAGTAGGCAGAGAGGCAGGCAGAGAGAGAGGGGGAAGCGTGCTCCCCACTGAGCAGAGAGCCCGATGTGGGGCTCGATCCCAGGACCCTGAGATCATGACCTGAGCCAAAGGCGGAGGCTTTAACCCACTGAGCCACCCAGGCGCCCCTAAATAGGTGTTGTTTTAAGCTACCAAAATTGGGATAATTTGTTTCCTAGAAATGGAAGACCAGTATATCACACCTTGTAATTTTTATCTCTAGAAGTTTAATTGGGGGGATCTTCTTTTATATCGTCCATGTCTCTTTAACCTTTTAAGCATAAGGAATGCTATTATAAAATTGTTTTAATGTTATTTTTATTACAAAATTATTTAATGTTCAGCTAGTTTTAATATCTGTCAGTTCTGTGTCTGTTTCATTTGCTTGATTGATCTAGTATTCAAAATGTGGATTATATTTTTCTGTTGTTTTTCATGCCTTGTAATTTTTGATTAGATGCAATATATGATGAATTTTACTTTGTTGAGTGCTAAATGTTTTTGTTTTCATGTAACTATTCTTGAGTTTTGTTCTGGGGGTGCAGTTAGCTTACTTGGTAACAGTTGGATCCTTTTAGGTCTTGCCGTTAATGTTTTCGAGGCAGCACCAGAGTTGTATTTAGTTTACTACTATTATTTTTCCACTCAGAGGCAAGACCTTCTAAGTATTCTACCAATTCCTTGTGAGTTACAAGGTTTTCCTATTTAACTGGTGGGAATAGACACTATTCCTGGTCCTCTGTAAGCTCTGAGATACCATTTCTTCTCATTCTTTCAAGTGGATCTTTTTTTTTTTTTTCTGGTAGTTTTCACAAATGCATGAGCGATCCATTCTCAGGCTTTTGAGATTTTAGACTTCTGTGTGAAGCTCTCTCCTCTCTGGTATTCTTATTCTGCAAACTCTAGCCTCCTTTGTCTGCTTGGACTCCAAGCGCTGTCTCTTAGACTCAAGGAGTCTACCTAGGCTGCACCCAGATTCCTTTTCCCTGGGTCCATAGCCTGGAAATTCTCTCCAGGCTGTAAACTGGAAATCATAGGGATTACCTCATTTGTTTCCTATCTGATTTCAGGGATTACTGGCCTTCATTGCCTGATGTCCACTGTCTTGAAAACTGTTGTTTCATATATTTTCTGCAGCTGGGGTGTGTGTGTGTGTGTGTTGTTTCAGGTTCAAACATAAATCTGTTTCCTCCATCTTAGCCAAAAGTCTTTCATTGATCTTTTGACATGCAGTGGTTTGTTTAGATACACTGCTCATACCTAGAAAACATATCTTGTTAACAAGTAAGTATGGTAAGGAATAAATCAATGACATATATTGTGTGCCACATTTATTTATACATTTACTTCCATGTTGGTTTGACATCCAAATTGAATTAGACAACTATTCAAATAAGATTAAATTTGCCATTAGAAGATAGTGGAGAAAAAGGCAAGTTGTGAGAATGATCAGGAGTCGGCAGTAGAGGATATGGCAAAAATAAAATGATGAGAAAGGAGGAGGGCATATTGTAAAAATCAGTGAGGTAGTAGTGTAGGAGGAGGAATGGAAATAAAGATGGATAAATGATCCTTGGAGGGCACTTTTTATGTAATATGTATTTTCATATGTCAGGGTAAGACTGTTTTCTCTCTCTCTTTTTTTCTGTGTCTCTGTACTACTCCTATACATGCATCTTTTCTACATGCATCTACAGGTATGTAGCTCTAAATAAAGGATATGATAAATGAGGACAGTTGTTCATTCCTTCATAAGTAATTTTTATTTATCATCTATTCTAATTCAGGCACTGGGCTATGATAAAAGACACAGGTTTTAAGGGTAGATACAGTTGTTCATTCCAAGGATGGTGTAGAGTCTAGCAAGGGGGACAGACAGTAGACCATAACAACAGACTTTGTGGCTAAGCTAAGAGTAAACAGGGCACTAACAGAGCCATAGAATGCCACCTGTTCCAGAGTTGGGGTGGGGGTGCTCAAGGAGAGCATCCCTGAGGTGAGATTTGGAGGATGAAGAATTGAGCAAATAAAGTAGGAGAGGGAGGAAGGAAAGGTGTTCCAGGCAGAGGCAACAAGGCTAGTGTCAACAGAGAATGGTTTTGCAGAATGGCAGAGCTCAGTATAGCTGGAACAAGCACTGTGAGGGGTAAGGGAATTTATTGGAAGGTTTGAGAAATTTGAGGGTAGACTTGACATTTTCCGGTGTTAATGTAAGTGGTGGCTAGAGTCTAAAGAACATCTATCCTAAGGGTTCCTGGTAATACGTTTCCTGGATATATAAACCTGTCTGCAGAAGAAACACAGGGTGAGAGATGACATTTTTTCTTGGATTAGTTTTCCTGGGTAAATCCCTCTCTCATCATTTTATAGCCAGAAACATACCTCCTACATGACAAGATGGGGCTTCTTATAGATTTGGTATATGTATTCTGGCAGATTGTAGAAACTCAAGAGTGTTTCTGTCTATTCCGAATAGTTGCACATGTTGCTTATGACTTTTGCAAATAAAGAAATGAAGACCAGGCAATATGAAGCAGTGGATAGGTGACCACATCTTGGCAGTTTTGTTTTCAGAAGAATATTTGGTTTTCTTTTGAGCTTTAAGGTGGGGCATTTGAGTGTTTTGAGCTCCTGTTCTTTGGTCTGCAGGCATAAAGAAGTAAGGTTGAAATAGCAATCAAGGTATAACAAGTGAGGATGTATCACAGCGACTCATATTTTGACATTTTAAACACAAGCCAAGCAATTTTTTAATTGTCCAAATATATAGAGTGCAAGGAACAGGCTAAATTACCTTCTTCGATCACTTGAGCAGTTATAAATCACTGATTAAATATTTAAAGTTCTTTTCGTTATTTACAGAAGGCTGATAACTTTAAATTTGCATAATATTTCATAATAGTTTATTAAAAAATGATGCACAATGTAGAAAGCAATATATCATTTAAATTACTTACAAAGAAAAGGCATTCACCTGCCCCTGCCTCGTGGTTTATTGGAATAATTTTGATTGTAAAATAGCATTTTCTTTAAGAAAATTTGTGGGGTTTTTTGGTCTTAGTTTTCCAGATATAAGATGCAGAAAAGGAAAAAATAATTGTAAATTCTCTATCCCCTGGTGGCTACTCCTCCCAGACAACATAGAGGTAATATTAGTGTGATTGTCTTGAGCATCTGTCTGGGCTCAAATTGGAACCCTGCAGTTCTAGCTGTAAAAACCTGAGCTTGTTATATAAACTCTCCAAGCATCTTAGCATCAGTTTGCCCACCTGTGGCACAGGTATCTCAATAATACTTTTATTGTAAGATTGCGTTGAGAATTAAATTAGCTCTTTCATGCTAGTACTAGGCTTATATTAAAGGTTCAATACATGTTGGCTATTATTATTATTATTAGCTCATAGTAGGGTTAAATGTTTTGGCTCCCTCTGAGATTTTTATGAAAACTGTGGATGTTTCTTCAGGAAAAAAATGCTTATTCGCGGGACATTTTGCATGTATTTTCAAGAGTCTCACCAAAACCTTGAGGCTCTTTCATAATTAAGAACAGATGAGACGGGGTGATATCCAGTGTACATGGGGAGGGATTGGCTGGATAAGAACAAGAACGTTGATATATATGAAAAATTCATAAATTTGATAATGAAAAGATATGGAATTCTCTTCTGTTTGCATCTTTTTTCTCTTTGAAATAAGAAGCAAAGCTGTTGGTTGAGAATAAGGAAAGTAGGGAGTGTTGGAGGCCTAAGGAGAGGAAAGTGAATAATTGGGAGAATGAGAAAATGAATTGCATAGGGGAAATTGAGCAGCATTGCCAGGCAGTGCTGGGGCCCACTGAGATTTATGATCACAAATACAAAGAGACCAGACAATTCTTTAGATACAAATGCAGAATAGAAAAATAGTTGAGTGTAATCAGGTTCAGGCATTTCCAGATGAATATCACGGAAGGAGAGGCAAGGGAATGGTGGTATATGATAATAGTTCTCATGTGACTTCACCTACCCCTTGTTATAGCCTTTGGAGAAATCATGAGCCATGTGGTGACATGCAGACCCTTTGTTACTGGGAAGTGGTAGGATATCCATCATGGCAGAGGCAGGAATACCCTCCCTTCCTCCTACTTCCCCATTGCTCTCTTCCTTATCAGGAGCCAGAGGGCTCAGAATCTTCATCTCCTGTTGCCTTGTAAGAAGGAGATGCCTTTCCGAGATGAGGCAGGGAGGGAATCTGTACTCTAGAATAGATACTTGTGCGTCTTTTTAACTATTGCTATCTTAGGTAACTATATTACTTATGCTAATTCCATCTTAGGCAACTACATTTCTGACAAGAGAGTGTTCTGTTGGATTATCAAAGTGTTCTTTGATAATCAAAGTACCTGTGCCTTTAATAAAACAGTTTCTGAGAAGAAGCACTTTGTATATAAAAAGTCATGTTCACACTGAATTTCTGTTGACTTAAACGGAAAATACATGCCTTGTTTCACTTGCCTTAAAGGGTAGGAAAATCAAAACAAATGAAGAGAAAGGGTATAACTTTCCATGCTCATTTTAGAAAAGTGTTCTACATTTCTCTATGTTTTGACTCCACTGGTAGCATTTTATTTTCTCCATCAACTTATTTCTGCTTAGCCCTTGAGAACAGGAGTTGCTAGCAGTTTCCTTCTGATTACTGCCAGAATTTGCACTGTGAGGAAACCTAACCTGGGGAAGCCACAGAACAGAAGGAAGGGCAACAGTTTTTGCTTCCACCACCGCCATAGAATCTGGGTTTCTCCTTCCAAGACTGAGTTCCAGGAGTAGTACTCCTTCACTTCCTCTTGTAGACAGACCTTTGTTTCTCAAGCAAAGCTATTTTACCAGCTGGTGTGGAGATCCAGTGCATATCCTACTCAGGCAGGAAATTAAGAGCGTGTTCTTTTCTGCTATTCACTGTAGAAAAGATAGGCTTTCAAAGTCAACTAGACATGAGCTATTGCAATTTGTAATAATTTTTCCGAGTCTTACCTATAATTGAAGATTTTAGTTTCTCCTCCTCATCCTTGTCATCCTCCTCCTCCAGCTCCTACTTCTTTTTCCAGGGTATTCTAGCTACGTATGACAAAAGCATCAAAGTCATACTGACTTCAACCATAATAAGGATTTTACTGGCTTGTGAAACTGGAAGTCCTAGGCAGGACAGCTTCCAAGTAACTTAATCTCGTGGCCCTTGCTTCCGGTTTTTGTATTTTTTAGCTCTTCTCTTCTTAGTGTACTGGATTCATTCCCAGGTTGGCAGCAGTTTAGGGCCTTGCATCACAAGGAACAATTTTTGAGGAATGTCCAAAATATCTTCCAGAAGATGAGGAAGAACTTTCAGAAGTTCCAGAAAGCCTCTTCCTGGTATCAGTGGGTCACATGACAATTTACCAACCTCTGGAAAGGAGGATGAGATTTCTTTCAGATAACTAAGACTCACCCTAAGAACTGAAGATGGGGTCAGCTTTCTCTGAGGCTGTACAGAGAAAGAGAAAACCCATGGAAGGAAATCAAGACTGTTAGGAAGAAGGCAGGAATGGATGAAGGGTAGATAAGAACAATCCAGTCTACCCAGAGCTCAGGCATTGCTCTCTCTCAGCTCTTCTGCTTATGTAACAAGTAAGCTCCCTTCTTTATTTGATTCCAGATTAAGATTGCTCAGACACCTGGCCCCAGAGGTTGCTTACATCTACCAATGGCATTCCCCTGAAGTAGACTTTCTGGGCACACAGCCTGTACTAGAGTCTTGGAGATTCTACCCTCTTCCTTTGTCACACATTCATTGTTTGTGCTTTTGGTGGGCTGGCTTTTCTGACAAGATTTTATATTTTCTTTCATGAATTAATATTCTCTTTGGTGTTCTCACCCTATCCGAGGCTCCTATGTCTCGCTTGAGATTCCTATGCTCCATTCAGTGAGAACCACCTTTCCCAGGAGCTCATCATCTGGTCTTTTCTTGTTACACACTTTGAAATCAACTTTGAAAAATCTAAAACCCAACTATGTTTGATTAATCTCCATCTGTTACACCAGATTGTTTTCAATATCAAATTATTCTCGTTGTCATCATCCAGGGGCATGGAATGGGTAGAGAAGATAAAGCATGGACTGCTGCTGGGAGGAGCCACAGCTACGATTCCTTTATTGGGAATTGAGGGAAAGACTTCCCAGCTTGTGGATTAGTGGATGAGGCTCCATCTGCAGCAGGAACAACTGGTCTGCTTGCTCTGTTTTGAGGAGTTGCTGCCACTAAGGAAGGGAAAGCACTGTGTTCTTATAATCATATACTCACCAGTGACTAATTTCAAGGAATTTTAAAGCATAGTCCCAATTTTTCAAAAACACAAATTAAAAACTGACTAAAAGGTTGTTTTTCACTCCTGACAGTGACTATACGTCATAATTTGTCAAACTCTCTCCAGGGAGAAATATGTGTTACTGTGAATGAAGGGGCGACACAGGCCCCTTTCTTATATTCTCTTCCAGAGACAATACTTTTTTTGTTTCTCGGAAAGAATAATGGCACTAACTTGGCACTCAGAGATGCACACATTAAGACTTTTTACATATATTTAAGACACTTAGAGAAGGGTCAAGGATTCAAGTGATATTACTTTCATGATATTAACCAACTTTAAGTGCAAACTATTTGCTAAGTATTAAAGTGTATTAATTTATTTAGTCTCCACAAACTGCGATGAGGGTAAGGGGTATTATTTATCTGTTGAAGCTAGGACCCAGAGAAATAAAGTAATTTGTCCAAATTAACCCAGTTGGTAAACAGCAGAGCTGGATTCAAATCTAGCACTCTGTCTCCAAACCATTTGCTTTTCACCACTTAAATCTCTCAGAAGTCTGCCCTTCACCCTTTTACAACACACCCCTTGCAGGTTCTATGTTGTGTTACTTTTCTTATCCGTAGGAGGATTCCTTTGTTGCCTTTTTTTCTTGGCTCCTTTACTCTCTCCTACTCCTTTTCACAATTTCAGTGTCCTTTCCATGTGGAGACAGGTTCATGCAAGCAAGGAGTGGTCTGACAGGGCCTGAGGGAGGAACCCGGTAGAGTTGAAAGAGAGGTGTTGGACTAGATGAAATCAGTGAATAATAAATTAATTCCAGGGAATCAGAAAGATTCCAAGGGCCTAGAAGAGAGGGGTCCAGAATCTTAGTAGATAGAAAGTTATATACAGTGGCGTTGGTAAGCAGTCAGACAGCAGAGCATGGGGCTACAGCCCTTCTGTTTCTCACTTGGGTATGTCCATCATTTGATCTGCTCTATTTCTAGTTCTATTTCTGGTGACCAGAATTTTTATATGCCCTTCCCAGCATTGCTCTTGTGACACATCTTTATTTTGCCTTTGATGGGCTCCTGGACCGTCCTAGATGCGGTAGAAAAAAAAAATATCCTAGAACAAAAGCTGTTTCTTAGTTCTTTTCATGCATCAAAAATTTATTGAATGCATACTATATTTCCATACACAAAAATCATACCAAAATGGATTTAAAAATTGAATGTTAGACCCGAAACCATAAAACTTCCAGAAGAAAACTTAATAGGTAAGTACTTCAACCCGTTTTTGGCAATGATTTTTTGCATTTGACACCAAAAGCAACAAAAGCAGAAATAAGCAAGTGAGCCTACATCAAACTAAAAGCTCAGCAAAGGAAACCGTCAACAAAATGAAACCCATGGGATGGGAGAAAATATTTGCAAATCACATATCTGATAAGGAGTTAATAATATCTAAAATATACAAGAATTCATGCAACTTAATTCAAAAACAGAAAACAAAAACGAAATTAAAAAATGGACAGGGGCACCCGGGTGGCTCAGTCGGTTAAGCATCTGCCTTCAGCTCAGGTCATGATCCCAGAGTCCTGGGCACAAGCCCCACATTGGATTTCCTGCCCAGCAGGGAAGTCTGCTTCTCCCTCTTCTCTGTCCCTCCTCCTGCTTGTGCTCTTTCACTCTCTCTCTCTCTCAAATAAATGAAATATTTTTTAAAAATGGATGAAGGGCATGAATAGATATTTTCCCAAAGAACACATACAAATGACCAACAGGTACATGGAAAGATGTTCAACATCACTAATCACCAGGGAGTTGTAAATCAAAGCTATAGTGAGATATTGCCTTGTACCTGTTAGACTAGCTATTCTCAAAAGACAAGATATTCCTCATATGAGTGAAATTATATGGTATTTGTCTTTCTCTGACTGACTTATTTCACTCAAATGTAGAATTTAAGAAACAAAAGAAAGAGAAAAAGAGACATAAAATGTTCTTTTAGATACAGAGAAGAAACTGATGTTTGCCAGAGGAGAGGTGGGTGGGCAGGATGAGTGAAATAGGTGATGGGGATTAAAGAGTCAACTTATCTTGATGAGCACTGAGAAATGTATAGAATTTTTTTTTTTTTAAGATTTTATTTATTTATTTGACAGAGAGAGATCACAAGTAGGCAGAGAGGCAGGCAGAGAGAGAGGGGGAGCAGGCTCCCTGCTAAGCAGAGAGCCCAATGTGGGGCTCGATCCCAGGACCCTGAGATCATGACCTGAGCTGAAGGCAGAGGCTTTAACCCACTGAGCCACCCAGGTGCCCCGAAATGTATAGAATTTTTAAATCATCATATTGTACACCTGAAACTAGTGTATCACTGTTAATTATACTTGAATAAAAGATGTAAAATTAGGAAAAATAAAAATGTTGGATGAAGGAAAAAAGTAAGTGCTGGCAAGGATAAGGAGGAAAGAGAACCCGTGTACACTGTTAGTGGAATTTTTTTTCCCATTATGGAAAACAGTATGGGGGTTCCCCAAGAAATTAAAAACAGATCTACCATATGATTCAGCAATCCCTTCTCTGAATATATCCAAAGGAAACAGAACTATTATCTCGAAATGATATCTATACTCCCATGTTTATTGTAGCATTATTCACAACAGCCGCGATGTGGGAACAACCTAATTTTCCATCAGTGGATGAATAGATCTCTCTCTGTCACTCTTTCACACATACACACACACAGAGGAATATTATTCAACCTTTAAAAAGAAGGAAAGGCTGTAATTTGTGAAAATAATGGATGAACCTGGAGCACATTGTGCTAAGTGAAATAAGTCAGAGAAAGACAAATACTGCATGGTATCACTTACATGTAAAGTTTAAAAAAATCAAACTCATGGAAACGTAGAATTGAAAAGTGGGGTCATGGGCTAGGGATGTGTGAGATAGGCAGAGGTTGGTTAAAGGGTACAGACTTTGAGGTATAAGATGAATGAGGTCTGAGGTTCTAATGCATAACAGGGTGACTATAATTGATAACACTGTGTTGAATAGTTGAAATTTGCTAAGAGAGTAATACTTAAATGTTCTCACACAGAAGAGGGTGAATGTGTGAGGTGATGGATGTGTTAATTAACTAGATGGGAGGAATGTTTTCATAGTGTGTATGTATATCAAATCATCACATTGTATACTTTTTTATACAATTTGTACACAATTTTATTTCTCAATTATACCTCAATAAGACTGGGAAAAAACCCCAACAAACACTTTCTGGAGCCTTTTCCAGTGGTGATGACAGTGGGATAGAGAGAACATGGGAGCATATTCTGTGTGAAGCTTTCCTTGGAGGTCCCTGAAATTAAAAACAAATTAAACTTTCATCACAAAACACATTACGTATGTTGGGATATTATGTTTGTCTAATGAGCCCTTATATTTTCTCTCACTTTCCTGTTGTCTTCAGCTGTAGGATATCTGAGGCAGGAGACTGTGCGAGAACGGAGATTTCTCTCAGAGACCAAAGGTACGTGGTCTAAATGAATCATGACAAAACACTGAGTGGTGTCTTCCCAGGTGTCACACGTTATGTGCAAAGAGGGGGTGAGGAAAGGGTAACTGTTGGGTAAGGACTGTGGGAGGTTAGCTCTTTGCTTCTGCATGTTTTTATACTCTGGTGAAAATGTACAATTACATAGCATGCTGATTTAAATTCGTTTTAACACCAGATATAAAATTCTCAGAAGAAAGATTATCAACTTGCCTATTTATTAAAAATCAAGCAAGCTATGGCTGAAATGTATAATGAAAATAGACTCTTTGAGGGAAACCATGCTGAATTACTGTTGCTTAAGGGACTGTGTGCAGGTTCCTATTATTGGCAGGACACTCACTCCATCAGCGTGAGTGACATCCTTCTCTCCTCTGGCCTTCCGCTCCACCGGCTCGTGGCCATTACCATTCTCAAGGTTAAGCTATGAATGAGAGTGTTGTTAGTTGGAAGCCTGAGAGTGTGAGAATCTTTCCCTTTTGGTCCTAATTCTGAATAATGTTCACTAGCAATTCAAGCCTGTCTTTTCACCCATAAAACCATAAAAAAAAATGTGATTCTCATGCTTTGTTCTTTTTACCTTGCTGAGCCTCAGTTTCCTTGTCTATAAAGTGGAGAACATAGATTTCAGAGCTTCTTTCCAGCTCTGGTCTCCTGTGGTGTCTATGATCTGACAACCTTGAGAAGAGGACGAAAGTAGCTCATCAGTGGGGAACCTCATCTTAAGTAGCAAAAGAGTTTCTGAAAAAAACACATGTAGAAAATTGAATTTTAAAAATGCCAAAAAATGGTTTTTGAAAGAAATTTTTAGTGACCTCCTTTGGAAGGTTCTTTTCTCCAACTTCACCTAATTTGACGTGTTTTGATAGCTTGACTTAAAATAACCACTTATCTGTGGTTTTCTGTCTATAAAATATAAACTTGTTTTGCCATATGCTTGTTAAATGGTAAAAGCATCGATAAAATCCTCAATCTCCATGGTGCTTTGTGGAAATCATCCGAAGAGAGTTAAATGTACAGTACTTGCCTCTGGGAGAGTGTCTGATATATCAGTTGTGTGTATAGATGAAGGACAAAAAACACGTAAAATTATGATATTTTAATTGAGTACAAGGAATAGCAAATATCTCAAGTGATATACTACGTGAATTTTTATTCAGTGGAAGAAGATATCATCTCGTGTAGTAAATTAAAGAGCACAGATTGAAGGACATCAGAATATATGAACCCCCAAAAGGAAAGAGAGATGCCCCACTGATTTGGGGAGAAGAAGGTGTGAGCATCTGATGACATCTGGAAGACTTGAAAATGTGAACTTAACTCATTCTGAAGAAGATCCAGTTTTCTTTACTGTAGTAGGTGGGCTAGTGCTCTCCAAAGATGTCTATGCCTAATCCCTGGAACCTGTCACTCTGTTACCCTGCATGGCAAAAGGGACTTTTGCAGCTGTGATTAAGGTTGGGGAGATGAACCTCGTCTAATTATATTAGTCCTTTGAATCAGAGAACCTTTCCTAGAGATGTGATCAGTAAAAAAGGGTCAGGAAGATGGGGTGTTGCTGGCTTTGAAAATGGAGGAAGAGGCTGTGAGCTAGGGAATGCTGACAGCCTTTAGAAGGTAGAAGAGTTGACAAAACAGATTCTCCCTGAGAACCTCCAGAAAGGAATACAGCTCTGTCGACACCTTGATTTCAGTTGACGAGATGCATACAAGACTTCTGACGTACAGAACTGTAAGTTAATAAATTTGTTGTTTTAAGCAACTCAATTTGGAGTAATTTGTTACAGCAGCAATAGAAAAACAGTATACTTACTCAGATTCATATCCGTGTAAATAAAAACTCTGACATTTGAATGTCAAATGACTTTACAAAAAAAAAAAAAAATCAAGATTTCATCCTCAAAATCTCTTATATTATGCTCCAACAAGGAAGTGTTTATGTCTTGCAATGCTGAAACCAGATTAAAATAAAAATGGGGTGCTTCTTTAATTTCTCTGACCACCTGTGGTCTTGGCCCAAGCAGGCTGATCTTTTTTGATGTACACCAGGCTTTCTTTTGGGGATGGTGGCTCTTTCTTCACTAACTTGCCTTAAAAGCCTTTCAATTTGTATCTTACCATTTGAATTATTTTTGTTAAGTGTTTCAAGATTTTTCTTGAGAATTCTTGCTTTAACTTATGCTTGTTATTGATTGAATGTATATTGAATGAACTCATTCTGCTGTGCGTTCTTTCTCCTAATGTTCGGATGCTCTTGGCCTTGAATATTGGGACAAGGTCTACCCATTTCATTTGAACACATTTTGTATAATTTGATATGCAAATAACTCATTGTAGGGATTCTCAGGTATAGAGGCCTCTACACAAATATTTTCTACAGATTCCTTCTCCACTATATAAATACTTGCCCTTTAGTCTCTTTCATTCAAAGAAGTAGAGCCAACCTGAACAGTTTAGAGTAGAATCAACCAAAGGCCACACCTTTGTCCTGCTTAGTCTAAAGGTGAGGGAAATTCCAAAGCGATGGATTCATGTAAACCTATGGTGCCTTCCTTGGTGTAAAAGAGGAAAGAAAGGAAATTGTCCCAACCTGTATCAGTTGAAAGCTAGAAGCATGGAAAACATTCAGAGGCCTTAGAATTCCTTCTCTATAATACACCCAGACTGCCCACTTCAGTAACAGCTCTTTTTATTTAGTCTGAATGTTTGTCTCCCCCTCAAAATTCTTGTGTTAAAATCTTAATGTCCTTTGTAATGGTCCTGGGAGGTAGGGCTTTTGGCAGGTGATTAGGTCACCAGGGTGGAGCCCTCATGAATGGGATTAGTACTCTTTTGAGAGAGACCCCACAGAGCTTGCTAGCCCTTTTGTTAGTGAAAACACAGCAAGAAGTCTCAACTTAGAAGAGGACCCTTACCCAATCATGCTGCCCCCTGATCCAGGACTACTGGCGTCCAGAACCATGAGAAGTAAATTTCTGTTGTTTGTAAGCTGTCTACCCTGTGGCATTTTACTCTAGCAGCCTCAATGGATTAAGACATCCCCTCACATTAACTCACTTAAAAAATTGTGATTTTTAGGTTACAGAGAAGTCTCATGGAAGTCCTGAAAATGCTGAACAACTAGTGTTTAGGAAGAGCAGGCACTGGAGTAGCAAGGGAGAACTCAGCAATCAGTTCATGAGCTTTCTAGTACTTAACCACTCAGATGCTTTTCTTTCTCTTTGTCTTGCAGCAGTCTGAGGTTCTCAGCATTCCAATACACATTTCTAGAAGAAGAATATGATTGCCTCCCACCCACTCCCACCATGATGGTCCCTGGAATGACTGTCTTGCTTGGGAGAATCACAGAATAAGCATGGCCACTTAGGGCTGGCCCTTATCAGGGGCCCAGACTGGGCTTTGGTGGAGCAGGACATGTCTTACTCCCACTGCTCTTCTTTATATCCTCTACATTTTAGCCTCTTCTTCCTTAATTGTTATATCATTTTTTTGCATTGTTTTCCTGCTTTAACTTTATTACTTTTTTTTAGAATACAACTTCATATTTTCTCTTTAGCAGTTTGTTGTTACAATTAAGAGGCATTCTGGCCAATATTTTATCTCGAAGGCTATTACCAACAGACTGGGTCCATTTCTTTTCTTGTCTTTTCTACCATCAGGAGCTATAAGGAGCAGGAGAGAGTTGATTCCTCCATTTCTTGTAGCAACAGCTCCTCTGGTCTATAAGTTATGACCCTATTTTGCATCTTAGAATGATCATTCTGGCTGCTGTGTGATGAACGTAAGCCATAAGGGGAGCAGGAGACAAAGTCGCATAACCATCCTAGATGCTGTTGCAGTGATCCGGGGAAGAGACTGGTGGCTTGGACTAGGGTGGCAGAAGTGGAGGCTATGAAAAGCGATCAAATGTGGCATGTAATGTGAAATTAAAGTCAGTAGTACTTGCTGTGAATTGGATGTGGAGGGTGAAAGAAAGAGGTCAAGAGTAACTCCAAGTGTTTTGTGGTATTCAAGTAAATGTTGATGCCATTTACTCAGCCAGTGAATACTTGGGAAGGAACAAGTTTAGGAATAATGGGAAATAATCATCAATGGAGTTCTTGATCTACATAATTACTCTTCTCTTGAAACATTTTCTTCATTTGGTTTTGGGAAACATCTCTTGCCTTTTTCCTGCCATGTCCACCACTCTATTTCTTTTTTAGATCCTCCTCCTCTTCCCAATCCAAATAGATTGTAGTAATGTAAGGATACTCATTTTTTTTTTTTCCTGCCCAGGTGATTCTTCATCCAAGCATTTAAATACTATCTGTGTGTGATTTCTAAATTTATGTCTCCAGGCCAAACATCTCTAACTGCAGAAGCATATAAATAACTTCCTCACCATGTCAACTGGGGTATCTAATAGGCATCTCAGACTCTTGACTTAATTTTTTGGGCAAAGATTGGTATTTCTCAGAACTTCAGATATTCTGTAGTAGGCCTCTTTGTCTTTTTCAAATTATGTCCTTGGGTTATAGTGGGAGCTTTTCTAAATTTCTTAAACTTTTAATGATATAAACTCACTGGCTAGGGCTTTTTCTTGGCCATTATATGGCAAATTTGGTTCATCCAAGAAATGCTATTGAAGAGATTTTTAGGGGTTTCTTATCCAAACTAGACTTCTGAAATTATATTCAGGCAGAGGTAAAATGTTTTATGACATGCTCTAGTAATACCTTCACTATGTTCATTTTGTTGGTGAAATTTAAATCTCTTCATTGTTACTTTGGGGTTGATAATAGATATTTGATAATTTCACCAAATATCCAGGTTTGGATCCCCACTGGACTTTTCTCTCATTTATTTACTGTAATGTTGAATGAAATATTGTCAACATATAAATCGCAGGAAGCAGGATGACTGATGAGAAGTGTTTGTTTAATAATGTGATAATTTGTCTTCATTGTAGATAGACCATACTAAATTTTATAAGATTTTAAGTTCAAAATAGATTTCAAAATATGATTCTTAGTAGGCACCCTGTTTGCCAATGTGGTGAGAGAGAAGGGCATAGACTTTGGGAGTCAGATATTCCTCAATTCAAATTCCAGCTCTACCACTTAGTAGTTGTGTGAACTTGGCAAGTGGTTCAATTTCTGTAAGTATCAGTTTTCTCTTCCTTATTAAGGAGTTAATAACTGCTTTTGCAATGAGGATTAAGTCAGTCTGTGTTTGTTAACAGGCTAGCACACTGTCTGGCTCCGAGTTATATCTCTTTCTTTACTACCTTCTTTGTTTGCTGCATAAGTCCTATTACAATGAGTTCATTCAAATTTCAGTGTGGGGTTACTTACTAAGATACTTGAAATTAGATTTCTGCCTGCTGTTCAGCACTTTTCCTTTTAAATAGCATCCCAATCTTGTTGCCAAATGATAATTAATATATTCTTTTACTATCTAAGATAGCAGGCATCCCAGATTAAATCTAAATTATTTCCTCCGTAGGATTCTCAGGGGATTTGGTGGATCTTTACTTTATCAAACCAAAGAAACTCACAGGAAAGAATTCAATCTATGAGAGGGAGAAATGGTGGTAAAAGTCTGGTTTCAGGTCAGTGGGCTAGGGCTCGAAGGGGCCAACAGCAAGCTGAGTGTGGAGTTTTGGGGCCAGAGCTTGATTTCAATCAGACGAGGCTCTTACTCATCGTGTTTCCTTAGGAGGTTTTTTGTTTTTTTTTTTAATTAGAAGGGGGTTTCATGCCTTAGAAAAATTTGAATACTACTTCCCTTTGGTATAGAATGTTGGGATGTGGAGAAAATTTAACTCAAAAGTCAAAATGAGTAATATTCATGCTAATATTATGCTACTACTTTCCTCATATGCGTATAATATTTTCCAGGATTTAAGATTCTTTTTTTAATCTAACATTTGGCAGGATTCTTATTTCTATTTAAATTTGTAGGTCATGGCTAATGTTCATCAGTCAATTAATATGCACATGTGATCTCAAACTCAGTTGAGTTTATAGCCACACTTATTTATAAACTTGTTTTATTATTAATGATTTCTAAATTTTTATTAGACATTGTTGCTGCATCAAAATGACTTTGAATCTGCAACTATTTGTGTTTATCTCCATTTCACAATATGACTTTTTAGAAAGCGTTCTTTTGATGTAATGTCTATTTCTCTTGGGTGTGACACCATTTCTTTGCTTTTTAACAATTGTCTTGGTTAAAACATCTTACTGCTTTAGATCTCTATTAGAAATACAGATATTTCCCCCTTTTTGTCACAACAAAGCATTGGATACATAAATTGAAAGGCTAAGTCAGATTATACAACTCATAACAGAGGAGGAGCAGCACCCATCAATAGTAGTCCACAAAACAATTTAAACTTATCAGATATATTCCTGAAGTATGATTGAGCAACAAGTTCTCATGTTTCTTTTTCTTGAAAGCAAAAGAATCGTTGTAACCTCAGGAGGTAAATCATGTTATTACTAATAGCCAAAGTCACCATATGCCTTCTGTTATACGAAGAAGTAAAAGCAAAAGTTGCGCAAGGTCCTGGGAAATCCTGGCTACATCCTAGAACACATTTTAATGTTGTGGCACTTAGAGTTGTGTTTTCATCATCGAGCTCTCTTTTGAGTAGCAGTGCTTCTTAGCCCTTATAGTCATGTGGAGAGCCTCCAAGAAATACTGATGCTCATGCTCCTGGACAAATCAGAATTTGCGTATATATATCTAATATGCTGCCTAGTTAAGGGCCTTCCACTTAAGTGTTGAATTTGACATTCATTCATTTCTGGAGAGAGCAGATGAATGTGGCCTACAGGGTAGCCTTTCTACAGCTAGCCTGATTGCTTGCCTGAGGAATATAAAATTTTATGCCTGAGATGGTTCTAAACATTTATAAATGGGATCTCTTGAAATATTAATTTTCACTCCCGTAAGGAGGGTTGCTACTAGTAACAGAAATAGAATTCATAGGTTTTTGTTTTGTTTTGTTTTTCTCCCATCCCGTTCACTTCTTGGGGAATTCAGATTCACACCTTTGACCATTACCTATACAAAGGAAAACAATTGGCTAAAGAAAACTCAAGCTCTGTATTCAGTTAACAGCTAATCTGCATCCTGGCAGTTTCTTCAAGCTGCTCTGGAGGCTGCTATATAGTCTGTCATGGGAGGTTTCCAGCCAAAGGTATTAATTAAGACTCCTTAGGGTAGTCAAAATGGATCGTCTGTTTTGCTTCCATCTTCAGTCTCTTGCATCTCCATTAGTCTTAGAGTCATAGCCATGGTTGTGACTCAACTTTTGTTTACTTATGCTCTACATGGATCTGCCAGTTTCACCCCTGCATAAGTTTGCCATATCTTTTTGGCATGCCCACCTGGTGTCCTTACTCCCTGGTCCTCCTACACACTTGCTTCCCAAATCTGCATCGCTATTCTGCCATTCTTGCTATTGTTGCTCTTTTGCCAATATTTTCCTTATCTGTCTTGATACTCATTTGTTCTGATGCTCTCCACTCTTGAACCTGAGCTCTGTATCTATTCTCCCTCTTGACCTCTACCCACCTCTGCTAGCCTCCATCCACTCAGGAGGCTGAGTCATGAATTTCTACCAAATTATGTAAAAAAAAAAATAATAATTTTCCTTTCCTAAAAGAGATTTTAACCAAGGTCTGTTTTTGCCATTGCTTTGAAGGCCTTTAATATCGGTGCTTGCCTGCATTTTGGTAAAACAACCCATTGTAAGATAAATGGAAAATTCTCTACTGTATAATTAGAGTATATTATAAAATTACACATAGAACACTGGGACAGCAGGGAGCAATTAGCATGCAAAATACAACCTGCAATTACAAATAATAATAATTACATATAGGAGTATTTAATTTTTCATGTCTTATAAAATACAGCAAGCAAAATAAATCTGAAGCCAAAGTCTTGTGTCTGGAAGGAGTTATGTCAAGTTAAATAAACATCAGTCTTTGGTGAGTGAGATTAATAAAAAGGCCAGATCAATGGACACTTCTGCAGACTAAATGATATTTTCTGACCTTAAGAGCATCATTTCTGTCCACTGTAGGACTATATCAAAATCAGGTTTGTGGGTAATTTGAGGATCTGTGTAGTTCAGACTATGTCCAACATTTTATTGGGAATTTCATGTGCATTTTGGCTCTGAGAAAGGAAAAGACATGTTTTTGTAACTCAAATATTGTTTTCCCGAGTACTATAATATATATACAATTAGATTTAATTGGAATTAATGGTTTTCATGAAACAAGGGCATTTGACCACTTAAATTTCTGAGGAGTGGGAGTCCACATGATAAACAAAATATACACCATTTTAATACACCATTTTATTTACACCATTTTAATACACCATTTTTATACACCATTTTATTTACAGTGATTCAGCAAAACCTGAGTATCTTTTACTGTATAGATTACTAACAGAATTGGAAAACCAGGTGAGGAAAGTTCAAGAATAATCTTTCCAAAGAATGTTATGGCCCAATGTGAATATTAAGCATTAGTGTTTAAAAGTAAAAAAACCTTAAATTTTTGCAGAAGACTTTCTTAATGAAGCAATTCTGAACTCTTTATCTTGTCTGAAAAACAAGGCAAAAACGTGGCTTCTTATGGGTACTTGACATAATGTGAAAAGTGTTATTTTGTTTTCTCTATAGGAGTAAAAAGATAATATGACAGTCCTACATTCTCAAAATAGATTCTTATCTAGATAAGGAACAGAAACACACTCCTCTATATTCAATTCTTAATCACTCCAGAAGGGGTGGCCTGATTTTTGTTTTGTTGTGATATTAAAGGAGACCAGTTTAGGGTAAAATATTAGAAGTCATGGCTTTTTTTTTTTTTAGTCTTATTGCATCATTAAAACATCAATCCTTGAATGGAAAATGATAATTCACATTTTATTCAGAAGTTTCTGATTCCTGGAATTCTTAATAAAAATTCCATAGCTTCCAGAAATAAGTTTCAATGTCTATAATTTATGCTATTAAGTTGGTCTTATAATTTATGTAAGTAAACATAGGGAAACATCTTTTTCTAAAAGCTTCCAGGAAGAGGGTAGGCAAAACATTCAAAGATACCAATCAGTTTTGTGTCATGATTGAAGTATTCAGGGGATTGCCATATAGATCTAAACGAGTAGTTGTCAGAAGTGTACCCCTGTCCCCCACCAACAGTATTGGTGTCACCTGGGTGGGGCAGGGTAAGGGTTGTTAGAAATGCAAATTCTCTGCCCCTCCCCCAGATCTGCTGAATCAGAGCTCTTCAGGTTTCTCTTCAGGAATCCAGCAATCCGTTTTTAAACAAGCCCTCCTTGTGATTCCACTGCGTGCTAAAGTTTGAAAAATAGATCAGTGTGTCCATTCATTGATTCATTGATGCATTAAAAATAGCTATTGCCACCAAATATGTACCTATGAAGGAATGGGAGGCAAGGAAAGTGATAGGAAAAAAAACGAAGATCAAGGTTGCATATCTGGATCACTTTTGGAGATTTGTCAAAATAAAAATGCCTGGACTTCACCTCATACCCCAGTGAACCACCAGCTTCTTGTATTAGTCATGCCTCCATCCAAGGAATAGGGGCAGGCAGAATGGTAGGTGAAAGCTTTCCTAACATCTGAAGAAAGGACAAAATATTGATAGAAGATCCCTTCTCTGTAAGCAAAGGCTGCACACAGAGCACGAGGAGTATTTCCACAAGAGGAGTATCCTCATCATTTGGTGGCAAGTCTGTTTACTACGTTTACAGGAAGTGAAAGGAAACATACAGAGATAATAGGACTTCTAAGGAATGGGTGTGTTTCCAGGCATCACTCAGCTCAGAATATATTTTATACAGTAGATATTTATAAAACTTTTCCTGTCATTGAGGTACAAAGCACAGGGCTCTGGCAGAGCATGTGTGGAATTTTAAAAGAGGAACTTAGGTTCTAGCCAAATTGGACCATCATTTTTTCCTGAACATTTCCCCCCTCCTCCCATTTCCTAGGCTTTGATCAACCTTTTTCTGCCATATGGAATGCCTCCACTTCATTTCTACTTCTCAAAAGCCCATAAATTCACTAAGGCACCTTAAAAAATCCTTTTAAAAATACTGGCCTGATATCCCTCTGCCCCTCAGTGTAATACAATGTCTCCTTCCTTCAGTTTCCTCACAGTACTTGCTGTGTACCTTTGTGTTGTGGGCCCCATGTTCACACTGTCTTATGTAGAAATATATGTGGTTTCCTATCAATGAATCTAACTTATCATCCACCCCCATCAGCCATAAAAAAGACTTGATTTTACCACTTCAAGTTTACTCATTCACTAGTCAAGTCAGGATTTAAATTCAGTCGATTTAGGTTCACGCCTGCTACCAGGGTTGGTGTTCCCTTATAAGTATCTCCCTTCTCCTTTCTAGCCTCTGGAAAGGAAGTTCAAGGGACTCATGACATGGAGGAGGCAGGTGTGCCTAGTTGGTCTTCTGCGACATCTCACTGTGTGTGTTCGAGAGGTATCTCTAGCTGGTGTCACTCATCTGTGCTCTAGGTATGGTCAGTGTCTCCCTACTATCATCTCTCTCAACAGTACTCCCACTGGTGAAGCTGTCCCCATAGACCCCTGGCCTTTCAGCCTCTGCTAAGGGTCCCCCATCTCCCTGACGGAGTATTCTCAGGTAGGCTCAAGGACTCTTCTTCACACACTGAGGTTCTTCATTTTCAGAAACCTTCTATGCCCCTCTGAAAAGACTCCAGAGATTTTTCTGGGTTATTTCTAGAGTAGAGGGTGGGGTTTATCTCAGACTCTCTCAGGCTAAACACAACTTGCTACTAATTCTACTCTATGGGCTCAGGATGGCCCAGTTCACTCAGTGAGGAGTGAACTGGGTCACTCTCCTCCAAGGGTCCCTGCAGGAAGTGATGCTCAAACACCCTGCACCCTGGGATTATGAACCTACCTGTTTCTGCATCCTCCCTCCCCACCCAAGGCTTTCAGCCCCAGAGGTACCCAAGACAGAAGCATCTCAACTCTCTCTCTCTTCCCTCCCTTTTCTCAGTTTCCTCCTCAGCCTCAGGATGGGCTTTCCTCAAATCCCTCTTCTTTTCCCTACCATCTCCCTACTCATGTTTACTGTTAAAACTCTACAATCCAGTCTTCTATACTTGGCCAGTTGGTGTTTCAAAGCACATCTTTGAGATTTCTGAGAAAATCCTTTGCCTTTCATGTGTCTAGCTCTTGTATTTGAAAGCTAGGGGTTTTCATGTCTATTGTGAAGCCTCTAAATTAAAAAAAAGAAAGTCATAGTGTGACTATGACTTCTTCATTCTAGGCAGATCCACCCTTTCCCTCAAAATGGTGAGCACATTGTTCTCAGTATGTGGGGAGACCCAGAATGGAACATTTCATTTGGAATGAAAAATAGAGATATTGAAAAGCAAATGAAAAATATGATTTTTTTTTGCTACACCTCTTTTGGTTTGTCACATTCTGCCTTTTATCATATTACATATCTTCTTCTTAGTTTCACATACCTCTTCCACTTTTCTACTAACTCTCACTCAGACTGTCAACTTGAGGTACAAGTGGGGCCAAAGCTGTATTCATCTCTAGATGCTCCTCAGCACCTAATGGGGTACTATCTTCAGAAGTATTTCTTGCAGTGTATTAATTCTCAATATTTTACTAACATTTTTCTCCTATAAAATAGCTTTTTGTTTATTACTGAAAAAAAATTCCATTGCCTGTGTCATCTTTTTGAGTTGCTTATTTAAATCCTGAGTAGAAAATAAAATTCTCTCAGGAATTTACCTGTGATTCCCTGAAGCTTACACTGCCTTTATTTATAGTGATGATACTAAAAACCATCACCTAATACTGCTTTAAAAAAAGGGGTGGGTATCAGCACTCATTAGTTTTGCCTAATTAAAGGAGTGCTCAAATCTGATTCTTATAGCTATTAACCACCTGTATGAGTTCTTGCTTTCCCTCCCTCACTCCCTCCCCCTCTCCTCCACCCACCTTTTCCCTTTCCTTTTGTCCCCCTTCCTTCCTCCCCTGCCAGCTCTCTCTCTCACTTGAATGTGCATTTTGAAGGCAGGCATATAGACCCAGAGGAGGTCCTTAAACACACTGGTGTCTGAAGAATGGGTCTAGGCAGTTATGATGATGGGGAAGGCTAGCTGGTTTGCTCATTTTGGTTCTCATATGTCCCAACTTGTAATGGAACCAACAAGAACCTTGAGTCTGGTCCCTGAAATCTGCAAGATTAGAAGAATATTAGTGGGTTTTTTAGGTTTGGTACTCTAAAAACACAGACTTGTATTATTCAAACTAATAAAGATTTGTGGGCACAAAAGGACTATCTACCTATCCACAGTGTTGATATAGATTGGTAATACCTGTCTATAGTATTTGTTGTCATTTCATAGATCAAGATTTACATCTTTAGTTTTCACAATTATTTTTTAATATTTTATTTATTTATCAGAGAGAGTGCAAGCAGGGAGAGCATCAGGCAGAGGGAGAAGCAGACTCCCCATTGAGTAAGGGGCCCTATGTGGGACTTGATTCCAGGACCCTGGGATCATGATGGGAGCTAAAGACAGCTGCTTAACAGACTGAGCCACCCAGGCATCCCTCTCACAATTATTTCAACAATCAAAATATGAAACCTGCATATATGAGTCAGAGTCTTAGAGCTGACTTGACCAAGAGAGCGGGTCATGGAGAGAATTACCAGGAGTCTGGAGCACCTGGCTCAGGCTCCTTGTCCCTGAGACCCTTGTCACCACAGCTGCAGAGTGTTAGGTGCTGCACTTAGGTCGCCACCCTGGACCCGGTTGGCACAGGGATTGGCATGCTGCTGATACTGCTGCCGCCAGGGTACCTGACCTTGCCACCACAGCTACCGGGGCAGAAGCGAGCTTTCCCTCCTTCTTGTGATCTTGGTGGCTTTAGGTTGCTGGCGGGAGCAGGTGTGTCTGATTTGGTCAGGGGCTGGCACCCTGGTTGCAAGGCTGGCTTGAGAAAGTGAGACTCTGACAGGCTGAGCTTGGGTGGTGGGAGAGAGGGGAGGGGAGGGTCCAACAGGACTGCAAGGAGAGGACATTTTCAGACAAATGAAGAGTGGGAGGAGGTGCAGAGGAATGGCAGCCAAATAAGGAGAGATGTGGACTTGATTGCAGTTAGAAGAATCGCGGGAGAGGGGCATGGATGGAGGGCCATTTGCAACAATTAGGCTCTTGCTTACCTAGGGGAAGAGCTCTAGTGCTTTTGTATTTGGAATATAACATTGAAAATATGGAGAAATAAACTGCTTGATAAAGTTTGGTATCTATCTCACTGTATACTATTTTTATTTCCTCACTATTTCCCCCCCCCTTTTTTTCCTTCAGTGTTCTAAAAAGAAAACTTTAGAAAAAAAAGAAAAAGAAAACTTTGGGTTGAAAGCTTCCAGTCTTACATGTAGATGATAGTTTCTCTTAACATAATCTCCTTCAACATTTTGGCTTTATATACTATCTCATTGTCTCTCTCTCTCTCTCTTTCATCTAATGGAGATAATATATAAAGCCCAAATTGTTGAAGGAACTGTGAAGAGCAAAAGAACTGCATCCTTTTTGATTTCTTGCCATAGCTTTTCTGACTTTCTATGTCTTAGGCATAAAACAAAGGAAATAAATCATTTAGGTGAGAATTCATGTTAAGAAATATAAGAAATATAATAACAGGCTTTTTCTAATTGGAAGAGAATAACTTTCTATTCTCACTTAAAAAATACACAAGAATCTTTCCCATACTAAGAAGACTTATTGATGCGCTCTCAGAGGATGGGATGTAAAAGGAACAGTGTCTCTGACCATTTCTCCTCTCAGAAGTCACTGCAAAATAAGAACAGTGACAGCAGCAAAATTACAGGTATTCAACTTTATCTTTGATCCAGCCAGGAAATACCTGAAAGTCCAAACTATAGTATGTGAAGGTGGAAAGTGGTTGTGTGGCTGTTCAGCCATTTAGCAAATCAAAGGTAGGTTCAGTCTAAAGGGGTGTGTGTGGCCTTGGGGAGGTTATCAGTGAGAAGTTGGGTGATATACCCTGCTGAATTCCAAGAACTCTTAGAAATAAAAAACACCAGGTACCACACAGGTTGGAAGAGTCAGGAAGCTGAAAACAAGAGGTCTGTTCGTTTAAGGAGCAATTGGACCTGAGTTCCCCAACTTCTGAGAAGTTAGGTGGCTCCCCTTCTTGTATCCCAGTAAGAGTTGAGAGATCCATGTCTTGGAGAAATTTCATAAATAGTTTTTGGAATCGCAGATACCAAGCGTAGAAGAGGGCAGTGATTTGGTTCTGGATGGCAAACAGAGGAACTACAAGAAATTCTGCATTTGTAATAAAGAGGCCTCTGCAGTGTTCTTTCATCACCTCATTTGAGAATACCAGCAGCCAGACTCCTATCCTAGGGAAGGGATTAAAGGACTCTTCTCCTAGGAGACTCAGAAACTGACCAGACCTACAAATAAAGATATTTCGGTGGAGTCCCAGTGAAAGAGCTAGATCCCTACCTGATTGCCCTATAATGAGGTTCACTAGTTGTCAAGTCCTGCCTGTATAGCAAGGTTTCTGATCAGCATTTTCATGCCTGATTTTAAACTATGAACAAATGACTAGACATTTAAAGAAAACCTCCAGCATGAACCTGCCCTCCCCCACCCAAATTAAGAAACTCAGAGGTAACAGAGGCAATGCAGGGAATTTAAAAAAAACAAACTATAAATTAACTCTAGTTAATATCATTAATGAAATAAAAATGCAAAGCTGTAAAACAAATATAGTCAGAGTAAAGAGCACTTGAAAATTCAAAATGATACTTGAAATTAAAAGTGCTCATCATGATTTGGAAGATAAAATGAAGGAAAACTCCGAGGAAGATAAAACAATAATGACATGAACAGGAAGGGAGAAAAGCTAAGACAATTAGAGGCTTCATCTTGGAGGTCCAGTATCCTCACAAATAGGAGTTTCATAAAGAGAAAACAGAGACAGTGATAGAGAGGACATTTTCTTTTTTCTTTTCTTTTTTTTTTTTTTTTTGAAGATTTTATGTATTTATTTGAGAGAGAGAGCATGAGAGGAGAGAAGGTCAGAGGGAGAAGCAAGACTCCCCGTGGAGCCGGAAGCCAGATGCGGGACTCAATCTGGGGACTCTGGGATCATGACCTGAGCCGAAGGCAGTCGCTCAACCAACGAGCCACACAGGCGCCCTGAGAGGACATTTTCAAAGTAATAACAAAAGAAAATTTCCTTGGATATGGGTCTCCACATTAAAAGAGTCCACCATGTATCAAGCACAATGAATGAAAACTATACCCCTATTGAGCACGTCATTGTGAAATTTTGGAACGACAGGGATAGAGATATAATTCTAAAAGCCTCCAGAGAGAAAAAGCAGACACATACGAAGGATTATGATTCAGAGTCATATCAGCTCTCTTAACAGTACTGTAGACTAGAAGAAAATCTTCAAAATTCTGGGGGAAAATTATTCCCTCCTTACTTGCAGATTCATATCTGTTATTTTTTTTTTTCTAGTTCTGTCAATTCTTAACCCAAACTGCCATTCAAGTGTGAGGATAGAATAAAGTTATTTCAGAAATACAAAGCCACACAAAAAAATTTGCTATCCAGGACCACCTGGGTGGCTCAGTTAAGCATCCAACTCTTGGTTTGAGCTCAGGTCAAGGTCTCAGGATGGTGAGATGGGCTGGTGTGGGGCTCTGTGCTTAGCACAGCAGCAGCTTGAGATTTTTTCCCCCTCTTTCTCTCCCTCTGCTCCCCCCCCCCCCCCGCTCATGCACGTGCACATGCTTTCTCTTTCTCTCTCTCTCAAAAAAAATTTACTATCCATGCAAAATTTGTAGCTATCAGCATGAAAGTTATAAACACATATAGTGGGCAGTTTAGCTGTGGGTCTTTCACTCAGGCCCTGTCTATTTGGAGGAGCAGCACGGAGGAGCAGGTTCTAAAGTTGTGATCTCCTGGTAGGTGGTGACAGGAGAGTTTATGGGGAAGACAGTTGCTAGGCAGAATAAGGAAACCTGGAGTCCTTATTTATACAGTGAGCACATATTAAATGTTCAACTTATCTTTGTTAATAAAAGTACACTGATATGAAGATGGATGATGTTGTAATGGGTTAAAACCTGGCATATGGCCATTATGAAACTTAGCTGATCAGTAAAGCTTTTGAAACTATCACCCTGGGTTCTACAAAACTTTAGTAATCTCAGATTCCTTACAAAGAAGTCAATATCTAGAAGAGAGTGATTCTGGTAGTCAATTGGCAAAGAGAATTGGTTGTGTAGAGATTATGAAGTAAAAGAAGGAATAGAAAGGAGAATCCTGTAAAGAAGGGGTTGGCCAAGTGTTTGTAAATATTTTAGGATTTTCAGGCCATATGGCCTTTGTCCCTTTGTTGCAACTACTCAGTTCTGCTGTTATAGTGCAGAAGAGTCACAGATGATATATAAATGAATAAGCATGGCTGTGTTCCAACAAATACTCCTATTTTTACATATAAGAATCATTCATAGTTCACAGGCAGCATAAAAAATGGGTAGCAGTGTTTACCAACCTGTGCTCTAAACTAGTAAAGACCAAGAGACTATATTTTCTAGGAGTATAAAACCATTGACAAGGCTTCGGCATTTACCTAATCCCCTCCACAGACAGTACCAAGTAATCCAAAATGGAAGTGCATATTCCTTCCCAGGCTTAGAGTGACTAGGGCATTAGGTGGAGGATGCTAGGGCTAAGTAGGAAAAATCATGATAGTCAACAATTTTTATCAAAAACAAAACAAAACAGAAAAAAGGGTGCAGGGACTTTGCTGTTATAGCTGTTAAGCACAAAGCAGTCAGTAGTCATATTTTTGGAAGATGCTGGTCACTGTAAGAAAAAAATAGAGTGAATTGGTCTCCTCATATTTATTAAAGGGATAGAATTTGAGTCAAGCCAAATAGAAAACCAAGGGAATAACATGAATTGTCTAGTTGTATGTAGATGTTCATGTTTCTTTAAATTTTGCTTCAAATCACTTATTAATTTAGGACCAAACCACTATGATCGCCTATAACTGTTCTTTGTGAGTAAAGAAGACAAGATGGAGAGTCAAGAGACACGAATTTGAGTCCCAGATCTAGCAAATAGCTATATGTGTTTGGCAAGTAATTTAACCTTTTCAAATCTCTGTTCTATTTCTTCTTTCTTAGGATTAAGTGTCTGACTGTATAATCTGTGAAGTGACTTCCTGATCTAAAATTCTATGTCTGAATGTATTTAAAATGTTCAGCTTAAAGTACATACAAAATAGCTCTCTTTTATTTAACAGTGTTTTTGGGATATGATTATATTATATTAAAAATGAGAAGACAAAAAGTGAAAAAGGGGGTAAAGAAGGAAGAGACAGAATAGAGGTAAAGGAGAGAGAAACTAGACTTCTCTGATTAAACTTGTGTTTGTAGATTTGGATTTGGAACCATGCAAATATTTCACGTAATTCTAAAATAAAATAGTAGAAATACATTCTCATAATTGAAAGGAAATGAGCCTGCTTATGGGGTGGTGGCATAGTGGAAACGAATTCAAGTAACTATAACACTCAGTAATTTGATCATTCATCCTAGTAGAATACAGCCTAAGGACAAAAAGAACTTAGAAATTTTTTAACTATTTTCAGGAAGTATATTACTAGTGGTAATTTTGGTATTTTTATTCTGAATCTGATATGCATATATTGTGTATATAGTATGGTGTTATTGAGAAATGAGATTTTTGGCATAGGAGAAAAGAGCTAAAATTTATATATCCATGATATTAAGTACAAATATATAGATCAGAATTGAATTGGAGAGAATAATATAAAATCAGGATATATTCTAAAGTCTAGAAGCAACCACCTACCCAGTAGCACACTAAACACTTCAAAGCACACCTTGCTCTCTTAGCAGAACGAGACCTTGGTGTTTAGGTTTATTGAGTCTCCTAGTTCCCCTGTGTGGGGACAGGATTTCAATGTGATTGAGTCTGGCTGCAGAATCATCCAGATGGAGGTTCCATATCAAGGTGAATTTAACCATTAATGGCAGTGCAACCACCCTAAGACAGGGGACTAATGGAAATCATGGTCAGACTTAGAGGTGACATACTAGTGAGAAGCCACATGGGGTTGATCAGCATGGGAAAATCATAGAGCTCTGGCTTAGCTGAAAGGAAACAGACCGTGAGTGTGCCAGTCCCCGACATTAGCAACAGGAAATAATGCCAATGGAGGCTAGACTAGTCCAAACTCCCTTAGCAGCTCCTATAGCTTGCCCATAGTCAAGTATTCAGACAGGGGGCCAGGTTTCCCTCCCCGACTAAGGCCACGAGGTTATCTGAGCCACACTCCTTTCCCCACACCCAGACATTATTTGAAAGCAGAAGAGAAAAGAGCGCTGAAATGTTCTTCATTTTCCTGATTTATATAAGCCAAGTCTGAGTTCCTTATGGACACATTTTAAATTGTGGGATTGAGATTATTGAGTGGGACCAAATAATTTGTTCCCTGTCTGCAATTCAGTGAATGGTGCTGATGAACAAGACCAGATCAATTATAGATAAAATAATGGGCCTATTTTTTTTTTCTTTTTTACAAATCTGAATTGTAAGGTAATTTTCCATTTCACTGAACAGTTTATTAAGGCAGTCATTAGTAATTTTCCTCTTTTGAAAAAAACAATCATTTACCAGTTGACTACTGTTTTCCTTAAATAAAACAGTATTTACCTTACCAGCTAACTGAAAGCAGTGCTCACTCTCTCACACACACAGACACACACGCTTTAAGTGTATAGTTTCTCAGGGTATATGGAGTAATAGGCCACAGTAGGAAGGGATGAGGGACTTCTTCTTAAGGAGTTGCAAACTTAAATTCTCACAGGGACCCAGACAGGTGAGAATGGAAATGATGAAATCCCACTGGCTGGGACTCTGGCACCCTGAGGAGCCCATGCCCTGCCTATGGGGAGGAGGCCAATGCTCTGCTCTGGGGTTGACAGATGTTATATGACAGTTGGAAGTCTAAACTTGTAACTGAACCTTGTTTTTTAATGTTGGCACCTGGATAAAACAAAAACCCTACTGTGACAGCCAAACATCCCAAGTCTGCAGGTTGGATTTAACTCAAGGACATCTGGTTTACAACCTCGAATCTAGTCCAGTCAGAGGCACTTAGCACATGGGAAACTGAGGCTCAGAGAGCCTGTGACTTACCCAGTTGTTCAGTCATATTTTAACTGCCTTAAAAGTTGTATTGTTTCTCAAAAAAATTATTGTAGTTATTTGCAATAGGGCATATGTAAAATGGCTCAAAATTCAAAAGGAACATGAGGTATAAAAGAATATTATTTTTTAAAGGTGTTATTTATTTATTTGAGAGGAGAGAAAGAGCCCATGCACCAGTGGCTGGAAGGGCAGAGGGAGAAAGCAAACTCCCTGCTGAGCGGGGAGCCCAACCTCAATCCTAGGACCCTGGGATCCTGACCTGAGCAAAAGCCAGATGCTTAACCGATTGGGCCACCCAGGCGCCCCTAGAAAAGATTATTTAAGGTCCTAGGTTAGCAACCAAATGAACAGTTCCTTGTATGCTTTTCCAGAGATATTTTATGCAACTCACCTATGCAACTGTATTTTTGTAAACAATATCTTTATTAGCAGATGTTATGATCCTTTTTGTAGAAAATCAAAAAGAATCTATAGGTAATTCATTAGAAATAATAGAATTGAACATGTTGGTTATATATATATATATTTTTTTTTTTAAACGAAAGTCAACTTCATTTTTTTTACACCAGCAACAAATACCTAGAAAATATCTGGAAAGTATCAGAAAATATCAAGTATGTACACAGGAATAAATCTCATAAAAGACATGCAAAATCTCTATGGAAAACTATAAAATGATATATACATTTAATATACACAGAAAACTATAAAAGAGACGTTACCCGAAGACCTGACTCAGTGGAGGGAGAAACTGTGGGTTAAGATAATGTTAATGCCTTGGTAGAGGGGTAACAACCTTACCTTGATAATGGCAAGGCCTCCAGCATCTTGTAGGTCCTCTTTAGCATATGAAAGTTCTTTTAAAACCTCCCTTTTTCCTTACCTCCCCCAACCCCATTGTATATAATCAGCCACCTCTGACAGCTCACCACGCAGCAGCTCTTCTGCCCAAGGGGGGTCCTATCTCCCTGCTTTAATAAATCACCATCTTGTACCAAAAAAAAAAGTATTTGTCGAGATAATCAGTTCTCCTTCAGTGGATTTATAGATTCAAAGCACTTCCAGTCAAAATCTGGATAGGTTCTTTTCATGGATCATGGTAAGCTGATTCTCTTACACATTTTCAGGCAAATTCATCAGCATTTTTGGTGATTTTGGTGAAATTTTTTTTTTAAGATTTTATTTATTCGACAGAGAGAGAGAGATCACAAGGAGGCAGAGAGGCAGGCAGAGAGAGAAGGGGAAGCAGGCTCCCTGCTGAGCAGAGAGCCCAATGTGGGGCTCGATCCCAGGACCCTGAGATCATGACCTGAGCCGAAGGCAGAGGCTTTAACCCACTGAGTCACCCAGGCGCCCCTTGGTGAAATATTCTTAATGAGCAAAACTGACCTCTTTCTTTTTCCTCTTTACATGTTTCTGATGGACATGTTTATAATGTGTGTTCATCTCATATCTAAATTTGAGCATCTGGTTAAATAATAAAAGTCTTAGGACACTTATGTTTGGACAAAGGGTCCTTTAATTCTAAAGATTTAATTATTTTGAGACAGAGAACTTGTATGAGTGGGGGAAGAGGTGGAGGGAGAAATTCTCAAGCAGACTCCTAGCTGAGTTGGAGCCCATTGCTCCATCCCATGACCCTGAGATCATGACCTGTGTCAAAATTAGGAGTCCGATGCTCAACTGACTGAGCCATGCAAGTGCCCCAAGGATCCTTAATTCTATCTCATTTTGTCTATCCACAAATTACCAACCCAGGACAATGCAAATTAAAATGTGGGCATCTGTAGTCCCTCTTCCATGCTTCTTGGAAATCCTCTTGGTCTGAGTGTGGCATCATCAGTCTCCAGATGCCAACACCATTTGGGGTAGGGTCCATCCTGCTTCGGTGGGGTGGACACAGCAATGTATTATGCAATGCATTTGTTGCTGCTGTTAATTTGTTTTGTTTTCTTCATATTCTATGTACAAATGTGCGTAGAAATTGTGGCCATGTATATTCAGAGGCGTGCAAATCTCAGGTAAGTTTTTCTGTCTACCTTGGGCTGGAGTGGTGGCTTCAGAAAAACGGCCTCAATTGTAACAGTCACAATACTGCCACTGCAGACAGGGACCTAGGTGAGTGGGCTCAGGACCAGCAGGAGGAAGTGAGAATAAAGCCCTAGCTGATTAGTGGGACCCACAGATGCCTAGTTAGATTGTATTTTCATACAAAAATAAAGAATTTCAAAAACCAAAGTATATTTTTAAAAAAAGTTTGGGGCGCCTGGGTGGCTCAGATGGTTAAGCATCTGCCTTCAGCTCGGGTCATCGTCCCAGGGTCCTGGGATCGAGTTCTGCATCGGGCTCCCTGCTCGGTGGGGAGCCTGCTTCTCCCAATGCCTCTCTTTCTCTCTCTCTCTCTCTCATGAATAAATAAATAAAATCTTAAAAAAAAAAAGTTTGGACACCTGGGTAGCTCAGTTGGTTAAGCGTCTGCCTTCAGCTCAGGTCACCATCCCAGGGTCCTGGGGTTGAGTCCCGCCTTGGGCTCAGTATTGGGAGCCTACTGCTCCCCTTGCTTGTGTGCTCTCTCTCTGGCAAATAAATAAATTTAAAACAAAGATTATTTGAGGGTATTTGACACATACTGTTATATTAGTTTCAGATGTATAACACAGTGATTCAACTTTACCGTACATTATGCTGTGCTCACCACAAGTGAGCATCTGTCACTGTAACGCTATTATAATATCATTAACTGTATGATATGGATTATATAGTCATGCCTCTTATTCCTATGTTGTGCCTTTTATTCCTGTGATTTATGCATCCCATAACTGGAAGCCTGTATTTCCCACTCCCCTTCACCCGTTTTGCCCATTCCCCTTCTCTGCCTTCTGGAACCATCAGTTTGTTCTCCGTATTTGTACATCTGATTCTGTTTTTTGTTTGTTCATTTGAAAAACCAAAGTATCTTATTTCTTAACTATGAAGTTTTCTAAAATTTTAAGTAATAATACAAATCAAATATCTGAACTAGCGGTGCTCTCACTGCTATCTTATCTATAATGAAAATTGATTTGTGACTTACAGGTTCATTAGTAAGAGGTGGACCTCATTTTTTAAATAGAAGTTACTTTTCTAAGTGTAAAAAATACTGGTTGCCAAGTATTGTGAACACTGATCTTATGAAAAAGCTTTCTTTAAATTTATGAGCATAGAGATGTAGAAGCATACAAAAAAATACCTTTTGAGAACAGTGGAATTGGTGAGGATGTTAGGGAGACTATTTTTTCTTTGAATATGTCTTTGTTATATGCTGTGTTAAAATGAGTATGCTTTGGGGCGACTGGGTGGCTCAGTAGGTTAAGTGTCTTCCTTCAGCTCAGGTCATGATCCCAGGGTCCTGGGATTGAGCCCCACATTGGGCTCTCTGCTAAATGGGGAGCCTGCATCTCTCTCTCCCTCTGCCACTCCCCCTGCTTGTGTGCCCTCATGTGTTCTCTCTCAAATAAATAAATAAATTCTTTTAAAAAATGAGTATGCTTTACACATGTAAACAAAAAGGATTTCAAATGAAATACCCTTTCCCCAACATTTTATTATAAACATTTCCAAACATCTATCAAGGCTGAAAGAATTTTATAATAAATGTTTGTCTCAATCCATCTTATTTTCTGATGCATATCAGAATAATTGTGGATATCAGTATCCTGCCCTCCTAAGTACTTAAGCATGTATATCATTAATTGGAATTCTATATTTGCTTATAGTTTTTTTGCAATGACTTAAATTATAAAAGTAATATGTATCCATTGTAGAAAATCAGAAATTTCAGATAAAAAATTTACAATTTTATCAATTAGTATTTATTTGTATCAGCTATTGTGCTATGTACTTTACTAGCATCATTGAATTTAATCCTTTCCCAAACCCTAAGAAGTAGCATTATCCCCATCTTACAGATGAGAAATCTAAAGCAAGTCGCCACAGTTCCCACAGTGGCAGAGTTAGAATATGTACCGAGTATGTCGCAGACCCTCACTCTTAACTCCATCGCACCGAACTTCAAGATAACTACTATTGGCTCCTCTCCAGACTCTTTTCCAGATGTCTGTGTTTCCACAACTGTATTTTTCCACAGAAATAGGATTCTGTCTTGTGTGTTGTTTTATAATTATCTTTTTTCCATGTTTGCAAACCTCTTCCTCCAGCTTCTTATTCAGGACTGCAGAACATTCTGCTGAGTAACTAAGCCATATTTTATCACTACTTTATTGTTGAATGCTTTTTCAGTTTTTATTAACAGCTGTGAAAATATAAATCTTTATGAATACTACTAATTACATCCTTTGGGTCCCAAGTAGAATTGGTGGGTCAGAGATTATGTGGTTTTTGCTCTCAATACAAATTTCCAAATTGTTTTTGGGAAATTGTTTTCTATCAATCTCCTTTCACCAGTAGTGTATATATGACCAGCAGGTTTTTCCACTTGCTAGCCAACACTGATACTGCATATACAATTAAAAAAATCTTTTCTAGTTAGAGAAGCAAAAGCATTTATGCTTTGTTTGACATACATTTGATTATTCATGAGGTCGAACCTATTTCCCATATTTTTTCATCATTTAGCTTTTTCCTTTCATATAGTGAAAGCTTGCTTGTTCATGTTCACACAGTTCATTTTTAAGTGACTCTTCTGAAGGATTTTCACCCATTTCATGTTAAAGCCCATGTTAGGACTAGAATTTTATTTTTGGTGCAGAGTGTAGTTTTTGAGAAGTGCAGTAAAAGCAGTCACACTTGGAGTACCTCAGTGACAGCAGAAAAGTTTACATTTTCCTCTTTGTGATAAGATGAATCTCCATGAGATTGCCGTGAAGGAAGGAAGGATTTTAGAATTCATTTGTACAGAGAAATCCCAGAGCTTCCCATCTGACATAAGTGGCCTTGGGAGATTCTCCTGGGCAACATACAAGGACAGAGGGTTGGCTAATTTAGTAGCTGGCTTTGAAGCCGTGGGAGTGCCCTTCAGGGGAGCAGAGGAGAGCTCAACTGAGAAGGTGGACCACCCTGGTGAGGAAAGGGAGACTGTTTCTGGGCAAAGAAGGGGGGTGGGTAACGGTAGAGAAACAGAGAGTGAGCTGGTGGTTTAGCTTCACTTTTCTCTCATTAATAATCCTCACCTCTTCTGTCTGCCCGGCTTCACTGTGAGGAAGATCAAAAGTGTACAGTCTGTGAGGCGCTAAGTCCTGTTTCCTCATTGTTGGGGAAACATGGTAGCTCTCATCTGCATTAGCTCTCAGAGGATGGCCGAGAGATCGTCTTCAGCCTGGCATAGTTAGTAAATATATTTGGTTAAAATTCACTTACAGTTTCAACTGTGCTCCTTCTCCATGGGAGCATGATAATAAAATGCAAATTACAGGAGAAAAAAGATCAAAGAAACTAGTTGGACTCATATCAGTATTACTTGAAAATGTTAATATGCTTATATTACATGTGATGGTATTTTTACTTCTATTTTCTTTATATTCCATAATGGCTGCATTTACATATATAATAGAAATACTGGTAAATTAAATTTAAAATTTCTCCACCTGGGTGAGACTCTGCTCTAGCAGCTAAGTTAGGGTCAAGAAACAGGAAATCCTGTTGTTCCTAAACATCCCTTCCAACAAAAGTTACAGCTTGTGAGTATGGATTCTTTTGTATTAGCATATCCATAATTTAAACTTTAATGGAAAAGGCAGCAGTGCAGTAGCAATAATAATTTAAAGCCAGCACCCATCATTCCAGATCCTTCAGATCCTTATGTGGACAATGTGACTGGCAGCGTGTACATTTCTTGGGCACTGGAGTGCCTGGAGTCGGTGCTGAAATCTTTAACATTTCCTCTGATCCAATGTGGCCCTTTTGCTTAGAGACTTAAATTTTATCTCGGTGAGTGTGGGTTTCTATTTTTCTGCTAATTCCGCAAAAAGGCTCTAGAGGTTACCAAAGGAAACTTGCCTAATGTGATGTCACTATTTCCCCTCTTCATGGGTCCCGGGAGGGATGGCACTCAAGGGGAAATTTAAAGCCAGTCCCTCCAGTGAGCTGGATGGTATCCGAGCAGAGAGGGCCAAAGTGTAAAAGGTGCTCGAAGTGTGCACGGAAAAGTTCTTGAAAACTGGAAAAGGGTAACGTATCTTTTGTTGGCTTGAAATTCTTGGCATGTTAATTAGTCTATAAAAAGGGCCTTGCCAATGTCAAAAGGCAAGTTATAAAAGCCTCGGGCTTTTAAACTTGAAGTAGTGCAGTGAAGGACGGACCTCACACAGAATGTTCACAATGTATTGCAAAAAGTGACAAAAATTGATTAATTACTTATATTAAAACTAATTTGCAGTGATGGCATTAACATTCTGAAGCCAGCTATTTCTTTCAGTGTGCGTCCTGTGGCTGGGAACCTATCTTCCTTCTTTGTTCATTTCTTAAAGCAACCGTCTTTCATTTTCCCTCTTTTTTGGTAACTGTTTCTTTCAAGGACTGAGGTTCACTTATCTAATCAAAATTTCCTTCTGGATAGAGGTTCTTAGAGAATTCAGTGGCAAAAAATGGGTTGTATGTTTGAAGTCTGAAATTACTAAAAAAAAAAAAAAGAAAGATAAAAGTTGATGATAGGACGTTCCTTTCCTGGGCAGGATGTTTGCAACAGTTTTATTAAGCAGAACATGTTAAGGACATTACCTCATATCAATCCCTCACTGCCTCCTTGTAAATTTTAATCAATGAATTCTGCTTAAGAAAAGTCTTCTTGGAGCTATATCGGTTACCAGCAAGTGTTCTATTTCCAAAAGTTATCTTTCACACATTTATAAATGATACAGATGCTCAAACTTTTAAGTATTTAAAGTATGTGAAGTGCTTCTCATAGTGTCTTATCTGTAATAAATGCTCAATTAAAAATAGCGAATACTTTTCTATCTCGATGGAGGCATTTCTGTTCTGCCCCTAGTGGGAGTGATGAAGAGTGAGGAGCTGCCTTCTCTCATGTGCTCCAGCTGTCTGGGGCCACAGGGCCCTCTCGATGGATAGTATGAGGAGCTGAGGACTCTTTATAGCACTTGTTCCTTTTTTGTGGTCCACTGGCCAAAACTTACTGTATTCCATTGAGCAGAATTTTCCAAACGTGTTCCGTGAAACAGTGGTCCCAAAGGAGGCTCCATGAAAAAAATGATTATGTATTCAACTGAGTTTGGGAAGCACTAGAGAAAGAATGTTAAGTGAGTTTAGTATTTTCTACTTCAGCTTGACAGCTAATGATTATGCATGTCTAACCAGTGTTGATAAATCATAATGGTAATTCTGTCTTATCATCAGCTTTTAAATGGTTGTAATGCAGTGAATCCTTCTGTATAAGGTATTTGCCTCCTGGTCCCAACCAGATTCCTTCCCACTGGGGCAGTCTTTCCCTCCCTACTGACCATTGTAACCTCCACAGGTTCCAAGGTTAACAAAGCCAACTGGACAAAATGGACACTGTCATAACTCTGGTATGCCTCTGCTGGTGTGGTAAAACATTCTGAATTTTAAGTTTAATCCATGGCACAGCATTAGCGATGAGATTTTACTTTCTTCTTCAAGAAGCTTTTCAAGTACAGATTTCTCAGTGAGAACAGCCTGGTGAGGAGGGAGGTAGTGTTTCTTGATAATCTGGAGTCAGACTATGGAGTCTGACTAGCTGTTTGCTTGTAGACTTGCCATAGATTATATGGGTATGAAAGAACTGAGTAATGGGCTGAATGCTAGAGATACATAGAGTGAAAAGACATGCCCTATTTCAAGAAGTTTGTCACAGAACTATTGAATTATTGCAGTGTGTGAGGTAATTGCTACACTGGAGATATACAAAAGGGGTGGGACCTAAAATACCTGAGCTTTGAATTAACTCGTAAACAGGAATGAGGTTTTCCAAGTGGACCCAGGCACGGAATTGGGAGACTAGAATAGTTCATGGGAGTTGGAACAGAATGTACAAAGATACATAGCTAAATTAGGAGCTATAAGCAGTTATAAGTTGTAAAATGTTGGGAAAAATCAGTAGTGGGAGATGAGTCAGTAGAAGTACGCTCCAGATTTTAAAGACCCTTATTTTCCGCGCAAAAGAACTTAACCTAACATGTGGATCAGCACCTGGGTGAATCACCAAAAGGCTTTAAAAGTTAGTTTCCCAGACCCTAACCTAGATCTGCATTGCAATCTATGTGTATACATCCTGGGAATCTGTGTTTTTGAAAACTTTCACAGATGATAGTGGTTAAGAGTTACTGATATATAGGTGATAAAAAGATAGTGAAAAATTTTGATCAGGGTCTTTACTAGATCAGCTCTGCCTTCTAGAAAGATCTAATTGCATACCTGGCATATTTGAACACAGAGTGCATCATTTTTTAAAAAACACATTCCTTCTCTATATGACAAAGCTGTTTTCAGCAATAATAATGTGAATATGTTTTGGTACTTTGTTTTTTAAAAATTAAGTATCTAAAAAGTAAATTCCAGTTTTGAAGATTCAAATCTAATAAATATTTTGAGTATGAACTAAAATTTACATGTACTAAACAACACCTGTTTTTTGCATTCTTTTCATTGTTTGAAAGTTTAGACACAATTCCAAACATCAGTTGGTCACAGATTGACAAAACTGAAGTAACACAAGTTCTGTTTATTCATCTTTATAATCATTGTACTGTCACTGTGAATCTACTACAGACAGTCCTCGCTTTGCAGGGATCTGATGGACAGGAATTTCAGTTACCACAACTTAGTTAAATAATACCAGTCCCTCAATATCAAGGTTCAAATTTCAGTTACTAGTTTAGTTTATTAACTGTGAATAATTGCACAGAGTACAAACTTACCCTGGTAGATCTTTGGTTCACAAGTCCCTGTGTAAATAATGGTTGTGCGGTATGGTCAGTAACCAATTATGACACCTCCTTAAAAATCTTTGGTGATTGGTCACTGTGAATCTGTTGGTCAGTTTATGCACAGACAGTAAAGTGTATAGTTGTGTTACATCCTTGTTGCCCAGTGATAAAATCCATATGACATTTACAAAAATGTATAACCAAAAGAGGAAATTGACCATCAAAGGTGAAGTGCAACAAAGAAACAAAAGTGATAATACTAAAAGTGAAACTCAAATCTAAGTTGAACAGAGTTATGGAAGAAGTAGCTGACCATGTGAATGTTAACACTGTCTCATTTGAGACTCTAGATATGCAGCCAGAGAAACTCTGTGAAGATGTATTTACTGACATTAATGAGGCAAGTGGCGGTAATGAAAAACATAAAGATGTCCCTGAGGAAGTGATGCCAGCAAAAACTTCACATTAAGGGAACTCTAGGAGAGAGTTCATGACATTAAAGGATAGAATATTGGAAGGTTATCCAAACTTAGAAAGGAGTGTGACAATTTGTCAAGGCATAGAACAAATGCTCCTTCCATATGATAAGTTCTAGAACAAGAAGAAGGCAAGCACCATTCAAACTACTTTTTTTTTTTTTAAAGATTTTATTTATTTATTGACAGAGAGAGACACAGTGAGAGAGGGAACACAAGCAGGGGGAGTGGGAATGGGAGAAACAGATTCCCACCAAGCAGGGAGCCTGATGCGGGGCTTGATCCCAGGACCCTGGGACCATGACCTGAGCCGAACTCAGACGCTTAACGACTGAGCCATCCAGGTGCCCCCAAACTACTCTTGATAATTTTTTTTTTTTTGCAAAGAAAGAAAACAGCTTTAATTCACAATGTTTCTAATGTTTTAAATTACAGTGTACTAAATAAATAGAAACTTTACTACTTTCTCATTTCCCAATTGATTTATAGTAATGAGTTTTTTTAAATGTTTCAACCAAAAAGTTCAAAAGTCACAAGGCAACTCTACATTTTTCTTTGATTATGAAAATTGTTTTGCAGGGATTATGAAGATTTTTGCATGTATAGTTATTTTTAGTCCTACAATGCCTTGCAAAGAAAGGACTGCCTGTATTGGAGAATGCGTGGTAGCATAGGGGTTAGACATACAAACTGCTCCTGAAGTGAGCTTGAACAGTATTGAATCATGGCAGACTTACTCATTAGATAAACACAGGGTGCTAACTGTGTAATTGGGAGTTCTTTGAATTAATTTCCATGTAAAAGATGTTTTATTTGAGGATATGCAACTAAAAATGTACTAATTTGAAGCTCATATATATAATATCGATAAGTAGTCATCATAGCAATTGTTTAGAACTTAGAGTGAGAAAAGAATTTTTTTGGTGGGAGGAATAGTTTGTCACTGACATTGTTTAGACCCACTGACTCATATTGGAAAACAGACTGAGTTCTTGTCAGATTTATCGTTTTAAACTCTCAACAGACTTGTCCACCTTACTGCTTGCACTCGGGGGGAACCATTCCTACCTCCCTGTCATTGGTCTGACACTGGAAGCACTACTGGAGAAGCAGCCCGATGGGGGTGGGGGGAGGAGCAGGAGAGTAGAAGGTAGAGAGACAGAACTGAAAGCCATTTTGCAGAGAAGCTGATGGAGAGGACTTAAGCTAGAGCAGGCACAATGGAAATTAACTTGTGTCAGGCTATTGGTTTGTGTAATGATGATCAGGTTTAATTCCTACCTGAGATGGCCACTGCCTCTCAAAGTTGCTGCCACAATTCATCTCTATCAGATCCATCCCTCTGTAGTTGGCATTGCTGATTACTTTTGGGCTTTCTTTGACCTTACCTGTGAACTTGCCAGTTGTCTTTCAGCTAGTCACTAGGCTTCCAGCCCTCCCTGTATCTGCATCTGATCTTCAGTGTGACTTAGCCATGCCCTCAGTTGGGCTTGATGGTCTAAACAGTCTAGCCTGTTATTAGAATTGTTAAATGAAATAAAATTGTTAGTGAAATAGATACTGTAATTTCTTTATTGGTAACATCTTTTAGAATCTACTAACTTTTAAAGTCAGGAATTTGCCCCCACCCCTGCCCTGTTTTCCTGAAATTTCCTGAAATTTTCCTGAAATACCCCTGCCCTGTATTTCCCCTCAACGTCATCATCCTATAACACTCTTTTATAAGTTTGTTTCTTTCATTAAGCTGGAGACATATGTACTTAATGTGTAACTGAAAGTCTTGGAAAAAGTTCAATAACAACAAAACTTGGAGTTATAATAATGTAGTTGCCAGAAGTGACAAATTGATGGCCTGCAGGCCAAATTCATCCTTCAGTTGCATTTAATTTGGCCAAATTAAATTTTTTTAATTGGTTACTAGTACTTCAAATTTGAGATCCTCTGCACAAAAATAAGGCTTTTCTGCTTTGTCTCAAAAGTTTTCATTAACACTGTGTCTGTATTTCTGTAAGGTAATAGTCAATTGGTGCTACGTAGGGGCTACCACTTTTAGGATCTCTCTAAATTTGATTTCTGCTTTAATGAGACCTATTTGAACCTAGTAGACATTTGGATTTTTAACTCATGATATAGAATTTAGAGGCTATATTATTATCAAAAGCCATATTAGTCAAAACCGTTTCCTTCAAACAAAAAACTGTTTCCTTCAGAATAAATAATCAAACTGTTGACTATCTGTTCCCAAAAAGGCCACCTAATAAATTTAGCTTTGATCAACATTTTTTTTTTTTTCAGTTTTCAGCAACCATACATAAAGATAGGTCAATTTTGCTTGGCTTTGGAAAATGAAAATGTAGGAGAGGTGCTTCTTCCCAATGATTCAGATAGGAATAAGTTAAGTATTGTAAAAGTAGATGCAGATTTCCTAAACAGTGACCACACTGTGCACTAGTCCATTCTATCACCGCATAATATCTGTGAATATTATGGGGGATCTGTGAATATTTGCTTGCATGTCCATCCCGAGGTCTTTCTCTGCTCCACTTCTCATCACCACTCAAGAACACCCAATGATTTAAGCCACTCAAACATGTTCTTTCTAAAGTGAAAAACAAAGTCTGCATACTCATAAATCTGTCAAACTTACTATACAGCCAGTTTACCTAACCAAACAGACTGCTCAGTTTTTCCCTCTAAAATACCTGCCCTTTGGGTCAGTTCACTGAAGATGGGTCTTCTTTAAGAACCAAAGATGTGCACTTGCTTTGTTTTCATGATTAGAAGGTTTGTTGCATTGGTTGTCCTAGAACAAAACAACTTTAATTCAGAGCTCCTTATTTTAGGAAACCAACTGAAACTTGCTTTCACATTTAAAAAAAATTAAGCTTTTCTTTTAGAATAGTTTTTGATTTACAGGAAAGTTACAAAGGTAGTACTAAGAGTACTCCTCACCAAGTTTCCCCTATTATTAACATTTTACAATACTATGGAACTTTTGTCATAACTAAGGAACCCACATTGGCGCATTACAATGAACTGAAGTCTACATTTTATTTGGATTTAACTAGTTTTTCCTTAATGTTCTTTTTTTTCTGTTCCAGGATCTCATTGCCACAAAAAAACACATTATATTTAGTTATTAAATAACTAAAGAGAACAGTCTCTTAGGCTGTTCTTGGCTGTGACAGTGTATCAAATTTTCTTTGTTTTTCATGACTTGGACAATTTTGAGGAGTACTGGTTGACTTTTATAGAAGTCCCTCAATTTAGGGTTTTTGGATGTTTTCTCCTAATCGCCTGGGGTTATGAGATTTTAGAAATTATACCAAAGGGGTCAAGTCCCTTCTCATTACATTATATCACATCAAGGGCACAGGCTATCAACATTACTTGTTAATGATGATTTAAGCTTGATCACTTGGCTTACCTAGTGTTTGCCGGCTTTCTCTACTGGAAATCTACTGCCCTCCCCCACTCTGCTTCCTTATTTGAAAGCATGTCAGTAAGTACAGTCCACACTCAAGCTGTGAGGAATTAAAACCTTATTTCCTTGAGGGGGTAGTATCTAGATAAATTATTTGTAATTCTTCTGCATTGAAGATTTGTCACTTCTCTCCATTTATTTATTCAGTAATTTATTTGTATAAGTAAAGGCTTACAAATACGCATTTTATACTGTGGGTTATAATTCACTACTACCTTATATATTTTGTTGCTCAAATTATTTCAGCTTTGGCCTTTGAGAACACTTTGTCTGACTCATGTGTCCCTTTGATGTGCCTCCATCATTTTGTTTATTGAGCACTTCCTTACTTTCTGACATTGCAAGATTCTCTGGGTTCATTTTTTATATTCCCTGTCTGAGTCTAGAATCAGTCATTTCTCCACAGAGCTCTGGTTTCTTTTATTAGAGAATGATATTAGAAACCAAGATCTGGGCATTGGATGTGCTCATTGTTCCTAGGATATCATTGTTTCTGGGCCCTCTCAGTGGGCAAAGCCAGGACATGTATAAAATCATTTCTGTATCTATCTGTATCTATTTTAAACTAAACATACTGATGTTTTTGAATCTAACCCAGCACCACGTTTCATTCTGCTTCTACCTCGATTTGTAATGTCTCCGTAGTGAGAAATCTAGATCTTACACCCATCATCCATTTATTCATTTGTGCAATCTCAGAATAAGATTTTCTTATCTCCATAGTCTCTACATATCATGGGTTCATGAGCGATCTCGGGGCCCAAACTCAGGTAGGAAAACCGTGTTATTTTTAGTTCTTTCTAAATAACTATGTAGGAAGTAAAGCTCATTTGGCCAAACTGCAAAATAAATTTCTCAGCATGTTTACTTAATCCATCGAAATAGATAAGTATGCATTAGCAGATAATATATCTGTGCATACGTGGGATACTATGAATGCTAATTAGGAGTATCAGGTCTAGAGGATTTATGCAGGCAAGTGATCCAACAGGTAAATACAGAGTTTAGTCATTGAACATATCAGAGGTAGAAACTTTGTTTTTTGTATATAACAGAAACCCCTTGGGAAGCTTTAGCTATACTCATTACTTGGTTGCAAAAAAAGATTTCTTATAAAAGGATATTTTGTAAAGTTGTACAAATGAAATTTTACCCTTTGGGAGTAACAAAAACCAAGATGAGTGATATTTAGGGAATTAAATTATAAAGCAAGATAACATAAGTTTGGGGTGTACTGAACTATTGCATTAGGAGTTGTTTGAATGCAGAAACAGCTTAATGTATTTCTGGAGTAAAATAAATTTCTAGTTTTCTTGAAAAAAATGCTAATGCTAATAACATATTATAAAAATTTCCCATATCATTAGATGGAGGCAAGTAAAATAATGACTGTACTTCTGGGAAGGCCTACAGTGCTTTTGGAAGAATTGATCATGTTCTCCAGTGAGAGCCTTGTTCTGGGTGCTATAATTGTACCAGAGATGGAATGTGAAACTAATTTTATTGCAGAGAAATGAGGGCTAATACTAACAAACATAAGGAAACCACTGAAAAAGACCAAAGAAGATCTCTGAAGCTCACAATCAATATAAAGTTTTGAGACAACATGCAGTATGAGGTGGGACTATGACAGTAGGAGATAATTCTACAAAACTTCCATTAAAAATGTAGCTCATGGCCTATTACTATAATTACTGAACATTTCATCCAAGTCAATATCCAGCTATTCCTAGCTTGGTGCTCCATATTGGAAAGTTTAAGTGGTAATGTTAACTTTCAAGAGAGGTCTTATAGGTGTCACTAGTTCTCTCTGTGTCCCCATCCCCCTTAGGTCAGCAACACTCATATCTGCTGGGGACACATCTACTGTCTAGTTCTTGCCATCTCACATTATTTAAGGGGGAAGCGGTACTTAGAAACCCTAATATTGCTGCAGAGAGGCTTCGAGAAGGAAACTCTGCTTGGGCCTATTAAATAAACCAGATAGGAGTATATGAAGTGGATTAAAGGGAGAAGCTAGGAGATCAGGTAGGGAGATTTATTTATTTATTTATTTATTTATTTTTTAAAGATTTTATTTATTTGTCAGAGAGAGAGAGAGCACAAGCAGGGGGAGCGGCAGGCAGAGCAGGCAGAGGGAGAAGCAGGCTCCCCGCTGAGCAAGGAGCCCGATATGGGACTCGATCCCAGGACCCTGGGATCATGACCTGAGCCGAAGGCAGTGGCTTAACCGACTGAGCCACCCAGGCGTCCCAGGTAGGGAGATTTAGAAAGGTTTTATTTGTGGTACGTTCTTGAAACACTTGATACACTATTCAAACTAATGGAATAAACAGCCTTGACTGGTTATGTTAGTATGGATAACCGAGAACTGACTGACCAGATGAATCTGGTGCAGTTGTTTGAGTTAGTGCAATTCTCACAATGAATGATTGTGTCTATTACTTATCACCTTGGGAAGTACAAAAATAAAAATACTGATGTGACCTTTCCAGATATTAAAAACTAAATCTTTTACAAGGTATGGTTCATTTTCGTAAAAAAAAGGTTATAAAATATTCCTTATTGATGTGCTATGAATCTGCCAAATGGGGTAAGTACAAAAATAGATTTTATCTCTTTATCCTCAATAGTGAAATCTCTCTGTTTTATGGTTCCAAGTCAAGAAAATGATGTTCTGTATTATATCCATACTAAATACTTTCAAAATATGATGTTTATGTAATAATTTACCTTTTATAAAATATTTAGACAACCATTATTTCAACTGGATTTACCAAACATGACAAATGACAGACTTAAAAAATATTTTCTTGGAAATTCTGAAAGAAAATTATTCTTTTAAGTGTTCTATTAATATTTTATCTATTCAGACATCATATCTCCTATTCCCAATATATGTTATACTGTTATGGTTTCAGTTTTAAGTTAAAGTTTTAATGACATAGGAACTTTTTAACAATATGATGAATCCTCATCATTGGAAATATTTTCATTAAAACTCTCTTTCATTTTAATTTCATCCAGTTTGATTTGACCATTTCTGAACATGTGTCTACTATGTGGAGGGTGCTATGCTGTGGGCTGTAAGAGATATCAAGAGTAAAAACGCTTCCTAAAACAAACAAACAAACAAAGAACACCAAAAAAAAACACTTCCTGCTCCCAAGAACTAATAATCACACATAGAGTAGAAGCAGTTGATGAGGAGCTTAGCTCCCTGCTACGGGAAGTGTGGGAGAGTCAAGACAAGGACAAAAGAAACTATGATGCTAAGCAGGACATGATGATGCAAAGAAATAAAAGCAATGTGCTATGGGAATTCAAAGGACAAACACAGAGTGCTGACTTGGGAAGACTGGGGAAAGTTTCCCGGAGGTAGTTAGTAAGACATGAACTTTGAAGAATACACAGAATTTAAAGAAGTGAAGAAGCTTAAACATGGTTGTGATCAGAAACAAAAAGGATTTGAGTTCAGGATATCTCAATGAGTTGAACTTTCTTTTCTGCCAAAGATTTCTGTAAGTCATCATTTTATCAGTGAATAACATAGATATTAAAAGCCTTATGATCTGGGTTATCTCTAATTTTCTCAGAAAATTCTAGTCCAGAGAAGTTAAATGCCAGTTCAGAAACCATGGATCCTTTTAAAAAGGATCAGATTTAAGCCATCTCCTTATTTCCAGGCCAGTGCTAAACCTAGTTCAGTTACAAAACAAAACAAAAGAAAACAATGACACAAATGTCAATGACATGTGGAGGTTTCTTTTCATTACTTGGGATGTTAATATAAAGAAAAAATTCAAGTGACTGTTTTTTGGTAATGGGAGATGGCCTCTGAGACTTTTTTCTACACTCTGTATGTTGGTTTGCTAGGGCTGCTTTAATAAAAATACCACAGACTAAGTGGCTTAAACAAAATAAATTTATTTTCTCACAATTCTAGAGCCTGGAAGTCTAAGATCAAGGTTTTGGCAGGGTTGGTTTCTCCTGAGGCCTCTCTCCTTGACTTATAGATGGCTGTCTTTTCCCTGTCCCCCCATGGCCTTGAATCTGTGCGTGTGCCTCCCTGGTGTTTCTCTCTTATCATATAAGAGCACCAGACCTGGATTCACATCTACTCATATGATCTCACTTGGCCATAATTACTTCTTTATTTTTTATTTTTAAATTTTTTTAGAGAGGAAGAGAAAGAGAAAGGGCAGAGAGGGACAGAGGAAGGGGAGAGAGAATCTTAAGCAGCCTCCATGCTTAGTGCAGAGCCTGACTCAGGGCTCGATCTCACAACCTTGAGATCATGACCTGAGCCAATATCAAGAGTTGGACACTTAACTGAGCCACCCAGGTGCCCCGATAGTTACTTCTGTAAAGGCCCTATCTCCAAATACAGTTACCTTCTGAGGTAGTATTGGAGGTTGGAAGTTCAACATGTGAATTTGGAGAGACACGATTCAGCCCATAACACTATGTCACAGTCTTGACTAAATGGGAGGGAATAATAGATGTCATTTCTACCAGGCAGGCACTAAGCATATGGTATCTCATTTAATCCTCACGATAAACAGGCCCAATTACCATGATCATTTCATGATGAGGAAAATGATTCTAAGAGAGGGTAAATGATGTGGCTAGTACCACATATGTAGAAAATGCTGAAATCAAGACTCAAACATAGCGTGTTGAACTGTGGGTCTCCACTGCCACTTTGGAAAGAGGTGTAACAGCCTCTGGTGGGAAATGAGGGCTTGAGATCCTTCTAATCCCTTTAAAACTACTTTTCCCTTTTCTCTAAGGTAAACAGAGTTTTTGGGACACACATTTAGGGTATATTTCCTCTGATATTTGGTCCATAGGCTTTTTGGAAAGATAAAGATGGGTAATTTCTTCCCTTAGAAAAAGATGAAACACTGTAACTAATATGACACTGTATGTTAACTAACTGGAATTTAAATAAAAACTTAAAAAAAATAAAGATGAAACACCAAGTATGGGCTTATTAATGTATGGGGAAGTGTTGCGCTAACAACTCCTATTGGTTTATTATTCTGGAGAGGTCATTTATAGGCTGTTACCCGCAGTCTTGCTCTTAGCTGTCTGAAGGCTTCCAAGGCCTAGGATCATTGCCCTCTCCCACCAATGACAGCTGTAAGGCAAGTTTCTCTCTCTTGGCTGACCCCTGTTATCTCTCATTTACTGATGACACTTGGGGTCATTTCTCCTGTGTAGAGGTAGGTGGACACTATCTTCTGGTCTTATGAGAAGTGTGTTTTCCTGAAGGCTGAATATAAAAAGATTTTTGCTAACAAATTTTCATTTGCACACAAAAATTGAGAAAAGCAAAATGGAGACTTCCAGAATAAGGTTTCAAATGTACAGACAGGTGTCCTCATAAAGACAGGCAATTCTCTCAGCATTCTGCTCTTGTTTTATTTTTAATTACAGTGAATTACAAGGTTAGTCCTGCTCTTTGGTTGCACTTTAATTATTCTCCCAATGTTGTCTTTCTGTGTTATGATCCCTTTAAGAGGCAGGAGGAAATAGACATTTAATTAACCAGATGTCACTCAATAAATCTTAAGCGTTATTCTCTGTATCAGAAAAGCAAATGCAAACCACTAAAAAATGGTCTGATTTTTAAACATTAATTTGGCATAGTTTAGGGTTTTTATGATAATGATACCTTTGAAAGTAAAATTGAGAAAGTCTTTTAAAATGTGGGGTAGGAAGGGGTTTCTTATGTGAACAGTACCATTAATAACTCACCATGTTCTCTATCTTTCTATATGTTTATCTATTGATTTATTGGCTGCAGTTTGTTTCTGAAGTGCCCTTTTCTTCAAGTAAAGGAGGCTGATTCCAGAGGAAGACTCAATAGGGCAGAAAGTTGAAGGTGGCAGGCACTTTTGGTTTCATCAGTAGCCATTCCCCTTTGAAAACAGAATTCTGATTTTTGCTCACCTTCCTCTTACATGTACCTCCTTCAAGGATGGTGGGCTTTTTCCAATCAAGGAAGTAACTTATGATTCATCTAAGCCAATTGTAGCGGTCTCATTTTCTTTCATAAGTAATTTGGGTTTAAATGTATGCATGCGGGGCGCCTGGGTGGCTCAGTCGTTAAGCATCTGCCTTCCACTTGGGTCATGATCCCAGGGTCCTGGGATCGAGCTCCGCATCGGGCTCCCTGCTGGGCAGGAAGCCTGCTTCTCCCTCTCCCATTCCCTCTGCTTGTGTTCCCTCTCTTGGTGTGTTTCTCTCTGTCAAATAAATAAAAAATCTTAAAAAAAAAATGCGTGCATGCAACAAAGCCCAGCCAGTGAGACATGAGGGGAAATCTATGGAGCACTTCTGAGAACATTTTTTCCCCTCACTGTTAAAAAGAGACCACAAAAGATGTGTTTAACACCTCACAGAATACTTGAAACTGAGCCAGACATCTTGAGCTGAGGAGAGGTGGAGGTCAGCCTAAGAAAACAGTCAATATGCTGGACAGATGGATGGCATAGCAGAAAATGGAAGGAACCTACTTAATAAGTTTTGATACTTAATTTTTTTTCTTTTTAGTAGGTTATTTTTTAGAGCAGTTTTAGGTTCATGGCAAAATTGAGCTGAAGTTACGGTGATTTCCCGTATTCCCAGGTCTTCACACATGCATAGCCTTTCCCATTATCAACATAGTCTCCACTGGAGTGGTGTATTTGTTACAACTGATGAACCTACACTGACATTATTATCAGCCAAGGTCCAGAGTTTACATTAGGGTTCACTCTTAGAGTTGTACCTTCTATGGATTTGGAAAAATGTATAATGACATGTATTAAAACCCGTATAGTCTCATACAGTGTAGTTTCACTGGTTTAAATATTCTCTGTGCTCTGCTTATTTAGCCCTTCCTCCCCCACTAAACCCTAGTAGCCCCTGATATTTTTGCTTGCTCCATAGTTTTGCCTTTCCCAGAATGCCATATAGTTGGAATTGTGCAGTAGGTAGCCTTTTCAGATTGACTTCTTTTATTTACTAATTTGCATTTAAGGTACCTCTCTGTCTTTTCATGGCTTGATAGCTCATTTCTTTTTAGTGTGGAATACTACTCCATTATCTGGACATACCACAATTTATCCATTCACATACTGAAGGACATCTTGGTTGCTTCAAGATTTGGCAATTATAAATAAAACTGCTATAAACATCTGTGAGCAGGGCTTTAGAGAGACGCAAGTTTTCACCTCCTTTAAATAAATACAAAGCAGTACAGTTGCTGGATCATGTGGTAAGACTGTATTTGGTGTTGTAAGAAACTGTCTTCCAAAGTGACGGTACCATTTTGCACTCCCAACAGCAATGGGAAAAGTTTCTGTTGCTCTGTATCCTCGTTAACATTTGTTTTTGTCTGTGTTTTAGATTTTGGACATTCTTACAGAATGGAGCTGAATACACTGAAGTATTTGCAGGCAGAGAGGCATTGCAATATAATCTTACATAGCTCAGAAAAAATTGTTAGCATATACTAGACACTCACAAAGTAGTAGATATTAGTAGTGATCCCTTTACTTTTTCCTAGCTTCACGCCCCCACCTCTTTTTCCTAATCTTCACCTTCTCTCTTTCTGTTTTATATCTAAAATAACAGGAGAAGGGTTTTTATGGCCAGGGTTGATGGGAGGAAGTAAAAGAAACACATTTTAATTTCTTATAACTCTGGTCATAAATTCTGGAGCAGTAGTTTTCAAACTTGGTGGCAAGTTGGAATCATTCAAAGAGTTTTAAATAAATACTGATGCCTAGAGATTGTGATTTAATTGGATTGGGGTCTTGTCGGGATATTTGAAAGTTCTCCAGGTTATTCCAAAGTGCAGCAAAATTTGAAAGCCAGTACCCTAGAATGATCTTATGATTTACAAATGCAAAGAAAACAATTTGGCAAGGAAAAAAGTTTGTCAAAAATAAATCTGGATTTATTAATCATCTAAGTCTGAGATCAAATAAACCTGTAGAGACAGGGAGTATGTCTTGTGTCTTGTGTATTTTAGCAAAGCAAGCTTTGTGCAGAGGAGCACAAAGTGATTCTTAAAAAAGTCCTCATGATCCTAATCACTAGACAAAAACCTTAAAAAAACTTTTAAATATCCAAATCTTACTCCATGCCTTCCTAATCATAACCTCTAGAAGAAAAGCCTGAGTAAATGTTTGCTTTAAAACAAAACAAAACAAAAACACAACCCTCAAGTAAATGTGTTGATCAGTGAGGGTTTGGGAAATATGGGGATCGTATACACTTTAAACTTCAGTGAGCCTCTAGCCATTTCATTGACTTCCAAAGTGTGTGTCTATTCAGATTAATATATATTTATTGAGTATCAGCCATATAGTAGCTTTTATGAGGTAGGATTTCTTAATCCAGGCTAATGAATTCCCTTGGAGATCCAACTTGAAAGGTTATAGGAAACACCTGGGGAACTATTAAAATGAAGTTCTTGGGTGCCTGGGTGGCTCAGTTGGTTGAGCGACTGCCTTCGGCTCAGGTCATGATCCCAGAGTCCTGGGATCGAGTCCTGCATCGGGCTCCCAGCTCCATGGGGAGTCTGCTTCTCCCTCTGATCTTCTCCCCTCTCATGCTCTCTCTCTCTCTCAAATAAATAACTAAAGTTTAAAAAATAAATAAAATAAAATGAAGTTCTTGGCTTGATCACCAGAGATACAGATTTTGCAGTTCTGGGAGGGGGCCAGGAATCATTATTTTATTATTATTATTCTTTTTTAAAGATTTATTTATTTATGAGAGAGAAAGCATGCATGTTCACATGAGTGGGGGGAGGAGCAGAGGGAGAGAGTCTTCAAGCAGATTCCCTGATGAGTGGGGAACCCGACCTGCAGGGCTGGATCCCATGACTCATAAGATCATGACCTGAGCCAAAACCAAGAGTTGGATGCCCCACTGACTGAGCCACCCAGGCACCCCAGGAATCATTATTTTAATGTTTGGGTTGATTTTGAAGCAGATGTTTCAAGGATCAACTTTTTAAAAATTCTTCCTTGGGGAAATCACAGATCCACCTCAAGGGGTCTTCCGGTTTGCAGTTGTATGCAAAATTTGTGTGTGTGTGTGTGTGTGTGTGTGTGTGTGTGTGTGTGTGTGTGTACATTTTTCTGGAGTAGGCCTTACTGGTACATCAATTTCTCAAAGGGGACAATGACTCTCTACGATAGAAAATCTGAGTAAGGTACAGAAAGGAGTTATTATCTAATAAGGAAATAAAACAAAAGAGCATTTTTATAAGCCATGTTCTAAATGTAGTCATAGATAGAAAGTAAGTATGGGGAACTGACAAGAGAATAAGATTAGTACTGAATATATGACAGGTAGCATACGGTGCTTTCCATATGTTATGTCATTCTCACAATAACCCATATGTCAGGATTTATTATCCCTGTTTTACAGATATGGTTAAGTAATTGGTTCAAGGTCAGCATTGAAGTCTATTCCACTGTATCACAGTGGTTCTCAAAGTATGGCCACAAGCCCCTGGGGTTCCCCAAGATCTTTCCGGGGGTCCATGTGGTTAAAATTATTTCAAAATAATCCTAAGATGATATTGCTTTTTTCACCGTATCGCTTACAATGATGGAACAAAAGCAACGGTGGATAAAAGTGCTGTTGCAGAAATCAAGACAGTGGCCCAATTGCACTGGAAGTCATCATATTCCTTAATTGCCACACACTTACAATAAAGCAAAATGCTAGTTTCACCTAGGTCCTTGGCGAAGCAGTCAAAATTACTGATTTTATCAAATCTTGATCTTTGCATATATGTTTTTAATATCCCATGTGATGAAATGGGAATTTCTATGGAATATTGAAATAACAATGGTCATCTTAGGAAAAACATTTGCACAGTTATTTTCGTTGTGAGCTAAGTTAGCAGGTGTTTGTTTTTTTTTTTTTCATGGCACTATGATTTTACCAGAAGGAATGATTGACAAATTGATTATTCAGACATGGGTATTTGGTAGACATTTTCTTAAAATGAATGAAGTGAGCTTATCACCTCAAAGAAAACAATTTGACTGTTTTTGTTGTCAGCGATAGGACTTAAACTTTCTAGCGAAAATTGGAATTTTGGAAAATTTTCATGAGTCTGACAGTTTCTCAATAGTTGAAGTCTTTTGTGATGAGATTGGCAGTGATATTAACGTGGTTTTTAGAAATCTATGGAGTTGAATATTTGGACATTCTGCATAACTCAGTGAATCTGTATTTTTCAAATGATGAATGCATAATGTTAAAAAATCATGCATGGGTAAACAGATTTATTCTAAGTGCAAAATAGAACAAAAATTTAACGGTATGAAAAATTCATTAATATTGTTTCAGATTCCACATTGAAACTAACATTTAAGAAACTTTTACTCTTTGAAAGATTTGGTAGAGCATCAAAAAAAAAAAAAAAATACCCACAATTATCTGAAAAGGCTTCCAAAATACTCATCCGTTTTCCAACTATATATCATGTGAAACTAGTTTTTCTTTATATGCTTCAATCAAACAATGTAATGTATTTTTTTTATATTGTAATGTATTAACTGTGAAAGCAGATATGAGAATCCAGCTGTCTTCTATTAAACCAAACATGAAAGAGATTTATAAGATGTAAAGCAATGCCAATCTATTAATGATTTTGGGGAAAATAGTTATTTTTCACAAAAAATATGTTACTTATGCCAAAATGTAATGAGTTTATTATTGTTAGCTTTAATGGATTAATATTTAAACATTTTTAGTTTTAATTTCTAATGTGATAAATAATAAGTATAATTAATTTAAACAAAATGTCTTTGAAGTCTTCATGAAATTTTAAGAGTGTAATGGGATTCTGGGACTGCACTGATCTATCAGCATTCACTTGGGAAAATCAAGAAAAATTTCCTAACATTGGATGGGGTCTTCATCAGTTGGCTGGGAATTTAGCAATTGAAGACTGGGGCTAGTGTATGAAGACATTCTAGGCAGAGGGATCAATGTGAGTAGAAGCCCAGAGGTGTGGAATTTGGAATAGAATTTAAGAAACAATAGACAGTCCATTTCATTTTGCCAAGTATTTGCAGAGTGTCTTTTGTATGGTAGGTTCATGCCATGTATACAGTGCTGGGGAATAAGACGGAGTCTCTACCTTCTGCTCACAGTTCATACAGGAGCACTGGGTTTTGAGTGGGAAAGAAGTCCAGGATACACACGACTTGACCTCAACATTATTTTCCTAGGGGCTTTTTTTTAAAACAGCAACAACGATTGGCTTCATTTCACAACAATTCCTCCTTTATTATTCAATGCAATAACTTATATTTAATTATCTGTGGTGCCCTTGGACTCAATTATCCAACCAATCTTTATGAGCATTCTCACTTTTTCTTCATGGGCACCTTTTTCTTTATGCAGCTAGTTTTACACAGAAGCAGGTGAAATCTTTCAGTTGATATATGAGTAAGTTATGTCCATTAAAATTAATGGAAGCTGTATATGTGCACCGAGGGAAGGATATACTTCAAAAAGTCAATTTACACAATGTTTCTTGTTACGTTCTCATTGTAGGATTTCTATTTCAATTATACTTAATGAATTGTATTAGATGCCCCTGTCTCTAAGGTTAGTGACATCAAATATGCTTCTAGTTCTATTCATGTCTTCAGCTGTCCAAAGCAATCTTTAGAAGTGGAATTAACCTCACTGCTTGTGATGTTTAGACAAACTTAATGGCTTCCAATATAGTTCAATGCCAAAGTCTCCACAGCAAGAGAATATGATTAAGAGACTAATAAAGGGGGGATAACAGATCACTTGTAAAACACATGCCTTGGAGAGATAATAAATGCCGCGTTATTCATTAGAAGAACATTCCTAGTAGGAAAAATAAACAAAACCATCACACAAATGCATGGACGTTCAGGAGAGGAAATGGACCTTTTCTCCCAGGGGTCCTTTTGTTTGTCAGTAAGCCTGGGTTTCATTAAAGATTGTTCATCCTTGTACTAATAAACCACATTCGCAGAGAAACTCCAGAACAATGTATTTATTATCTACTTATTGGCTTCTGGATACAAATTGACCCTCTGTTGACCTGACTGTTTCAGCCTTTCTAATTGGCTCAGGAACTGCCCAGGGCCTTTACTCATAGGAACCAATGAATCTGGTCATCCTTCGTTGTTATTTTTAATCATCTTTCCTAATATCTTCCAAAGGAACACCTAATAAATGCCTCAGCTCTCCACAGACATCATGGACATTGCTATTGAAGGAACATTTTTTTTTCTTTCCTTGCCATTCTGCTTCTGGTGGTTTTACGAGATTCTTGGAGAGCACTAATATAAGATTTCACATCAGGAAGCATTCCTTGGATTGAGCTTTTGTAATTTTCACATTTGCTTTTGAGGAAGGAGGTAGGGGAAAATTGTAGGAGTGGTTGAAACAGGACTTCTTGCTGTTACTCAATGATTTTGTTTGTAGCATTTCCTGCTGCCAAAACTCTTCTTTTCTTTTGAGTGCCTACCAGCTGGGGCTATGCAAGGAACTTTATTTGTAGGATTCTTTCACTTACAACTCTTTGAAGAAAGTACTATAACTAATGTCTTTTCCTTTTTAAAGACAAAGAAATTGAGACTGGGAGAAACTAACAAACTGGCATGAAACTGCACAGAATCTGAATGCAAACAGATTGGCACCCAGCTTCAGCTTTTAATGACTTCACACTTTGCTGTATTGTGGGGCAAAGGAGGAGTAAATCAACCCAAAGCTGCTTTGTGTGTTCGTCATGACTTGCTGTCCATGACCACCCTCTAACAGCGCCTCTGTTCTTATCAGCTTTGCTTCCCAGCCACTCATTGTAGAAGCTGATATAATCACACATTTATCCACATACATATGTATATACCTATCCTATCTATTCAGGAATTTGCCTCAAATCCCCTTTGAAAGTAGGTTCAATATAAATAACAATTAATTGATGAGGAGTGACATGAAAACATCCATTTTTCCAAGCATCCTTTGTATGATTACTTTTCTAAGGAGAAGACTTATTTTTACCTTTCAAACTTTCGTGGGGCATATGGCTTAGGATCTGACATCAGACAGACCGCAGTTGTAATTGTGGCTCTTCCCTAATGGACTATATGATATGGGGAGGTAACCTAACCTTTTTGGGCCTTAATGATCTTACCTGAAAAGCAAGGTTAATCTTGGTGCTCACAGTGTGGGTGCAGGGACATTGTATTGAACCTTCCTATGGCGTTATTATAGAGTATGCACTCTGTGAATGGCACTATTTTATTATTATCAGTAATCGCCATCATGTAGCAATCATTCTAGCTTTTGGAAAGGGTCACCCATGCCTTCATTCATTCATCTGGCACACACGGTAACAATCATTAACACTTAGTCACTCTCCTTAAAGAGCTTTGGGTTTAGTGACCAGCTGAATACATATACTTTATAGTCAATGAAAATTAGATTTAAAAGATTGACTTTGCACTCAGTGAGTGGCATTTTGGTTCTGCACGCTTATATTGACAAATAAAGAGCATCCTGAGCCAAAAGATAAGAGCCAAGATTATGTCTTATAAATAATGATATTTCTTTTGCTTGTTTGTTTAAACAATCTCTCTTGTTAAGAAGGCATTTCACTTTAGAGGGGCTGCTGGCTGATGGGTAGCTGTGCTGCTCTAGACCCAGAATGTGGGTGTCTTCGGTCCCTATAAAGAGTAGTGACAGGCTACACTTGCAGATTCTAAGTGCCGAGCAGTGTTTGTGTTTACTTCTGTTCCCTTTCCTTTGCTTTTAACTTGTTTGCCCGCACTCTCTGTCCAAGACTCCTCATAGAGACTACAGGTTTCTCAGGAAAATTTATTTTAAACCTTTTGTTTTCTTTTACGTAATCTCTCTGTCCAGTATGGGGCTCGAACTCATGACCCCAAGATCAGGAGTCATATGATCTACCAACTGAACCACCCAGGTGCCCCCCAGAAAAATTTATTTTAGTACTTAATTTTGTTTTTGTGCTATAACTTCCCTTTCTTGACCTCTTAAAACGTGCTCTTGATCTCCTTTATTTGTTGGTACCAGTGTTTCTGAGGATGGTGCTCTTTTCAGTCACTATGGAAATTGGTTCATAGGGAATGGCTCCAAACCATCTCGAATGTGTGTCTCAAACATTGCAAGGAGGAGAACCTGCACCTAAACTGAGTGCTGAGGTATTGTGTGGGCCGAAGGGGGAGCATAGTTTTAAGTTGAAGCTTTATGATTGGAACTAAAGTATTTTGGGGAGAACATATAAATCAATAGGCTTTGGCATAGTGTCAGTCCTGTAATGGCAGATGCAGAGGTGAGGAAGGAAAGCTACATTTAACCATGTCGTATGGTCTCAAAGTACTAGGATGAAGAAAACAAAGGAAATGGAATCTAGTCACAAAGTGTAAATGTCAACTGAAAGATGTACTAAACTGTAAAAAGAATCTTTAATGGAATGCTATGGGGACTTACTAGTATGAACTGCCAATTTTTTTTTTAAACAAATCCATTCGAAATCTTGTTGAGTAAATAAATCTCAGGTTGAACGCTCATGGAAGAGTCTGGCATCAAAAGGAAATTCCATGATAAGGACAGTTAATGATGTGTTTTCTTTCCTGTTCAACCAGCAATGTTTCCTTTAGGACTGCATTCTCTAGATTGCGTTCCTCCCAGATAAGTGCAGTTGGAATTATTTGGTTCGCCAGTCAGTAAAAATGTCGCATCAAGATGTGGAATTGTTTTCTTTTATTCTAGGAAACCACAAGTATTTTGATAAAATAATACCATTTTAAGCATTTATTTCATTTAGATTTGGGGGCCATTGTAATAGCAGAAATAGAGAATGGACAGATCAGTTCCGAGTACATAAAAATACTGTTTACACAGTACCACTCCAATGATAACATCTATGCTAAAGCCAGTCCAACAGTTTTATTTTTATGTTGCAATTACAGCATAAGGTTAAATAGAAAGCTACCAGTATGTCTCCTCACCCAGGTATTGGATGCACACAAATGCACTCTTACGTGGGTCGTAAATCAGGGAAGTGCTTGCTATCCTTTACCAAGACATGCTTTCAGAATTTGGGGGTCCTCTCAGTCATAGATTTTTGGTGACCGTTGAGCTCCACTACAGCTGTGACTCTTGTGTGGGTTTGGGGCTCTCACTCTTTCATCTGCTATTTTCTGCCACATTCTGAATCACACTCTCTCACATTGGTGGTTTTGTTCTTCATTAGTCTTGCAATTAGTTATTAATATTCATCATCATCATCATCGCCATTTTAACTACCTCCCAGAAACCACTGCTGAGAAGCTGGATCTGAGATCCATATAAGAGAACAGCATATTTTCATGTTGTCACTTTTTAGAAGTTTATTAAAAACGAAAAACTTTTTTTTTTTAAAGAAACTTTTTTTAAAAAAGATTTTTATTTATTTATTTGACAGAGAGGAGAGAGATCACAAGTAGGCAGAGACGCAGGCAGAGAGGGGGAAGCAGGCTCCCTGCTGAGCAGAGAACCTGATGTGGGGCTCGATCCCAGGACCCTGAGATCATGACCTGAGCCGAAGGCAGAGTCTTAACCCACTGAGCCACCCAGGCGCCCCAAAAATGAAAAACTTTTAAGCTCAGTTTGGTCTGTTCTCATAATCTTTTGGTCTTTGGCATACAATCCTAAAATTAAAGCACTCCAGCTGTTTCTAATTCATAAATTTTTATATAGGAATTGTAGATCTATGATCTTATCAAATGCTTGTTACATTTCTTTAAACTTTAAGCTTCTCTGCACTATGAAGTGGACTCTCCCTGCCACCTACACACACACACACACACACACACACACACACACACACACACACACATTATGAGGCTTGCTTTTTTTTCGCTCAGATGGACACTGTTGAAAAGTTTTAATAAAAAAAATAGGATGTAAAAATATGGTGATTTACTTCACAGGCAACCTTTATGTGACTGTACCTATTTTGTAAAGTGGGAAAAATTAGTTTTACAGTCAGGCCCATGACTCACATTTGCAGGATCAAACAGATGAAATCCAGCTTGTGATCCAGCCCCAAATTCAGCTAGGGGAAAAGGGCCCTTTTTCCACTTGGTCCATCCAGAGAGGTGATTTTTTTTCTAACTCCTATAAATGACATGGCATAGGCTAGTCCTGCACTGAGTAAGATGTGTTTAAAAGCAATTTTAAAATTTTTTTGGAAAAGGTAAAATTTAACTCTTATTTATCTTTTTAAACAAATCCAATAGTGGAGTCATGGCCAAGTAAGGCAGCCATGCTGCAAAAATCTTTTTTATGTTTCTGGGAGCATCACAATGTGCCATTCCCACAAATATGTGTGTGTGTGTGTGTGTGTGTGTGTATGTGTGTGTGCGTGTGTGTGTATGAATACATATACAGAGAACTAATTTTCAATATAGGTGTGGCCCCATATTTAATGAACTATTTACTGATATTCCAGAAGCTTGAAAGTAGTAACATTTCTGCTGTATATTCATGCTGGGAAAAATTGATGATAGAAATCATTATGTAGCTATACATACTCACTGAGTTTAGAAAATAACTTTTCTAGAAAAAAATTTGCTAATGTCAGAATAATGATAAATTTGTGTATTTGTAATCCAGAGTCCTGGTATTTGCTATATGAATTTACATAGTCTTCTCTATTTTGATCAGAAGGAAACAAGGATCAGTAAACAACTGGACGGGGAATTCTAGAAATCACCTTTCGGACTGTGTTATGACTAGAGTCACCATAAAATTTATCTTCCAAACCTGGGTACTTTTGAGAGTGAAGGGGGGGACTCTATTGGCACAGTTGTTAATCAGAACTATCCCAGCAAGTTGGCGTCCATGAAGACCTTGGTTATAGAGCACAGAATCATCTGAATTAATACTTCAGTGTGGGCTCTAGGATATTGCCGTATCTCATACATCTCTTAATTTTTTAAACACACACTAGGCACTTTATGGTGTGCAAGTTCTTGACATTAGAGTATGTACAATTATGAGTTAATGACAGATTCTGGCCTCAAGGAGCTTAAAATCAAAAAGGAAGTAAAAGATGGGCAGGTACAACCTGGTTCACCTCCTTTAAGATGCTGCTTCTGGGCTGGTAAAATGTGAGCAGGCACACAGTCAGAGAAATGTAGAATTCCCATCCCGAAGTGCTAACCACTCGGGTGTAGGGGCCTGCATCTCTCTCCTCACTGTGTTCTCTTGACCACTTGTGTTCTCCCCTCCTGTCTCCTCTCTGGCAGGCCTTCAGGTTTCTCTTAGTTGCTCACCTTAATACCACGTCTTGGCTTTGCTTCCCCCTTCCTCTCCCTGGCTTACTGATCTCTTCCTCTCTCCTGTTCCCTCCCCAGGCTCAGTAGGATGGGAGCTTCTCCGCCTCTCTCCTCCAACTCTTCTGGGAAAATAGCAGCTTACTACATGGTTTATGGATTTCTTTTTAGCATTTATAGCATAGATTAATTTTATTTGCATATGTACACTGATTTGTTAGTGTGTAGGAGACTGTTTATTAGTCAATTTTCTCTTCAATAATATATTTAAGATTTTCAAACCACAGCTGCAACTCATTTTGAGTTTTATTACGTATTATAATTTTACTTTAAAATTGCACCACGCATGTACAGTTGTCTCCTGTTTTAACTTATTTTTATGTTGTCTCTCCCTGGCAAAAGTAGTGATTCTTTTTATTGTATTCTGTCCAACAGAGCAGGAAAAGAATAATAAAACAAACCAATTAAAAAGGAGATAGGTTTTCAACTTCTCACAGAGATAGTAATGCTCTGCCTACTGAATAATATTCCTCAAATCTATTTCCATGAGATCCTTTTAATATTAGATAATCATAATTTATTTATTAGCATAGAGCATGTGTAGGACAATGATTATAATTAAGGGAAAGGGAGCTAATTGCAGAAAGTCCAATATGAAATCTAGTGATGTCTGACTATATTGCCCCAAGGGAAGCAGATACTTAGCCATTATCTCTTTGGTATGATCAATACAGTCAAATTGGGTAATTTAGGCCCTAAATAAAGAGCCTTCAGAATATCTCCAGAGGGCCCATTTGTGAATTTGATTCAATTTTAAGAGTTTGGAATCTCAAAAGGGAGAGCAGAATTCATATTTAGGAAAATATGAAGCCTTCAATATTGAACAACAATCAGGTCTTTCCTGTTTCTTATATGCCTAGCAATGTAGAGCACTGGGGTTGTAGCAGCAAATGAAATAGATCCCTTCCCTGTCCTTAAGGTTTTTAGTGTAGTGGAGAATAAGACATTGAATATGAAATTATGAATATGAAATTATGAATATGAATTATGAATATGAAATATGAAACTTTCTGAGGACAGGTACACAGATGCACGGAAGCTACATCGATGAATAACAGACTGGTAGACACTCGGATTTGGTAGGGGCATATTTTGACTTCTCAGTGTAAGTGCCAAGTGAAATAGTTTCTAAGGGATAAGGATGTTTCAGCAGGTGGAGAAGACGTGGACAGGAGGGGAGATGGCATGCGCAAAGCAAGGAGGGAAGGGCACACCAGAGCAGGGTCTGACAGAAGCATGGATTGAAGTTATATTTTGACTGCCCTTGAAAATCCGGTCAAAGAATTAGTGCTTCAACTGACAGATAATAGGGCCACTGGAAGTTTTCCTGTTTCTGTTTTTGTTTGTTGGTTTTAGCAGAGAAACAGCATCAGAAGTTCACTTAAAGGAAGATTAATCTGGCAGTAGTATGTTCAGTGGATTGGAACAGAAGAGTTTGGGAGGTTTTGCAGTTGTGCAGGGGAGAGGCAATGAGGTTGACCTATTAGGGTGATAGTGGGGCCGCAGAGGAGGGGCATGAGGCAAGAGACATGGCAGACTAGGGAAAGCAGTATGGTAATTCCCGAAAAAATTGAAAATAAAATTACTGTATGATTGAGCAATTCCACTTCTGGGTATATACCCCAAAGAATTGTAAGCAGTCTCTTTCTCTCTCTCTCTCTTTTTTTCAAAGATTTAATTAATTAATTTATTTGATTGAGAGTGTGTGTTGGGGGGGAAGATCATAGGGGGAGGAGCAGGGAGGGGGAAAGAATCTCAAATAAACTCTGCGCTGACCAGGAGCCTAACACGGGCCTGCATCGCACAACCGTGAGATCATGACCTGAGCCAAAATCAAGAGTCAAAGGCTTAACCAACTGAGCCACCCATGCGCCCCTTAAAAAGATATTTGTACATCCCTGTTCATAGCAGCACTATTCATAATACACCAAACATGGAAGCAATTGAAATGTCCATCGATGGATGAATGGATAAACAAAATGTGATGTATACATACAATGAAATATTTTTCAGCTTTAAAAAGACATTTTGACACATGCTTTAATAGGGAAAAAACTTGAGATTATACTAAGTATGCCAGTCATAAAAAAAGACAAATACTGTTTAATTCCACTTATGAGAGGCACCTCAAGAATAGTCAAAGCTATCGAGACAGAAAGTAGAATGGTAATTGCCAGGGGCTAGCAGGAGGGTGAATGGAGAGTTGATTAAAGGATTTAAAGCTTCAGCTTTGCAAGATAAAAAGAGTTTTGGAGGTAGGTTGCATAAAGTGTTTATGTACTTAACACTATCAAACTGTATAGTTAAAAATGGTTAAGGCGATAAATTTTATATTATGTTTATTTTATCCCAGTTTAAAAGAGATAGACATAGACATGTAAATTACTATTTTAATTGAGAAATACTACTGAGATCTTGACTGACTCTAGACCCTATTTCAGAAATCCATGTTAATGATAAGGCTGTATTCCATTATTTCTCTATTTTGTTCTGGGAAGTGATTTACTGACATGCTACCTGGCCAAAATTAAATTTAATCTCATCCTGTATTTGAAGACTGAGCTGTTTTATATAAACTCAGCTTTGTTCTATAAAGTGCTGAATTGTTTCCTCTTTAAAAAAAAACATGTAGTGCTATGTAGAAAACACAGTAAAATCAAGTCACAAGTAACATTTATAATAGCAGGATATGAAGTATGACTTCATCCAGTTAGTATTATAAACACCTTGTTTATGGAATTTATGAACGTTTTGGATGTGTAACTAAATTTCTGAAAAATGAAATGAGTTGTAACTTTATATAAGATATAAATCTTATTGACCTTAGAAATTATAATGAAAAACGTGTTTTAGATTTTAAACCATTGAACTTCCTAATTGAGCAAGTTTCAGACAATAATAACTCTTGGCTTCCAGCTGTGGGCTCTTATTCTCTCAACCTGCCTCTGTTGAGTCCCTTTATCCTGGTGATGGTGGTGAAGATAGCTAGCATTTGTGTGTTCACTGGAGTAGCACTTTTAATTTCCTTAAGAGTTTTTCTTTTGAATTCACAACTGGGGTAACTCTGGGGTTCAACAGGCTTAGCTTTTGGCCTATCTCTGTCTTCCTCACTAAGCTTAATCATTTTTACGTTTTGATTTAAAGTGAGAGAATGCAACTCTTCTTTTCTCTTGAACACTTAGAGGCCATTGCAGAGTTCTTAACTGGTCTGATTTCAATATTGTTTTAACATGCTTCCAACTTTTTACCTGGTAGTGCTTCTGGACCTTCGAGCTAACAGAGTCTAAAATCAAACTCATAATCTGTCCCAAACCAGTTCTTCCTGTCTTTTGTTTCTGTAAAAGGTACCACAAGCATTGTACTAAGGACCTTACACACATTATGCCATTTAATTCCCTGTTTTAGAGATGAAGAAACTGAGGCTTAGGTCAAGGACCTGATCTCAGGTCTGTCAGCTGGGACATGGTGGAACAAAGATGTACAGATTGGCCACACAAAATTTTGCTTTTCTCAATTTTTGCAGCATTTACTGGAATTCATTTGCTTATATACCACTGACATAGGCTCTCCACAGGTTCCTCAGACATTTGAAATAATCCATTTTTGGCCAAGGCCGAGGCACTCCCAGGCTGAGTCATTATGTCCAAGGCAGATTCTACTAGGTGACCTGGCTTTTTGGTGGGATCCAGCAGAGTTGTGAAAAACACACACAACAATATAACAGAAAGAACCTAGTTGTATCTTAAAGATACTCAGTATATGTCTCCTTTCTCCTTTTATCCTTCTTTCCTATTTTCTGTTTTATAGAAGACACAGGTTTTTATTTCTGTTTGTTTTTTTTTTTCCACCAAGAAACACTGTAATTTAATTTAGGGCCATCCTTGCATTGATCCTCTCGAAAGGCACAGAGATCAGGCAAATGGCGATGTAGAACATGGAATGGGTTATCTGAGAATCAGGTAATAGGCAATGGCTTCCATGTGATTTATCATCATGTTAATTAGACTTTGACTCCATGAGTCTGCCAAAGAAAGTTAGACTCCCCTGAGCAGAGGACATACACTTGATCTTAGAATGAGAAGGGTAGATGAGTCATTCCTGTTATAAATCGATCTTGACAGGCAATGTCAGAAGCTCTGGGCCAATAAGTCAGTGTCATTTACTGAGTCCTAACCTGGCCACTGTATAATTACTCCTGGGCTTTTCCCCTTGAGTGCACCACTGTCTTCCTATTTGACAAGGTATTAATTACTGGGCCTGGGAAGTTCAAGTGTCTGATTTCACTCTATCACTCAAACTCATGTCAGTCTCTATGCATGTTACAATTAGGCATGGGGAATAAGGCTAGTGGAAAGTGGGGACTAACTTGATCTCCACAGTCCCTCCAGGCAAACCTAAAATATATATATATACTTGGATGTCAGAAAATTTTTATTAGTTCTTGCCATTCTGTGTTTTCATTATAATTGTCACTGCTGTTATTGTCATCACTAGAAAATCTACCACATGCTCAAAAAAAATATGTGACTTTTGCTACATTCGTGGACCACCTGGAATTTAATTTGTGAATTGGAAAAAAATGATTTATGGAGGGTTTCTCCAATTTACAAAATGTATATTCTTGAATGTTAAATGTAAATTTTATATACGTGGAGATTCATCTTAAAATCATTTCTCTGTTTAACCATCTTTGGGCCTCGTCTTTGCCTTGGGCAGAGTGAGACCCCTGGCTTTTGTGTCTGCATTACAGCCATAGTCTACCTCTTAAGAATGATTCTTCTTCCTACATTTTTCCCTTTCCCCATTTCAAGCAAGTAAGAGTTTTTTGGCTTTCTCAACTCAGGGATGGTTTATGTTTCTGAGCCAAAAGCCAGTTTCCTGCAAGATGCACACCCTTCTGGATTTTTGAAAAGCCTAAACCCGTTGAGAAAGTATGCAAGGTATGTTGGAGGTCAACAACACCATAGAGGGGATAGGACTGTTGAGGAGCTACAAAAAAGAGGACTGGAGAGTAAATGGAATCTGAGCATAGGTTCCAGAAAGAGCAGGGACTTGCATTCTGCTCTGCAGCAGCCCCTGAGAAGGCGGCATGATTCAGAAGGCAGGGCTGGGTCTGCTAGGAGATTCCCAGCCTTGTCAAAAATGTGTTTCCCACATAGGTGCAGAAGCAGTAGAGCGCTGGATCTGAAGGGACCATGCAGACTACAATGTATTGCTACTACGGTAGCACCAGGGTAGGCTGCAGACCAATCACTGCAGGGGTCTCCTGGTGCTTTGGCCCCATGGAAGATCCCCAGGTCTTTGCTGGCCCTCCTGAGTTACTCCCAGCAGCAGTTTTGGATACTGTCCTCTGTTTACCAGTATAAAGTAACCAACACTTTCACAGCAGAACTGACCACTTTAATAAAAATGTAATTCTGCTTTCCTACTGAGCAATAACAAGAATTTACTCTCTGCTTTTAAGCTCTTTGTCAGGCCCCTGGTCTAATACATTCTTTTTCCTAACCTAGTTGGCAAAGTTATCCAAACCCACACTATCGAAATACAATTATTGGTTCTCTGGGGACCTTGGGACTCCTGATATCCAGCAGTAACCCTGGTGACTCTGGCCCTTTCGTTGACTGTAGTTACTGTGCCCAGCTAGTGCCTCTCTGAAATGGTTAAGTTACTGGGAATGAAGTGGAGAAACCTGGACTTTGTGGTAGACAGATGATTCTAAGAAGGAAATCTAGAGAGGCCAGAATGGACCCTAAGTCAGACTCATCAAAACAAACTACAACAAAGCAGGCAGAGACACATAGAACTGAAACTTACGTAAGTTAAGGAGGCTGCAGGGTGTGCGTTAGAAGGTGTCTATCTACTTCTGGGGAGCTGTGTCTGCAGAATGGAAGGACAAGAATGTATTGTCAGTTATCGGATTTCATTAGGCTTAGCAAGCTCCTGAGTATACAGGATTGAACAGATAAATAATTATCACAATGAACTTTAATAAACTTATTTTAGAACCTTTAGGAGTCCCCAGGCAGGCTGGCTGGTCCTGTTGCTGACAGCAGAAACTAGTGCTGCATTTACTGTGTAGTTCATCTACACGGTTCTGTGGTACTCGTTTAATTTCCTTTATGTCCTGAGTTAGTTCTTCTGCCTCCACTGGCTTCGTCTTCCTTAAATCATAAATGCCTACAGGTTAGGCACCGTGTCTGTTTAATTAGCTTTGTAAAATGCCTAGCACAACTCTCCACACAGGAAATTATTAAATGTGCTTGGATAATGAGCCAATGTTTGAAAAGTGGAAAAGGGCTCTGAGTCACTTAAAGACCATATTTCACATGATGCTTCTTACCCTCTTTTGGGGACTCTTTAGAGGAAGTATGGGGATATCACTGGGGGTATGTGGGGAAATGGTGTTTATCTCTGTGGGTGAGAACTGAGGTCCCCATGTGGTTACCTCGTTAGGTGCCAGGAGTGCTTGATTCCAGTCATTCTGAGCATCTCCATCCCATGTCCATCTATCTTCTCTCAAGAGACGCAGGGCAGCTGCCATTGAGACATATTTGTAATAGATGTGAGCCTGGCCGCAGGGAAATGAAACATGTGGATGAAATGGCTTGCTTTGTTCATTTGCTCAGGATAGGGACAAACCAAACCAAACCAAATAAAAACCCCAAAGCCTTGTTAGCTCAAAGAATGACTTTAAATGATCAAAGTTTTAAAGAACAAGAATCAGTACTTCTCTGGATTTGTCTGGCCAAATTCTGGACATCCATTGTCCTTAAAATGTAAAGGATTGTGAATGCATTCATGACAGAAAACCTGAGAGACAATTGGACTAGCGAGGACAGGCTATTGTTCACTCTGACAATGGGGTGCGGCATTGAGCTCACACAGCGGTGAGAGCCTCAGATCTAATGAGGTCAGTGGTCCAGGAATTAAAAAGAAAAAAAATTTTGTTTTGAAAAGCCTTGAAATGTTTGCCAATAATAGTTCTGGAGTCGTTATCACAAGCTGTCATGTCCACAGGCCCTATTTCAATAACTGCTTTAAGTGTCCAGCTTGTTAAATATCACACGCTTGAAGACTTTCCTTGGCAGATATTTACTGAAGGAGACAGCTAGTAAAAACTCTCAACAGGCTTATGAAACTATTCAGTGAAGACTTTGGAGAAGGGCCTAGAGACAAGAGATGGTTAGTATAGGAAAGAACAAATCTCTGAATAGGTTGTCTCATTTGATTAATTACCTCAGGTTTAAATTGGAGAGAGATTTAAAGGGCAGCACTTGGAGTGATGGATGTCTGGTGACTTGGTTTTATTTATTTATTCATTTTTAAAAAGTTTTTAAAAAGATTTTATTTATTTATTTGATACAGAGAGAGAGCACAGTAAGGGGAGCAGCAGGCAGAGGGAGAAGGAGAAGCAGGCTCCCCACCAAGCAGGGAGCCCGATGCTGGGCTTGATCCTAGGACTCTGGGATCATGACCTGAGCTGAAGACAGATGCTTAACAAATGAGCCACCCAGGCACCCCATGGTGACTTGGTTTTAATATCCCACCCACCATCTGGGAAACGAGCACTTCAGGCAGAGTCCACTGTCAGATGTTGGTTCCCAGACCTCTACTTGTCTCTCTCTGTCCAGTGCCTCCAGGTCTCACTAGTGTCCTATCTTCACCTATCAGCCTTTGAAGCAGGTGGCTTTTACCTCTGTATCTCTGGCCTTGTTCTCTCTCTGAGTCTCTGTCATACATATTAAATTTTTCACTGGATGTTTCCAGTTGGAGACTAAAATTTGGCCCTTATAATCCTAACTCACCACTTTCCATGAAAAACTGCTTGCCTCTCCTAATCTGTCCTGTTTTTGAAGGACATCCGCCCCCTTTTATTTTTCCTGTATTACCAAAAAGAAATCCTAAGATCACTACTGGGTAATTCCTGTCCTCAACTTCTCCATAAATAATCACTCATTAGAACTAGCTAACTCTTTCTCCCAATATCCTTTGCCACAAGGGCATTTTCGACCCTTTTCTTGGCAGATGTGGATTATTTCACCCATCTCGGCACTGTACCTGTTTGTGGTTTCGATCATCCACAAGAATGTGATTTGTATTACTGAGGACTTTCACACCAGCCAATTCATGTGATCCTCATAATCATGGTTATGAGAACAAGGAAACTGAAGATCACATCAAGGTCACAGCTATGCAGTGGTAGACTAAGTCACCTGACTCCAAGTCTCTAGCTCTTTTTGATCCAAGGAGTCTCTTTTCATGTCATGTAAGTTTGAAGTCTGGTCGGTGCCCTTAATATCTCTCCAGCCCTGCTTCTCTCTAGGCACTAATAATAGATGGACTATACATTTAAGTTGTGACTATCTCTTGAGTCTCAGAGGATCCTCCAGGACCCACCACTTTACTCATCTCTTTTTCTCTCTCTCTTTTTTTAAATAGACCTTTTTAGAGCAGCTTTAGATTTATAGCAAAAGGAGGAGAGGTTACACAGTTTCCATCTACCTCTTTCTCCCTCACACATATAGCCTCCCCATCCATCAACATCCAGCATCAACATGGTACATTTGTTATAATCCATGAACCAACGTTGACACATTATAAAATCACCCAAAGCCCATAGTTTACCTTAGGATTCACTCTTGGTGTTGTACTTCTGTGGATATTGACAAATGTATAATGACATGCATGGGCCATTGTAGTATCATACAGAATAGCTTCCTGACCTAAAGATCCTCTGTGCTCTACCTATTTATCTCTGTCTCCTCACTAATCCCTGGCAACAACTGATCTTTTTACTCTCTCCATAGTTTTGTCTTTTCCAAATTGTCATATGGTTGAAATCATACAGTATGTAGACTTCTCAGATTGACTTCTTTCACTTAGTAGTATGCATTTAAGTTTCCTCCATGACAAGACATGGCTTAATAGCTCATTTCTTTTTAGTATGGAATTATATTCCATTGTATGGATGTACCAGTTTATCCATTCAACTACTAAAGGACATCTTGGTTACTTCCAAGTTTTAGCAGTTATGAATAAAGCTGCTATAAATACTCATGTGCAGGTTTTTGTGTGGATGTAAGTTTTCAACTCATTAGGGTATCTACCAAGGAGTGCAATTGCTGGATCATATGGTAAGAGTGTGTTTAGTTTTATAAGAAACTGCCACATTGTTCTTCAAAGGGGCTCTACCATTTTGCATCCCCACCAGCAATGCATGAGAGTACATGTTGCTCCACATCCTTGGCAACATTTGATATTGTCAGTATTTTGAATTTTAGCCATTCTAATAGGAGTATAGTGGTATCTCGCTATTGCTTTAATTTGCCATTCTCTAATGATGTATGATGCTGAAGATCTTTGAAAGTGCTTACTTGCCATCTGTATATTTTCTTTGGTGAGGTGTCTATTGATATCTTTAGCCCATTTAAAAAATGAAGTTGTTCATTTTCTTATTGTTGAATTTTAAGAATTGTTTGTATACTTTGGATAACAGACTTTTATGTCTTTTGCTATGATTTTCTCCCAGTTTGTGGCTTATCTTTTCATTCTCTTGACATTGTCTCTTGCACAACAGAACTTTTACAGAAGTCCAGCTTATTAATTCTTTCATGAATCATGCCTTTGGTATTGTATCTAAAAAGTCATTGCTGTAATCAACATTTTCTCCTGTGTTATCCAGGAGTTTTATAGTTTTACATTTCACATTTAGGTTTTAAATTAATTTTTGTGAAGGGTGTAAGGTCTGTGTCTAGATTAATTTTTGATTTGTTTTCATTTTTGCATGTGGAAACCCAGTTGTTCCAGCATCATTTGTTGAAAAGACTGTCCTTTCTCCATTGAATTGCTTATTCTCCTCTGTCAAAGATGAGTTGCCTATATTTTGTGAGTCTGTTTCTGAGCTCTATACTCCAGTTCATTGATCTATTTTATCTTTTCTTTCACCAATACCACATTGTCTTGATTACTGTAGCTTTATGGTAAGTCTTGGAATCAGGTAATGGCAGTCTTCTGGTTTTGTTCTTCTTCAATGTTGTATTGGCTATTCTGAATCTTTTGCCTCTCCATATAAACTCGAGAATAGTTTGTTGATACTCACGAAATCTGCTAGGATTTTGATGGAGAGTGTATTGAATCTGTAGATCAAATAGAACTGACATCTTAACAATATTGAATCTTCCTGTCTATAAACATGGAGTAGCTCACCATTTGTTTAGTTCTCTGGTTCCTTTCATCAGAGTTTTGTAGTTTTTCTCATACTGAACTTGTACACATTTTGTTAGATTTATACTGGAGTATTTCTTTTTTTGAGGTGCTAATATAAATGGTATTTTATTTTTAATTTCAAATCCCAGTTGTGCATTTCTTAGTATTAGGAAAGCAGTTGACTTTTGCATATTAATCTTGCATCATGCAACCTTGCTATAATTACTTTTGAATTACAAGAGGATTTTTTGTTGTTTTTGTTGATTCTTTCAGATTTTCTACACAGACAAACTTAATCTATCGGTAGACAGTTTTATTTCTTCCTTCCTAATTTGTATAACTTTTTTTTTTCTTGTCTTGTCACATTAGCTAAGACTTCCAGTTTGATGTTTAAAAGCGGTGGTAAGAGGAGTCATCTTTTCTTTCCTGATACTAGCTGGAAAGCTTCTACTATTAAATCTGATGTTTGCTTTCAGGTTTTTTGTAGGTTTTTCTTTTTATGAAGTTGAAAATATCTCTTCTATACTAGTTTGATGAGGATTTTTATTTTATCCTGAACAGGTGTTGGATTTTATCAAATACTTTTTCTGTACCGATTGATATAGTCATGTGATTTTTCTTCCTTAGCTGGCTAATATAATGGATTACATTAATTTATTCTCAAATTTTGAACCAGATTTGTACACTTGGAATAAATCTTACTTGATTATGATATATATTTTTAAATATATTTTTGAATTTCACTTGCTGTTTTGTTGAGGAATTTTCATCTGTGTTTATGAGGGATATTGGCTTATAGTTTTCTCATAATGTCTTGTCTTGTTTTGGAATTAAAGTAATGCTGGCCTTATAGAAAAAATTATTAAGAATTACCTCTACTTCTATCTTTTGGAAGAGATTTTTGAGAATACTAAATTCTGCTAGTATAATTTTTTTTTGCTTTAATATTTAGTAGAATTCACTAGTGAACATATCTGAGCCTGGTATTTCCTGTTTTAGAAGATTATCAATAATTGATTCAATTTCTTTAATAGATATAGGCCTGTTCAGATTGTCTATGTCTTCCTGTGTGAGTTTTGACAGATGTGTCTTTCAAAGAATTTTTCCATTTCATCTAGGTTGTCAGATTTGTGGGCATAGTGTTATTCATTATATTGCTTTATCATCCTTTTAATGTTCATGGACTCTGTCGACATGTTCTCTCTTCTATTTCTGATATTTGTAATTAGTGTCTTTTCCCTTTCGTTAGCCCGTCCAGAGCCTATCCCTTTTATTAGTCTTTTCAAAGATCCAGCTTTGGTTTTGTTGATTTTCTCTGTTGGTTTTCTGTTTTCAATTTATTGATTTCTTCTCTATTTTGTATTATTTCTTTTCTTCAGCTTACTTTGGATTTAATCTGTCTTCTTTTACTTATATCCTAATTTGGCAGCTTGGAATATTGATTTTAGAACTCTCTCCTCTTTTTAAATATGTATTCAATGCTATAAATCTCCCTCTAAGTACTGCTTTTACTGTATTCCACAAGATTCAATGTTATATTTTCATTTTCATTTACTTCAGAATATTTTTTAAAGTTTCTTGAGATTTCTTCTTTGACTATGTGTTATGTGGTAATGTGTTATTTAATCTTGAGGCATTTGGGGATTTTCTAGCTTTTTTTTTTTTTTTTTTTTTTTTTTTTTAGCGATTTCTAGTTTAATTCCACTCTGGTGTGAGAAAATACACTGTATGGTTTTTCTTTTTAAAAATTTGTTAAGGTGTATTTTATAACTTTGAATGTGGTCTGTCTTTGAGAGTGTTCCATGTGAACTTGAAAAGAATGTGTATTCTGGTGTTGTTAGATGATGTATTCTCTAGATGTCAATTAGATCCAGTTGATTGATGAGACCGTTGAGTTCAGCTATGTCTTTACTGATTTTTTGCCTGCTGGATCTGTCCATTAGTGATAGAAGGGTGTTGAAGTCTCCAGCTATACTAGTGGATTCACTTGTGGGTTGTTTTTGTTTTTGTTTTGTGTTTTTGCAGTTCTATCAGTTTTTGCTTCATATATCCTTATCTTTTTTGCTCAACATGTCTAGTTTGCTTCTCTATGCCCCTTTAGTTTGACAGCATGATCCAACTAAATGTTCTGCTTATCTTTGTTTCACAGTTCCACCTAAGATTCTGCTAGCCATGCTTTCATATACTGTGGCCAAGGCAAGTTCAAACCTGATGCCCTGACTCAATCCACTTTCCTCAGATCTTACCTGTTGGCAAGGGACAAGTACCTATGCTACTTGAAGTAATTCTTCATTACTGCCTGCCAAACTTTTGTAAGAATATCATGTGGTACTATATATCGGTCTCAGCATGTTTTTCTAACATTAAAAAAAAAATGAACGTAGAGTTAGGTGTTCTGTTCGTTGATCTCTGCACAGTGTCAAGAGTATGGTTGACACTCACTATATGTTTGGGAGTTGAATGAGCACATTAGTTATAGCTTGAAGAGATTTCGTGGTCTGATGTTTTAGTTTGAAAAAATAGATACCAATGGTGAAGATTTTTTAAAAAGAAGAGGAAGAGGGAAGAAAACAGTTCTCTGGAATCACAACTACTTGCTAAAGAAGAAAGAATATATCAATGTGTAGTCTGACAATAATACTATATTTAGAGTTATGAAATCTAGATATGACTTCTGGCTCCATCATCTTGGACAATTTACTTCTCTAAGCTTTAAGTGATACCACATGGAATCATTGTGAGGTTGCATTGAGACATGATGCTTTACAAATGCAATTAAATATTTCCATGAAATCTTTATTAAGGGTGAGAGTACAATGACATCAAATATTTGTTCACAGATAACTGTTTGAAAAATACTGTTTGAGCATGTGCATACAAAACAGAATAGCCTATGACACACAGTTCACTTTTTCATTTCTGTTTAGAGAAGAGGTGAATCCTGATTTCACTGTTTTACTTGGCTTACATAAAAAAGTTCCACATTGTGTTACTAGTTTGTAGAATTTGAGATTAATGCTTAATGGATGTTTACAAAGATTTTTATTTTTGTAGCATGAGTTCATGCTATTGGGCTTACACCATCTGTCTAGTATAAGCTCACTTCAATTCTCAGCCACAAATATGTTTCTAATCAGTGAATGTATAAAGGAAGCCTTGAAAAGTCTTTTCTTTTATCATGAAGAAGTGAGGCCTGAAATTATTTGTTGGTTTCATGTGTGCCTTCTTTGTTCATTTTTTAAGATTTTTTTGCCAAATGGAGATTTTATTCCTTATAATGCTTCAGCTGAACTAATATTTTCCATAATAGAATTTCTGAAATATCATTTATATAGGCTTTCTTAAAGTATAACTGATTTCAGGGAGGTCTCCATCCAGAACCTGAAACTGCTTAGTTTCTATTAAAAATGGATTAAAAACAAATTCAACTGAGGCTTCAGTGAGGAGGACCCTTCTTATTTGTCAATTCATGTCTTTTCCCCACAGGGGAAATCACTAAGTCATGTCTTCCAACCCAAGCTTTGTCTTCCTCAGACGTCTCCAGCCATGAACCAATCTTAACCATGCAGTCATGTCCACACCTAGTGGGGTTGTGAGTTTGTCCTGTGGCTATAGTCCAATACCTGTAGTGAACCCTAGAGAGCTATTCTGACTAATTTGTATGACAGAACTTTGGCTTCCATCCTTGAATAGCATCTAATTCTTCACCATCCTCAGGTCAAGCCCACTTGAGAGGCTCTTGATACCCTGCCAAGCTCTAGCCCTTCCCTTTTTCTGCAATAGAGTCTTGCTCCCTGCACCATCTCAATCCACTAATCAAAGAATAGTTGTGATTGAGAAATCATTTAAATCCATGGCTACTACCAAGATTCCTTTTAAGTGTACCAACCATATTGGATCTTCTTAGGTATTTCATCTCTCATTGCTTGACCCCTGGAACTCAGTACTCCAACTACACTAATCTTCCTTTAGTTCTTCTAAGGCTTTAGGCTCTCTTTGGTGTCTGAATATTTTCATGTGCATATCCTTTTGTAGGGAACAGTTTCCTACTCCCACTCTCCAAACATTTACAACCCTAAATGATTCTACAGGTCTTCCAAGACATTCCGGTTTGGGTTACCTGTTTACTTCTCTGTTACCTCAGTCCCCAGATTTTAAGGGATCTTGTCTATCATGTTCACATATGAATTCCCATGCTTAGCATATATTAAAGCTGGCATATATTAAGTACTTGATGAAAACCCGTTAAGTGAATAAATGCTTGTTCCAAACAAGTATGAATTTATCATGATCCTACAACTGAATATCCAGCTGCCCTTGAAAAAAACAGCTCTGTAAAGCTCTTTTTACTTCTCCTTGACCTTGTCTTATCTAGGCCCAAGTCATTCTTTTACCTGTCTGAAATACTGGAATTTTGACATAGTCCTAAGACCTTGCTGATCAGGGCTGGAGGAGGTGTGTGGGAATGTCAACATTGATTCATAGCGTCTGTCCTCTACCCTGTGATTCCTCAGAAACTCTTCCCCTTCAACTATTCTCTAAGGAGTTGTGTAGTCATATTTTTATGCTGATTCAGACCTTTCTGGAAGCCATCATTCCCTTGCTTCTCAGCTATGCCAGAAGTAGTAGTTTGCACTAATAGTAGAACCAAGGGAAGAAGACTCTTCCCCTGCCTCCCTTGCCCTTAGTATAAACTTTTTTTCTCTCAAGGCAGGAGGGGATCACAGACTCAGAAGTGCTTCTGGGTCTCCTGGATGGATATCTCTGCATGGATGTGTTCCTAGGTCTGTTCCACACCCTTTGTACATGTTTGTTTAAAACAGATAGGTGGACAACACTAAAATGATAAGGGTGTAGTGAACCTCAATCAGATTTTATGATTCAGAGAGTATCCAGTTTTCCAAATTTTAATTTGGTTCCTTCCATGATAATCCAGCTAGTGTAGGGTCCTGGATTTGTGGCCTATGGACTGAGCCTAACTCTGACAGTTTGGTTTTGTTTGCATAGTGTCGGCCTGAATAATGTTCCTTAAAACTGTCCATTAGTTGTTAGTTCCTCAAAATTAGATAATACATTAAAAATTTTGGATTTCTGGCTTCTCTTGAAAAAAATGAGAAGAGTGGGGTCTGATTTCAGACATAATAATTGTCTTGAGCTGGGTAGGGCTACCCTCTTTAAAGGAGCCTGTACTTTCTGGTTGACCACATCCTTATCACTTCCTGCCCATGCCCACACCTGGCCAGTATTTATGTCACCTCTTGGTTCCTTATGGCCACTTCAGTTTATGATTCCTAGTACAGAGATCCAAAATCATCTTGTTTCTAACTTACTACAGATAGGCTGTGCATGATGTTGTTCTAAAGACTACATCTAGTCTACTTCCCTTCTTATTGTACTTGCAACAGACTATGGACTAAGAATATTAACTTCCCATAAAAAGCCTCGATTATGCATGAAGAGAAGTAATACCAATTTTAAGTATGCTTAAACATGGTGGACCTAAAAAGAAAAACAAAAACAAAAACATGGTGAACCTATCTGGTGGCATATAGGGAACCATTAAAAATGATTTTTGGAAGATCTTTAAGGCAAAGGAAAATAATCAGTATATGTTAAGTAGGAAAATGCAGATTATATCACTACATATGGTATAACTCTAATTTTACAGGAAAAAAGAATATATATATTTATATACCTCAAAAAAAGTCTGAAAGGAAGGAAATGTATTGACGTATAAAGGTGGTAATCTCTGGCCAGTGGGATTGTAAATAATTTTTTAGTTTTTTTAGGGCTTTTTAAAATGCATTCTTGAATTTTTAAATTTTCTTTTGAGTATCTGTTACCTTTATAATAAGTAATTAAAAATAAAATAGCATTATTTTAGCAATCGAAGTGTACCATTCCAATAAAATTTTTTATGGAGCTAGGGAAGATTTTTTTGTCTGTTGGGTCTCTCAAATTACCCATTGTGTGTGTGTGTGTGTGTGTGTGTGTGTGTGTGTGTCTTTTTTTTTTTAAACAACATTGAAGGGAATATGGACTCCATCAATGGGAGCCTGAGGGACAGCTGGAGGATGGCTGGAAGAAAATAAGTACTAATCACTTCCACTACTGGGTGCCTGCTTCATAATTCTCCTTGTTCCTATGTTCCTGGACCTGTAAAAAATGAGACAGAAGGAAGTCGAACTGACATCAAGATACAGAAGACATTAGGAATAGATGAACTAATAGAAGCGAAAGGTTGAAAGCAGAAATTGAGACTAAAGTGTAAAGAAGAGAAAGAAAAAAAGCACAAATACAGGATATTTAAAACATCGAGATATAGATGTTAAACAAAATAGAGTTAAAATAAAAACGAGTAAGGAAAAACCTTAGAAGCTTAGAAATTAAAAGATTCAATGAAGAGAGAGGCAAAACATAAAAGGAAAAAAATGGATAAAAGCTCAGGAATAAAACAAATGCAACCATAAAAAAATTAAAGTTAACTTCAATGATACAATTTAAAAAGTGAGCAAAAGGAACTTTAAAAAAAACCCGTAAAACTTTGAAAGGGTAGAATAAAAGATTACAAAGGCATAAAAATAATAAATAAAAAATTTAAATGTTTTTAAAGAAGATAAAATGGTAAAATCAAGAAGCTTAAAAATTAAAAGGAGGTATAAGACAATTCAGAAGAAACATGTCATAATTAAAACTGTAATAGCTAGCTTATATTAGAAGCTTACTAGGTACCAGGGACTTTACATTAATTCATGTAATCCTTTCACTCACTCTATGAGGTCAGTGCTATTATCTTCCTCCTCCCCTGAAGCAAGAAGAAAGCAAGGCACACAGGTGAGAAGCTCCCCTGCAGGTGCTGACTGGGAAGGGGTGGCTCCTGAGCTTGAACTCTTCACCTGCCCAGATCTAGGAGTCTTCTTCACTGCTTAAACATACATACTATGATTTAGTTTAGATGAAATTGTGATCTTAGAGATAAATGCTGCTAAAACAATATGCCCTCTGAAGTTGAAAAGTATTTAAAATAAAATTCCAATGAAGAAAAAGAAGGAGGAGGAACACAAAGACCAAGACGATAGAAGTAGAAAAGTCTTCTGTGCTGGACTGAAACCTCTTGGGGATGGGGACAGATGCATGAGGGCAGAGGGCAGGATCTGGGTAACATTCTGTACTCTTCCCCAAGGAGAGCACGCAGACTTGCGCAATCCATACAGAATACACGCTCCTGAACCCTAGGAGGTTCATGCATCCAACTCTGGTCTGACAATGATGTTAGCTGCTTAAACATTGTGAGGAAGGCTAACATAGAGCTATCTTTACTTATTTAAGGGGATAGAAGGTTTGGGAATAAGAAGAAAGTTATAAGAAAATCCCATATCTTTCCCATATCTTTCTTACGGAGGGTTGAGATATTTGAGCGTCATGACTGTGTACTTTTCTTTAAAAAAGAATCTTGATTACTGTTTTTATTTTCCAAAGCATCTTTAGCAGATAAATGCTATCAAATGTAAATTACTAACTCACTGCATTGTGTTTATAGCACATTATTTTTAGAGACTTTTCATTTAATATATACTAAGTGGGTACATGGGAAAGCAAAGAAGTGGTATAACCAAAAAGAACTGGTTGCGGAGGGCGGGGGGGGATTTGATGACAATATCAAATCTTTTTGGTGTTTGTTTGTTTGTTTGCTTCTACATCCCCCTCGGTGCCTGTTGATAATATCAAATCTTAAGTGCTATTTTCTTTTTTTTTTTTTAATTTTATTTATTTATCTGTCAGAGAGAGAGAGAGCATAAGCAGGCAGAGTGGCAGGCAGAGGCAGAAGCAGGCTTCCTGCCGAGCAAGGAGCCCAATGTGGGACTCGATCCCAGGACCCTGGGATCATGACCTGAGCCGAAGGCAGCTGCTTAACCAATTGAGCCACCCAGGCGTCCCTTAAGTGCTATTTTCAACAAAATTTCAAAAGTCAATTTCAGAAGTCATATTGTGAGACTCAATATCTCATACATAGTAGGTATAAATAACTTCATAGGAAAATACTGTTTGGGGTAATGCAAACACTTAAACATGGGAACTTATCATGATTGCAAAGTCTAGGCAGAATCTGGAAGAAATTCCATGTCAATCTGTTAGAATTCCTTGTTGCTAACCAAAAGTTTGACAAAATTTTACAGGAAACAGACTGATTTTGTCTTTTGTTTCAGCAGTTGCTAGTATGCTAAAATGCATATAGGACATTACTGTTCTAACTGCCTTAAATTTCAAAAGGTACCATAAAATCCTACTGCAATCTACTTGGTCTTAAAATGTAAAACTAATACAAGATAGTGGAAATGAGGGGGAAAAGTGCTGAGCATTGTAGGTAATTTTTCTTTTTAATGTTTACTTTCCTTTGAAATAAGGTAATATTGGACTTTCTGGTTAAAGACATTAGAATACAGATCTTTCTGTCACTATCTCCATGTAAAAGCCAACTTCAAAGAAAGAGGAGGATGAGAAATAGCAACTTTTCTTTGATGAGATTAGAAAATACTTCAAACTCTGGACTGAAAAATAAACACAAAACTTCTAAGTGCAGCAAATACTGGACCAGGGTAAGGATGTGTGTTTTATGTGGTGGGCACAGGAAATGCCGAGAGATGAACTTTGTCTCTTCAGATCTCAAGCAAAGAGTGCAGAGTGCAAGATACTCATAGTTGGCAGCCTACATAGCCTGAGGTACAGGGTTCAGTGTTTTGCGAGCCACAGAAGATTCCCTGAACTCTACTTAACTCCCAAGATTAGAGAGGTAGGTGGGGGGCAAATGCCTAACTCAAGGTAGGATCCTACCCAGGATACCACATTATGTTTAGTCATCATCCTTAGACTCCTATTGGCTGTACCAATTTCTTGGACTTTTCTTGTTTTTGATGAACTTGGCATATTTGAAGAGTTCCAATTAGATATTTTGTATAATGTTCCTCAGTTGAGAGTTATCTTGGTATTTTTCTTATGATTAGACAAGAGTTATAGGTTTTAAGGAAGAAGCACCATTCCGATCATAATGTATTAAGGGTACATCAAAATGGCTTATTGTTGATATTAACCTTGATCACCTGCCTGAGGCAATATTTGTCAGATTTTTCCACCATAAAATCACTCTTTTTCCTCCCTTTCCATATCATATTCTTCAGAAGGAAGTCATTATCTTAAGGAGTGGTTGCCTCTCCTCGAGGGAAGAATATCTACACAGATGATTTGGAATTTTTATATGGGAGACTTGTCTGTTCTCCATCCACCCATTCATTTATTCAGTTCATCAATTTATATCAGTATGGACTCATGACTATTTCTTTTATACTTTAGGTTATGATTTAATACCAAATTTTGTTGTAAAAATTGTTTCATCATTGGAGCTTTTTCAATTGGCTCATGTGTCTTTTTGACATACCTCATCATTGTGGGTATATATATATGCTTAATATATATATACTTAATATCTTATTAATTTATTAGAGAGAGAGAGTGAATGAGCCTGAGCAGGGGGAGGGGCAGAGAATCTCAAGCAGACTCTGCACCAAGCACAGAGCTGGACACAGGGCTGAATCCCACAACCCTGAGATCATGACCTGAGTGGAAACCAAGAGTCTGAAGCCCAAGTGACTGAGCCACTCAGGCACCCCTTTAATTGTATATATTAAGGTTCACTCTTTGTACTGTAAAATTTTATGAGTTTTGACAAATGCATGATGCCATGTGTTTACTGTAAGAGTATCATACGAAACAGTTTTATCACCATTAAAAAAATCCCCTGTGCTTTACTTATTTAACCCTCTCTGTCAAGTCCCTGATCTCTTGGCAACCACTGATTTGTTTAGTGTTTCTGTAGTTTAATGTCATATAATGGGATCGTACAGTGTGTAGCCTTTTCAGAATGTTTTCTTTCACTTAGCAATATGCACTTAAGATATACACCCATGTCTACTTGGGGTTCAATATCTCATTTATTTTATCATTGAATAATATTCCATATTTTATCACTGAATAATTATACAACAGTTTGTTTATCCATTTACCTGTTGAAGGATATCTTGGTTGCATCCAGTTTTTGGCAATTTGAGCAAAGCTGCTATAATCAATTACATATGGGTTTTGTGTGGACTTAAGTTTTTGAATCAGATGGGAATGTGATTACCTGGGATACCTAGAACTGTGATTGTTGTATTGTGTGATAAGAGTATTTTTACCTTTGTCAGAAACTGCCAAACTGTCTTCCTAAGTGGCTGTAATATTTTGAATTGCCACTAGCAATGAATGAGCTGCTCTAATCCTCACTAGTCATTGGTATTGTTAATCTTTGGAATTTTAGCCATTCCCAGAGTTATGTAGTGGTATTTCATTTAGTTTTCATTTCCCTGATGACATGTGATTTTGAGCATCTTTTCATATGCTTATTTGCCATCTGTGTGTCTTCTTTGGTGAGATGTCTGTTCAGATCTTTTGCTCATTTTTTAATTGGGTAGTATTTCTTTTTTCTTATCTTGGAAATTCTTTCCTGGGCCTCAGCTTGCTCTTTTTCTGTTTTTTTATCTCTAAGTGAGGAGATGCCAACCAGGCCTGATATTTGTATTCCAACTAGTGTAGGATTCCCTTGGCCCCCCTCACCATTCATCTGGGACTTGAAGGAATCTCTTTGGCTCCTGGAAGGCATGGGATTTACACAACTACTAGTTATTTACCTACTGTGTATCTGCTTGGCTGGAAAAGATCTTGTTTCTTTTGCTTAATTCTGTGATATGTGGAGAGAAATTTCTCTTGATAATTTGAACCCATCTGTATTTTTCCTTTGTCAGACCCCAGAATCTGTCATTCCCATGGCTCTTCCTGTCTTTTCTACTCCTTCTTCTTATGACCAGTACACCCTAGGTGCAATTAATGCACCTGGCCTAATTTTTACTCCCAGATACACTGAATTACTTAGACTTGTAGGCTATAAAACAGATGAAGAAAGAAAGTTACTGTTGCATGGGATGAAGGATATTTCATTGATTACTTTAGAAAACAGGAATACCAGTAAGAGTGTGATTGCTAGCTTCTGCAAATATCCTGCATCTCCAAGGACAGTGATACAATGGAAGAGAGAGAAAAATCTTACTAACTATAACAGCTCCCATTATTAAGCTCTTAAAATGTGCCTGGCACTTTGCTAACAATGTATTATGATATTTAATTCTTAATGCAACCCTCTAAGATAGAAATAACTGTCTTCAATTTACAGATAAGGGAATATAAAACTTAGGGAAATAGCTGAGGACACACTGCTAATAAGTAGCAGAGCTGGGATTAAAACTGAAGAAAATCTGACTCCAAAACCCATGTTCCCAACCAATATTTTCTTCCTTCTTATTGGTCTTTGCTCTTCTGGGTCAGTTATACTTCACTCAGTGGGATTTCTCTTTGGAGTCTGGAAATGGTGGTTAATACTCATATTTCTGGTTCTGTAATAATTTTATGTTTTAATGATTAAGAAATTTGTAGAATGAACTTTGAGTTGCTCAGGAGCTGCCATTTTTATCCGTTTCTACAACTGACATCAGAAAAATGAACTTACGAAAACAGATTTCACCTCCTAAATTACAGTTCACATGTATGAATTACAAAGCACTTCACTGCTCTGCTTCATTTCAATAAAGATACTGTAAATATTGTCAATCAATATATTACCTTTCGTTTGAGAACTTTACTGTCTCCACGTCATTCATAAATCATCAAACCATTTTGGGAAGCAGGAGAATTACTTAATAAATGATTCTTGGGGCGCCTGGGTGGCTCAGTCATTAAGCGTCTATCTTCAGTTTGGGTCATGATCGTAGGGTCCTGGGATTGAGCCCTGCATCTGGCTTCCTGCTCTGTGGGAAGCCTGCTTCTCCCTCTCCCACTCCCCCTGCTTGTGTTCCCTCTTTCTCTGTGTCTCTCTCTGTCAAATAAATAAATAAAATCTTTTAAAAAAATGATTCTTAATAATTTGAAGTTGAATGTTGAATTCTCTGATATTTTTACATCTTTTCATGCTTATTAATAGAAAAAAAAACCACAATGATGTTCCAAAACAGGAATGAGGCTTAAATCTCTGCTGACTCAGAGATTCCAGATCTGTGCAGTAGAAACATGAGACAGTCGTCCAGATAATTTGAATTAACTGAGCCCTACATTATTCTACCATACAACTGGCACTTAGTGCCTCTGAAAGCACTTCATTTTTGTACTTTGGTTTTTCTGCTTACCAGACAAGGTCATTGGTGACTTTCTCATTGGGATTCTGGGGCTATGAGGCAAGACGAAGTTAGTATCACTCCCAAGAAACAGATGGTAATATGTTAATGAACTGGAATTAAAATAAAAACTTAAGAAAAAAAGAAACAAATGGTAAAATAATTTTCCTTAAGAGGATTAGAGGAAAGTAGGCAAGAACTTTCTCCTTGAGATGTTTCTGGGTTTGTAAGTGGCTGATTGAGTGGCTATGAGCCATGCGTGGGCCTTAGCATTTCTTCCAAATGAGAGCGAAAATAACAGAATTTTGGGGGGAAATTTTTCACACTGTCAATTATATCTTACCTCCTGGAGAGACTAACCAGATAGACTCCATTGACAATATGTAGAAGAAGCATTTAAGTGCCACTGTGTTGTCCCCAGAGCTTTAGTCACTCATAATCTTTCCTCAAGACTATAAAAACATCGCCCAAAATTATTTCACCTTTTTGTTAATTAAAAGAATGCTTTGACCTTTCTCAAACAGCTGCTCCCTAGAAAATTCCTTTTAGCTAGAGCCATACTTTACTCCGGCCTTCCAAACAACCTAATTTCTATGCAAACAGGTTTTCTCATACTCATTTGAAAGTTGGGAAAATAACAGGGTTTTTTTGAGCCACAGAGTTATTTTCTGGATTGACTTCCAATTGAATTAGATCAAACAGACTGGGACTGTGATCACTAACATCCATTCACATGTCTGCCTTGTCCCTAGGCAAATGCTATACCTTTTTGATGTACTCCTACAAATTCTTGTTGTTCAACTTTCTGTATTCTAAGTTAAGCATGAGCTCAGTCTTAGTAGAACTTAGTAGCTAGTACAATCATGAAGTATACTTGATATTTATGGCTAGTTTCTGTTCTGATTGGTGCTCGTATTAGATATTTGGATTATCACCCTTGTTAAACTGCCATACTTTAACACTGATATGTGGAATATATGGTTATAGAAATACAGAAAGTATTTAGAAAGTACCACAATGTTTGGAAAACATCTTATTTCCTATAATGCAGTGAGTCAAATCCCAGTCTTTGGAAGAATGGGAAAATGAATGGACCGTATTATGCCATATAACCATGTAAGTTTGTTTCTCCATTTAGTTTAAATGATAGTTATTGGGAGAGACAATCTGCCATAGGCCCTGAGCTTCCTTGCACATTCTTACTGGATATACCAAGAATGCAGGGTTTTTTACCACTCTTTAATGGACCATTTATCAGAGTTGTGTTTGCAGCAAGGAATTTTGAGGGATGAGGTACCATCTTCACCAAAAGCAAGGCTGGCTGGCTTCTGCTTACTACAAAAGTGGTGAATTCCCAAGCTTAGCATTTCTGTCATCTAAATGCAACCCATTTTGTCTGCAGGCATCCATCATGAGCCCTTTGCGTTGCCCTCATGAAACTTGGGAGCAAGGGGACCTGAAGCAAGTAACCATGAAGCTCACCACTGCTTTTGCTGTGAGTAATAGAGTTCTTTGTTTCCAAACCACGGGTCTCATGCCTTTTGTCAGCATCCAGAAATAGTAACATGCTCATTTGCTAGTAAGTATGGTAAAATTTCAAGACCCTACATGGTTCCTCGTACTTTGGAGATACTTCTATTTCTACCCATAAAATAAGTCCTGTAAGTTATATCATTTCAAACATTTCAAACTGACCGTGATCAGTATAGAATCTTGGGTTTTAGTTCTGCCTCTACTACTAAGTGAATGATCTTGAGTACGTTTTCGTTCCTCTGGGACTCTGTTTCTTCATCTATAAAAGGAGGGGGCTCAACTAGATCAGTATTTTTCAAATACCCTCTGGAGAAGCCATGGCCAACCATTTCAAGAATCCTCTCATTAGCTCCTGAGTGAGGCTGTTGGGGACAGGGATATTGCTCTGTTGACTGGCCTTGGCCTCTACCTTCAGCAGGGCCACCCGCTGTGCTATAGTTGCTATCCCTGGTCAGGGCCTTTCACATTTCCCTTAGCCACCATCTCCTCTGTTCTCCTCATACTTCCTAACTTTCTCATTTCCTGTTTCTCAGACAGAAAAATGCAGATAATCAGAATTTTTCCTATCTCTTGACTCACTGGCAGCTTTCTGGGTACTACTAGGAAAAGAGGAGAAGACAGGTTGTCTACTCTCAAATTCCCTCACCTATCTGCCATTGAATCAGTCTTTCCAAGGTTCGACTGCTGGCAAGGCACATGGCCCTGCCCCAGGGACTCTTGCTTTCCAAGACCATGGAATATTTGGCTAAACAAGGAGCAAGAAAAGCTGGCTCTTGGTAGGATGACGAGCTGTCCTGATTTTCCTAGGACTGAGGGTGTTCTCAGAACATGAGATGTTCATTTTTCAAACCAGGATAGTCCTGGGCAAACCAGGGCAAACCTACTGAGCAAACTAGGGCAAACCTACTAAACCTTTAGTTCCACACTTTATGGTGTAAGTTTACAACATGGTGTCCTCAAAGTCTAGGGTTCCTAAGCTCAAAAATCAAGAATTGGACTTTTTCCCTGGATTTTTCTCTAAAACCCATATCCCAAGGAATAAAAAAAAAGAAAACTTAGTGAGGAATGTTGGCTAACATAAAAAGTATTATCCTCTTTAATAACTTACAGACTAAAATGGTTTCATTATGATCTTTTTGTAATGAATTCCTAGGTAGTAGGGCTAAAAATATTCATGAAAGGGCTTAGAGTAAAGGCCTGATATAAAAAAGAACAAAAATAGAAGGAGGGAGAATGTATATCCACACAGTAAAAAGCAACTGTTAGGAAATAAAATTAAATATGAATAACAGTGGTTAATTCTGGGTTTTAATTTTTATTTTAATATTTATACTTCTTTGTATTTTTAAATTTGTTTATTTTAACCACATATTTTTATAATGGAAAACCTTCATTAAACAAAGCTTAAAAATGAGAAAGAAGAAAAAATATGTCAAGGTCAAAGTGTCAAAGACTATGTGTCACAAAATGTTAGGATTCCATACTAGAGACAATGGGAATCCGCTGGTGATTTTTAAGCAAGAAAATAACTTATCCTGGATTAGAAAGCATTAAAGATCAGATTTTCAAAATATCCTAGTGATACATAGGGAGATAGTGCCTGACTGGGGTATTTGGATTGAAACAGAGGTCTTTTGCTTTCAAATTCAAAAATAGCAGAAGGGCAAGCCTTCAGACAAGTGACTTGAGATTCGCTTGGGACCAAGGACCCAGCTCAGTGCCTGCCAAATATTTTCACTTAGGTGAGCACTTCTTTCTCCAACTCAAGTGAGCTACCCTTTTCTTCATCAAAATCATCTAAAGGTCAGCTAGAGCGCTTGTTGAATTTGTCAGTCTCCACTGCCTCTGAGTGTCTGGTAATCTGTAGGTTTCTATGTTGAGTCACCTTTTTTCTAAAGACAGAGTTTTTAGGAGTTTGATTTCATGTAATTGGTTGTACTCATTTGCAGTGGTGTGCTACTATAGTGCAATGAGAAATTATGCAAGTAAGCATGGGATATTTCTTTTCTTTGTCTTTCTTTGTCTTTCACTATATATATATATATTTATATATTTATATATAAATATATATATATGAGTTTGGGACTTTATGTGGTTCTATAACCATTTGCCAAAGAGAGAATTTGAGTAAAAAGAATGTAGAGGGACTTCATCAAAAAGTGTTCATAGCCACATTAATTAATATGACAATATCATCATATGAAGGGAATTAGGAATCAGGCTAAGAAGTGCTTCTTAGTTCTCTTCAGTTTCATTTAAGCATGAGATTTCAGGGATTTAAGGTGTGTACTAAGATAACATGCCCTTGGCAACTCTATGAAACTGTGAATCACTAGGTTTTTCTGAGAGTGTCACTGGCTTCTATCTGCACAGTTTAACACACACAACTGTATTGCATGATGCTGCTGTTCTGCATTTTCAGCAAGCAATGTCCAAAAGGAATTTCCCGTCTGCTGCTTGCATATTATATTGTTGTCATCTTACTAAAACATGACATGATTTAAGCTTCACAGCTGTTACTGTTTTCAATAGAGCAGCTGCCCAACACTTTCAGGGACAATGCCAGGTGCACAAGGAGGTTATCTATGCAAATCACAGTGAAAAGTTGAGCAATTATCTGGTGGATTTGATCATTATAGACAACCAGTCTATGTAATTGAGATGCAAATAATGCGAAGTTATTTTCACTGGCCAGAGCAATGCAGCAAATTGCTTCAAATTGTTTCTCTTGATTTATGTGATTTTGAACTTAGCCTAAGTGATCGACTTAACCAAATTCACAAGAGGGTGATGTGAGAACCCTAATGCCAGTTTAGAAATTTACATTGAGAACCACAGTTCATACTGGTAGATTCTCTCTGGTAGGAAGATCTATGTGTGAAACTAAGTACTATAATGAGAGAATTTGCTTATAATTACATCATGAGGAAGGACAATCAGTTATTTTAATTGACAGTGATCCCAGTTATGGAAGTAAAACTGCCTAGTGATAGATCCAGGTTTTGAGCCCAGAAAACATGACCACGGAGCCACCTAACCCTTATAACATGCTGTCTGGGTCATTTTATCTTTATTAGTTTTAGTCTTCCTGAATTCTATTTTACACATTTTATTTTTTAATTTAAATTAAACTAATTAACATATAGTGTAGTATTAGCTTCAGAGGTAGAGGTCAGTGATTTATCAGTTGTATATAACACCAAGTGCTCATTACATCACATACCCTCACCCATCACATAATGTCCATCACCCAGTTACCCCATCCCCCCACCCCCGTCCACTTCCCCTCCATGTTTTACACACTTTAATTGCCTTGAGTGTTTTCTAAATCTGTATCCCAGATTTGTACATATTTATAAAATCCTGAATCATGTCTTCAATGGCAATCTCACTGGGATTTTTTCATGTATCAATTCTCAGATATTAAGCTGTTTGTGAATTTTGGGGGGCTCTTTACTTTGGGCCTGGGCACTAGAAACAGATGAAATGAGGGTTTCAGAGAACAATCAGTAGACTGTAGGCATTCAGTAGAGAGAGACATTATTATGGGCTAGGATATGAAAGAGCGGGGACATGATCTGGACCTTAAAACTGGCATTCTGAGATGCAGGAGGAGACCCCCAGAGACTGTGACCAAATTCATTTACCTGGGTGAAAAGTTAATGCTGCAGAGACACCCAGATGAAGCTGGAAGTGCATGTTGGGGCCAGATTCGTAAATGCCAGAATAGTAAGCACAGATGTTTTTTAACAGGTACTGGGCACCCTCGAGAGCTTTGGTTTAGAGGAATGAAATGATCAGTCCAGGACTTGACAAAAAAAATAAATTTAACATCATTTCATAGAAGGCAGAGGTAGAGAATAGAGCAGAGAGAACAGTGAGGAGGATACAATAATAGTCCAGATGGAGGTAAAACCGCAGTGGGCCCCAAGTAAGGTAATTAGAGTCTGTATTAGTTTCCTATTGCTACTATAACAAATTAGCACAAATTTAGTGGCTTAAACCAACATAAATTTATTCTCTTACAATACAGCTCACAAGGCTGTATTTCTTCTGCAAACTTCAGGGAGAAATCTGTTTCCTTGTCTTTTCCAGCTGCAATAGCCCATCTGATTCCTCAGCTCATGGCCTCTTCTTCCATCTTCAAAGCCTTTTGCCCCAACCTCTGCTTCCTTTGTTCCATATCCTCTTGCCCTGGGTTGTCTTCCTTCCCTTTCATGAGGACCCTTGTGATTCTGTTGGGCCCACCTGTATAATCTGGGATCCTTTCCCCTTCTAAAGATCCTTAATTTAATCATGTTACGAAGTCTTTTCTACCATGTAAAGTAATATTCACAGGTTCTGGGGATTGGGATATGGACATTTTGGTGGGGAGGTACATTATACAGCTGACTACAGAGATATAAAAATATTCAAGTCTGGCTTCTGTCTCGCACTACTCCCCCTCAAAGACATTGAATTCCAAAAGAATATGATTACTTCTATCCAAACACACCTTCCTTTTTGCTTTTTTGCTGCTTATAATTCTGCTCTTTTCTTTGCCTAGAATATCTTTCCTCGATATCAGTGGCCTCAAATCCTGACGTAGAAGTTTGCATCTTCCAGAATCCTGTTGCTATCCACTTCATTCTCTCCCTTTCACCTGTGCATTGAGGAACAATTCTCACTTTCCTTATCTTACATTTGCATTGTATATTGCTCTAATTTTTTGATGAAAACCTTTTATTTTGAAATAATTTCAACCTTACAAAAATAGTGCAAAGAATTCTGTACACCATTCACCCAGCTTCCCCAAATCTCAATAACTTAAATAGCCATAGCATAATGATCAGAGCCAGAAAATTAGATTGATACACTACTATTAACTAATCCATACCCTTTTTTGAGATTCCAGAAATTATCCCACTAATGTCATTTATCTGGTCCTTTATCTGGCATGTTTCTTTAATTTTCTCTAATCAGAGAGAGTTCCCCAGTCTGTTTTCATGACCTTGAGACTTTTGAAGAGTCCGAACAGTTATTTTGTAGACTACTTCTTGTTCTCGATTTGTCTGATGTTTTCTCATGATTTGATTCAGGCTATATACTTATATATAGCAAGAATATCACAAAGGTAAATAGCCCTTCTCAGTGCATCTTTATCAAGAGGTAAATGACATCAGCGTGTCGCATTACTGGTGGTGTGTAATCACTAGTTTAGAATGCTGTCTGCTAGGTCTCCTATTGCTCTTGACACATTTAGCTTTGTATTCTGTATATTTTTGTCATAGCATTTTAAGACTGGAGAGGATCAAAGAAATGATTTGTCAGTAACACTAAAAGCAACATCGTATCAGGTAATACACACTAAGAACTTACTATGTGCTGAGGTCTACATACATCAGTTCACCTATTTCTCAGAATACCTCTATGAAGTAGACACATTATCAACTCTGTTTTACCTTTTTGGAGAAGGTATTCCTGACTGACAGATAACCACCCTGGGATGAGGGAATATAACTAGCTCATTTTTTATACCACTTAGAGCCTAGCACAGTGCTTTGCATAAAATAAGGGGACTGTAAATGTTTGTTAAATTGACTTAAACTGAAATTAAATGGAAGGCAGAGTGTTCAGATTGTGTAATTAAGTATATGTCAACATAGGAGAAGTAATCACGGATAATTATGAAGCACTGAATTTAAGGAAGAGGAATACATAATGGCGATGATTTATTTTCAAACGGGCAAAGCTAAGAAAGAAGGTGAAATTGCTGTTGTCCAGAGTGGGTTCAGAGCAAAGACTTGGTGAAAGAATCACATTTAGGGAGTATAGGCAGAAGACAATTCAGAAAAGAAAAAAGGCATTTGAGTGTAAATAGGGTAAAGGAAGCTAGGTAGTGTAGGATAATGGCAAGCTGATTTTCAAAAGTGGAATGAAGATAATTAAATGAGGGTATGTATGGAAGCATTATTAAATACCCGTGGATATTTGGGAGAAACTGTGAAAAATGCACATTTTATAAAGTTGTCGAGGGTTTTTGTTTTATTCTAATTTAGCCAATACATAGTTATCTATAGTAATGGAAGGGGAAAATGTTTAGGAAAGGCAGAAGAGTAGACTCCAAACACATAGATTGAATTTAAAGCACATTGAATATGATTTCTGAAGCAGCACATTTCCCTTTCAGTGTTTGCTAGATTTATATGAAGAGTAGCTCTTATTTCTTAACACAAAGCCTGAGTGGTGAAAGGGAAAGAGAACTGGTGTTTGCAAAGTGGTCGTGTGCTTATATTTGTGGGCTTACACATGTAAAAGTGCTTCCCATTGTTCTAAACGTAAACCCTTTCTGGCTTTATCTATCTTCACATTTTACAACAAAGAGATCAGATCATTGGACCAGAACTCAGATCTGGTTTCTATTCTTAGCATCACCACTAACTAACTGTGTAGTGCAGCAGGGAAACTTTCAGGCCCTGTGTGTCTCGGTTTTCTCACCTCGAAATGAAGAGATTGGCTAGATGATCTCAATTATGCCCTCTGGAACTAAAACACTGTAGATGGTTCTATTGTTTGGGAGATGCTAACTAAATAACTGGTTTGCGTTTCATACAAATCTTATTTACTGAATGGTTTGACATATGTAATTGCTTCCTTGAATGCAGATTTTCTAGAGAAAAATGTAAGTGGAGAGATTCATAGCTACGTAACATGGTAATTGTGGAATCAACAGTTACAAGGATAGCTTTTTATTTAAAACAAGCTTGGCATTTTGCATTTGTTTGGGGTTTTCTTGGTAGTTTAGAGGATGGCCCTTGCCAATTAGATCTCACTCCCGAGTCCCTGGATGAGCTGCTTCTGTGTGAGAGATTGGTCTTTAAAAGCCTAAGGCAGCCGGGAGGAAGGATATTGAGCTGGAGTGCCCAGCAATCTTTCAAAGGGGACAGATGGAGATGGGTAACTAAAGACAGGAGGATCCCGACAAAGGAATGAAATTAATTTGGATGGAACCCCCAGAGATTGGACAGAGTTAAATAGTCTAACAGTAGGAGGCTTATTTTGCAGCCAGAAGTAGTTTTCTTCTGAAAGAAGAGTCTTTTACACTGGGAAACATTCTTTCTTCCTCCATGGCAATCTCTGTTTAGAGTCTTTATTCTTGCCTTCCCCCTCCTCAATTTTGTCTTTCTCTGCTCCCGCCTTCATTCTCTCTCTTCCTTTCTTTTTAACACCTCCTTTCATGATGAGATTAATTTGTTTACGTGGACAAGGGGGAGAATGAGAGTTTGCATACTGGTAAGAACAGGCTTCCTTTCCCAGTGCACAGTGGCAGCTGAAAACATTGAACTCTCCTTTCTGCCTGGTGGAGGCTGTCAGCAACAAAAAATGACATCTCATCTGAAAACAAAGGGAAAGCTTCTGAGATCTTTTAAAATTCTAACTAATCAAAATCCTGTTAAAGTGAGGAGAGGGGAGTGTGTGTGTGCGTGTGTGTGTACTGACCCACAGTTCTGAGGGACTGTAATGGGCAGTCTCTGCAGAGGAGCCAGATAATAATAAGGCTCTGATGAGGACTGAGGCCAAGGTGATGGAGGGTGGGAGAAAGTACACAGGAGCTCTGTTGTTGCCAAGCGGTATCTTGACGTAGGGGAGATAGCCTGAATGGAATATAGTTCTCAAATAGTGCAGTTATGATCCTGCCAAGTTCATATCCCCAGGAAGTGGGAATCTGGAGTAGAAGTCTAAAAATCTCAATTCTCACTTAAGGTCTGTTCCTTATTGGTGTGTAGTCCTGAGCAAGCTACTTAACCTCTCTGAGTCTTTTCCTAAAATGAAATTGGCACAGTCATATTTCTTATGTTTTTTTAGAAAGGCATAAAATAGATCATCTTTGTGCTGGTGTTTAGAGAGCTGTGTGATATGAAATGCAACTAAAAAGTGGGAATAATGATACTTAGAGGATTTTGAAAGAATGTAATGAGATAACAGCCGGTATAGGAAAATGTTCAATACTTGTTCATTCCCTTACTTTCCCTTGGGTATTGGTTATCTTGGATATTTGAGACATTGTAACAACTTAGTTTATATTACTGATCTATTACTAGCTTCAAACCATAAAGGTTTGAACTTGTTGAAAATCACATAATGCATTCCCAAGTAAAATGAAGAGCATTTAATGTGATTTTCTGTGTTTTATATTATCAATCAGTCATTGATATAGTGAACTCAGAGTTGACTCTATATGCACAGATGATTAATGGAAAAAAGTATACAATTATATGACCTCATCAGCTTTCATTATAACCAACTGAAGCCGTGTGGGCACTGACCAATTACAATAGACTGAAACAAGGGTTCACAGGCACCTACTAGGACATGCCAGATATTAATTCTTGAATTACTGGATCCTAGGGAGTTTTAAGGGTCTGAGACAGAGTTTGGGGGAAACAGGAAATCCTTGATGGGGTTCGGGGCAGTGCATCTTTATTAAGTGTTATGAAAGCATTTTGATACTTTAAAAAGGGGAGGCCGGAACCCCTGCAGACAGACTGAGTATCCCTGCTCATCCAGAACTCCACAATAATCTCATGTAAACAAATAAAAATATCTTAACACCACACCTTTTTTCTCCAAACACCAACTGTCAACCCATTATTATATTGATTGGCAAATTTCTGAATGGGTTTTCAAGTCACTGAAACTTATTCTTTTGGTAAGCCAACAGAATGGGGGCAAAACAAGGGAAATCTTTTTAGATGGGATCCCAAAATAGGCATGGAACACATGGCTTGTGCTAAAAAAATATGCATATACATACCCTTCTTTTGACACTTTTGGTGCTCTTCCATTAATTAGGAATCATTTTCTATAAGTAGTCCTGTGAAGTCTAAACCTATCAATCATTTTATTTTAGAAGGATTTATTTAGTCTGTTATGCTGAGGACCTGGGGATCCTCCTAGGAATCAGGATGTGAAGAGAGAAAAGAGATTATTTTGAGGGGTAATTTACTTTAGAAGTGGGTAGACATGGCGATGCACTACATTCAGGCATTTGGATATTCATGAAGCACTCCTGAAGTTACAGGCTGCCTGGGAGTCATGAAAAATGATTCCCAAGAAGTAGGAGGCAGATATCAACCCTTCTCCCTAGTGGCTGACCCTCTGTATACACACTATGCTTTAGACATGTATAGCATCAAATACTAACATGGGCTCCAGCATTAGAAGGAGACTGGTCAAATGCACATGACAGTTCTTGTGCTGGGCAGTGCTGTCTGCAAACAAAGAAGAAGGAATGGAGTTACAATGTAGCCAAGTGTTCTTTTCCTCTAATTGCAAACAAAAGCATGCAGTCACCTCTGACATTCAATAGCCACGAACTTGTATTCAGAGGAGGGTCACTTGAAGTGAAGGGAGCCAAGGAGTGAAAGACAAAGTCACATAGAGCCCTAAGCATAGTTTCAATGGGGAATCTCTTGGAAGATAGTGAATAGCTAACTCATCAACACTAATTCTTGAACCATTGACTTGGCCTGCTTGGAGCATAGGTTCACATGAAGAAAACTTGCTCAGCAATAGAGAACTGGTAAAATTATAGCTCAAAGCACCCAATTTCCAGCTAAAGTCCTTTGTAAACATAGATAGTACTTTAATTTTGCGACTGAAGTAAATGGTCTTGAATAATATTTATGGTTTTAAAGTCCTATTATGCTATCTTCTTTATACAGAATTCCTAAAAACCAGAATTTTCTGGTTAATGGAATTTTTTTTTTAAAGAATTGCCTTTAGCATTATATATAGATCAACAATTATTAAGAATTAAATATAATACAATATACTTAAAGTCCGGTAGTTCCTTTGTGATTTAAAAAACTCTAGGAGAACTCATCCTTCCTAAAATTCATCCAGGGTATCAAGTTTAGGATGTCAAAAACGGTTCTTAATCTGATGTCACCATAAGAATATACTTCAGAAATTGGTTGATTTTTAAATGGTTTTAGCTAGGATTTTTTTTTAATTTTCTCAAACCTCGAATGTAAAAACTGAATAAAAATAATCAAAATCAAATTATGTATGTGTAAATATTCATTTGTATATATGCATATCTATCACTTTAACATATATGCTGAATAAAAATGTTTTTTCCCAGAATTTTCAGTTTTGAGCTTATTGGCTTGAACATGATTTAAGATACAGTGTTTTCTGACTTCTTTTACTAAAGTAATTCAAAAATAAGAAAGAAGAGGTTTCTCAACAGAACTCAGAGCATATAGTAAACTGACTTCTAAACTTTCAGTTAGTGTGAATATGTTTGCTTAGAAGGAAACTGCTTCCACATAAAGAGGTTATTTTTTTAAATAGAAGCAAATTTGCATACAGTGAAATACATAGAGCTTTAGTGTTACAGTTTGATTAATTTTGACATATTTATATGCCTCTATAACTACCACTTTAATGAAGATATAGAACATTTCTCCCACTTGAGGAATTTCCCTTATGTGCTTTGCCGGTCAATACCTGCTACTTTCTCTACCCTAAGGCAAGCACTATTCTGATTCCTATCAATATAGATTAGCTTTCTGTATTCTAGTACTGCATGTCTGGTAGATTAAAGATGACCGCATATTCTTTGACACTGTTTCCATCAGGAGGTGAGATCTGTATCCTCTCATTTTAAATATAGGAGGACTGTATAAAAACTTAACTAATAAATGGCAGAAGTTGTGCTGTGCCAACTTTCAGGACCATGCTTTATGAGATGGGCAGCTTTTGCTTTGTGAATTTTGGGACACTCTGAGAACCCAGCTAGGATATTATGAAGAAGTCCAAATAGCCTATAGAAAAATCCATATGGAAAGAAACTGAGGACCTTAACCAACAATTTGCCAGCCATGTGAGTGAGCTATCTTGAAAGTGTGTCTGATGGTCCCAGTGGAGCTGCCCAGCTGGCATTGTATGGAGTGGAGATGGGATATTCACAATGATCTCTGCCCAAATTTCAGATTTGAGAGCAAAATACCTTTAATTTCTTTAAACCATTATTTTAATTTCTTTAAACCATTAAGTTTGGAATAGTTATCCATTGGAATAACACAATGGATAACTAGAAAATTCGTATAAATTAAATTCTACCATATGTATTTTAAAAATCTGACTTCTTCAACTTTTTAAACTTCAAAATTTTTAAAGTTTGAAATTTTTAAAGATGTATCCATTTCATTTTGGATATCCATTTATGCATTAGTAGTTAATTCCTTTTTATTGCTCAGTAGTATTCCAATAAATGACTATACCACAAATTGTTTATCCTTTCTGATGTTGAAGGATATTTGGGTTGTTTCCAGTTTTTGCCTCTTATGAATAATGTTGCCGTGAACACTCATGTACAAGTTGTGTGTGGACATATGTCTTCATATCTCTTGGGTAAATACCCAGGAGTAGGATTACAGGGTCAAACGGAAAGTATATGTTTAACTTTACGAGAAACTGCCAAATCTTTTTCCAAAACTATTACATAATTTTATAGTTCTACCAGCAATGTAAGAGAATTCTTGTTTCTCTACATCCTTTGCTACAGTGTCAGTCTTTTAAACTTTAACCATTCTGGTGCATATGTAGTGGTATATTATTGTTCCTTTAATCTGCCTTTTCTTTCCTTTTTTTTCTGCCTTTTTAAGTTTTTATTTAAATTCCAGTTAGTTAACATACAGTGTTATATTAGTTTCAGATATACAATATAAAAACTCAATACTTCCATATATCACCTGGTACTCATCATGACAAGTGCACTCCTTAATCTCCACCACCTATTTAACCCATCCCTCCATACCCTCCCCTCTGGTAACCATTGTTCTCTACAATTAAGAATTAAAAGTCTGTTTCTTGGTTTCTCTCTCTCTTTTTCCCCTTTGCTCTTTTGTTTCTTAAATTCCACAAATGAGTGAAATCATGTGGTATTTGTCTTTCTTTGATTGATTTATTTCACTTAGCATTATACTCTTTAGCTCCATTCATGTCATTGCAAATGGGAAGATTGCATTCTTTTTCTTTTTTATGGCTGAATATATTCCATTGTATGTATGTGTGTATGTGTGTGTGTGTGTGTGTGTGTGTGTGTATATATATACCACATCTTCTTTATCCATTCATCAATTAATGGACACTTGGGCTACTTCTGTTATCTTGGTTATTGTAAATAATGCTGTTATAAACATAGGGGTGCATGTATCCCTTTGAGTTAGTGTTCTGTATTCTTTGGGTAAATACCCATTAGTGTGATTGCTGGATCATAGGTGGTTCTATTTTTAACTTTTAATCTGCATTTTCTTAATGAGTAATAGTGCCGAGCACTTTTCTATGTACTTATTAGCCTTTTATATTCTTCATTTGAGAGTATTGGTGTAAATATTTTTATCTTTTTATTTTTTATCTTTTTATTATTGATTTGTAAGAGTTATTTGTATATCCTGTTATCAGTTATTTTTCATATATAGGTTTTGTGAATATATTCCCCTGGTTTGTGTCTTACCTACTCATTTTTTAATATGTCTTTTTAAAAGACAGCTACCCTACTGGACAGCAAAGATGTAGGGCATTTCTTTTTTTTTTTTTTTTAAAGATTTTATTTATTTATTTAACAAAGAGAGATCACAAGCAGGCAGAGAGGCAGGCAGAGAGAGAGGGGGAAGCAGGCTCCCCCGCTGAGCAGAGAGCCCGATGCGGGGCTCGATCCCAGGACCCTGAGATCATGACCTGAGCCGAAGGTAGAGGCTTTAACCCACTGAGCCACCCAGGCGCCCCTTTTTAAAAGATTTTTATTTATTTATTTGACAGAGAGGTAGAGCCAAAGAGCACAAGCAGGGCGGATGGCAGAGGAAGAAAGTCTGTTGGGCCCACCACTGGGGTCTGTTTCTCCCTCCCACTGAGCAGGGAGCCTGATGCAGGGCTTGATCCCAGGACCTTGGGATCATGATCTGAGTGAAGGCAGACATTTAACTGACTGATCCACCCAGGCACCCCTTATTAATATGTCTTTGAGCGGAAAAGTTTTATTTCAGTGCAGTCCAATTTATCATTTTTTTACAATTAGAGCTTTCTGTGTCTTGTCTAAGAAATTTATCCTACCCTGAGGCTATGAAGATATTCTATATTTTCTTTTAGAAGCTTCACAGTTTGTACTTTAGGCCGATGATCCAACTTAAGTTTTGTGTACACTGTGAGAGAGTGGTGTGTCTTTTTTTCCAACTAGATATACAGTTGCTTCAGCACCATTAATTGAAGAGAATTTCTGTTATTCATTGGATTGTTTTAATGCCTCTTTGGAAGATTAATTACTTGTGTATATTTTTTGCCTCTTTTTAGACTCTTGATATATTTTGTTGATCTAATTTCCCTACCCTATATTTATACCGCATTGTCTTGATTAACGTAACTTTATAGCAATCTTGAAGTCAGTAATATAAGTCCTCCAACTTTATTCTTTTTTTCAAGGTTGTTTTTGCTATTATATATATTTTTACATTTGCATACACATTTTAAAATCAGCTTGTCAATATCTAAGTAAAAAAAAAGGAAGCTTTCATGCATTTTTATTGGGCTTGTGTTAAATCCATAGATCTACATCTTAACAATATGGTCTTCTAATCCATGAACATGGTATATCTCTGTATTTTTTTCAGATATTTATTTTCTCTTGTTAACATTGTTTCCAGTCCAGAGGTTTTGAGAATGTTTCATTACATTTTTTATTATGTGATTTTAATTAATTATTCAAAAGTAGATATTGAGCATCTATGTTTTGTGCACTATTTTAGGAGCTTCAGACACAGGATCAGCAAATCCCTTGCTTTCACTCTAGAATGTAAGACATAAAACAAAAACAAATAAGCAATATAGCTTTACATTCAATAAAGATTATAATGGAAATAATCCCCTATAAGAACAGAGAGTAATGAATCGGTGCTTTTTTTTTTTTTTTAAGAAAGGGAGGGAGGGGGTAGGGAGGAGCAGAGGGAGAGAGAGAATCTTAAGCAGACTTCATGGAGCCTGACGTAGGTCTCCATCCCACAACCCTGAGATCATGACCTGAGCTGAAATCGAGAGTCTGACGCTTAACCGACTGAGCCACGCAGATGCCCTTAAATGGGTGCATTTTTGATGGACTAGTAGAGAAGCATCTCTCTGAGAAAGTGAAAATTTAACAGAGGCTAAAATGATGTTAAGGAGCAAGTCCTAGTGGACAGTTTGAAGAAAGTCTTTAGGCAAAAGGTCCACAGGCAGAAATACACTTGGTGTATTTTAACAATAGCAAGATTTGCTGGTAATTTTGCAGTGTGATTTTGAGATAGTCTCATCTGATTGCTTCTATTTTCCTTTTTTTTAAAGACGTATTTATTTATTTATGTATTCGACAGAGAGACAGAGAGAGAGCACAAGTAGGCAGAGTGGCAAGCAGAGGGAGAGGGAGAAGCAGGCTCTCTGCTGAGCAGGGAGCCTGATGCAGGGCTAGATCCCAGGACCCTGGGATCATGACCTGAGCTGAAGGCAGACGCTTAATGACTGAGCCACCCAGGTGCCCTGCTTCTATCTTCTCAAGGAATAAAAATTGAGATAATCATTTGAGAAAGCATAGAATAGCGGTTGAAGAGAGGAGAAATTATACAATAATTCTTTTAAGAAGTGAGAGAGCAATTATACAAGAGAAATGTAGCTGTATTTCTTGGGCACTTTGAAATCTGGGTTATGAATTGAAAAGTAATGATTGTGAATTTTGCTACAGCCAAATTCATCGGTTATAGAGTAGATGTAGAGCTGGCATGGAGTTGCATTTTACTAGCACTGAGTGTTTTTTTTTTTTTTACTGGCAAGAATGCCAGAGAAGGAGACAAGGGGAAGAGAGTGGATAGTTCATGCAATGAAGTGATTACAGTGCTGCTTTATGGAATCCTAGCTGAGAGAAGTGAGAATATAAAGGGAATAAGAGAATTTTAAAATGTGCCAATGGACTTGAGATATTAAGTTGAGATATTAAAATACATGCATGCCTGGTTTTATAGCACTTCACTTTATTGTACTTCACAGATACTTAATTTTTTACAAATTGAAGGTTTGTGGCAACCCTGCATTGAGCAAGTCTCTTGGTGTTATTTTTCCAGTAGCTTTTGCTCACTTTTTTTTTTTTTTTAAGATTTTATTTATTTATTTGACAGAGAGAGAGATTATAAGTAGGCAGAGAGGCAGGCAGAGAGAGAGGGAGAAGCAGGCTCCCCGCTGAGCAGAGAGCCTGATGCGGGGCTCAATCCCAGGACCCTGAGATCATGACCTGAGCTAAAGACAGAGGCTTAACCCACTGAGCCACTCAGGCGCCCCTTTTGCTCACTTTTTGTCTGTGTGTCACATTTGGCAGTTCTGACAGTATTTCAAAGTTTTTCATTATTATTATGTTTGTTACAATCTGTGTTCACCATTCTAGATGCCATTAAGGACATTCATGATTTATAGGAAGAAGTCAAATATCAACATCAACAAAAGTTTGGAAACAGTTTATTCTAACTCTCATGGATGAGTTTGAGGGGTGCAGTACTTCAGTGGAGGAAGTAAGTGCAGATGTGGTGGAAATAGCAAGATAACTAGAATTAGAAGTGGAGCCTAAAGATGGGACTGAATTGCTATCATCTCATGATCAAACTTGAAGGGATGAGGAGGAACTTCTTATGACTGAGCAAAGAGGATGGTGTCTTTTTTTTTTTTTTTAAAGATTTTATTTATTATTTGACAGAGAGAGATACAGCGAGAAAGGGAACACAAGCAGGGGGAGTGGGAGAGGGAGAAGCAGACTTCCCGCTGAGCAGAAAGCCTGATGCGGGGCTTGATCCCAGGACTCTGGGATCATAACCTGAGCCAAAGGCAGACACTTAACGACTGAGCCACCCAGGCGCCCCGAGAATGGTGTCTTGAGAAAGAATCTACTCCTGGTGAAGATGCTGTGAAGACTGTTGAGATAACAACAAAGGATTTAGAATATTACATAAACTTAGTTGATAAAGCAGCGGCAGGGTTTGAGAGAACTGACTTTAATTTTGAAAGACTTCTATAGTAGGTAAATGCTATCAAACAACGTCACCTACTTCAGAGAAATCATTCATGAAAGAGTCAGTTGATGCAGCAACTTAATTGTTGAATTGGTCTAAGAAATTGCCATAGTTACCCCCACCTTTAGTAATCACCACCCTGATCAGTCAGCAGCCATCAACATTGAGACAAAACCCTCCATCAGCAAAAAGATTATGACTTGCTAAAAGCTCAAATGATGGCTAGCATTTTTTTTTAGCAATAAAGTATTTTTAAATTAAAGTATGTACTTTGTTTTTTAGACAATGCTGTTGAACATTTAATAGACTACATATAAACATAATTACAATATGGACTAGGAAACCAAAAAATTCATTTGATTTGGTTTATTATGATATTCACTTTATTGTGGTAATCTGGAACCAAATCTGCAGTATCTCAAAGATATGCCTGTTCATGATCTGGAAAGATAGAAATTAGTAGAGTAAGATTTGGGAAGTGATGCAGTGAGTAATTGTTAATGAAAATTTCTGAGACACAACCTTGAGATTGGATTGCTTAAGTGGAAAGGACAAAAAAATGTTGGAAATAAGGAAGTCAATGAATGAGAAGCTTGGGTGTTAAATAGATATCAGCATGAATACAGACCTCACCAAGAATGATGACAGAAGTAATGGTGGAGACTAATGGTGGAGTGGACAACAAATGAGAGAGAGGGATCCAAAGTTTGAGGGTGCCTATAGCATCACCATCTATACCACCATAGAATGATATCCTAGGGTACAGTCTAATGGACTATGCTTCAAAGATTGGGGTTTTGAAGGTGGGAAGAAAGGACATTTTTGACAAGCAACAATGAAGATTAGAGACACTAACTTGATATCCAGGCCTGTGGTGTCACATGAAATAGGAGAGAAAAAAGCAGCTATCTGTGAGAAGGCAGCATATTCAGGGAGTAGCTAAATTTTTGTTAGATGAAAAAGCTGGAATTAATATCTAGGAGAGTTAGAAGCTCTAGAGGAGAGTTGGAAGAGTGAGTTTCGGAGAGTACAGTGCAAAAGTTTGGAAGGGCAAAGATTTTGGATTAGGGAACACACAGAGCTGTATCAAGTACTGTGTGGTTATGTGGACAGTCTGAGAATTTTGGACTTCCGGCAGTGCCTGAGAGGCATGACAAGTTTCCTTCAAATACTCTAAGGGGAAGTGTGTGGTCAGTTCTGATCACAGCTTCCTTTTCAGGATTAGTGCTTTGTGCCATTTGTGCTAGTGAGATAGGTAGTGTTTAACTTGGGAGAGACACTGTTTGGCCAGGAACACTAAGAGCTCATATTTACGAGATGCTTGAAGAATGAGGCAAAATCTCATGGACCGCATATACTTGGTGGTGGTTATAAAAATGAAATAAAATTGTAAGTTTGCATTGATGGATTTAAAAGCGATCTGTTATTTCTGAAAAAAGGAGAGGGTTGGACATGCATGGACTTGAACTTGAGACATATTATTGGCCAATTGTTAGGATGAGTTTGTCTTCTTTTTTAATTATTCCAATTAATTAAACAGCATTGAAAATGACATAAAAGGTCAGGGCAGGAATCTTATAAAAATGAAGACTAACACTTAACATGATGTTTATATTATTATATATATGTTAACATACGCATATATAGTTGATACAGCATATATATTACTAGATTACATTATGTCTTCCCAAGAGCCAAATCTATTGTTTGCAGTATAATTTTTTATACCTATGAAAAATGATAGTTGCCCACAAAGACTTTTAAAAGCATATTCTTTGTGCTTATGTTTATTCAAAATTTTAGAATCTATTTCTTCAAATGTTTAAGGTAGCTTTAATCCAAGAAACACCTGTTGATTCACATTTACTCTTTAGTGTTCCTTTGTCAGCTTGAGAGATACAAAAATAAAAGGGGAAAATGTCTATGTTGAAGACTGAAGAAAATCTGTATTTATTATTAATGTTCTGTTCTGGGCTAGAAAATTGATGTATCTTACACTTGGTAAATGAAAGTAAGTTTTTGTATATGATCACATCCTGGAAAGCACTTACATCTCTATTTTCTTCTCTCCTGCTTCCTCCCTTAATGGGAGAGTTCTTCTATTCTTATAGCTTAGACCCTTACCGTCCCACAGCTGCCCTGCAAATTTAATTCTCCGCATAGAATTCTCTCTGCTCCACAGCTCCTCTCTACCTGACACTCAGATGTATTAACTTAGATGTTTTTTTTCTTTGCAAGTTAAACATGGAAAAGACAAAAATAGAAGAGCTCATTAATTGATGTAAGAAAAACATGTCAGGCTGAGAGAATGAAGTTATGTTACAATGTTGATTTTTAGCAAGTTGACCCAAGATCATCCTTCATTAAATAGCTGTAATGTAGGTCACAGTTCGAATCATGCAAATATTATGAAATACTTATTTGACTTATAAGTTTATTATTAATGAATGATAATATTAGTAATAAACTTGAACTAGACTCAGCTGCTTCATTTGGCAATACAATACTAATAAACTCTATGTTCAGATAATAGGGGAAAAAGCAATAAAAACAATTTGCCAAAAGGCCCATTTCCCACTTGATACGACAGTTCCTTAATTTGTTTTCTATGCCTTTATTCATTTTCTCATTTATTGCAGTAGTTTCTGATTCTGGAAGTGAACACGTTTACATGTAAAATTGTTATTAAATTTTTCCTCAAGTTCAGTCACCAAAGAGTTGGGTTTAGAGGCAAAGTAAATGTTTTAGTGTTAGAGCAAGCAAGATTTTTCTTCATTTATTCAGAAGAATGTAACAAATGTGACCAAGAAAATCTGAAATTGGAGAAAGATGTGCAGCCTTACTAAAGTATGTCTCACATGTGAGTAAATATAATAGAGGCTATATTTCCTTTTTAGTGGTGTCTAGAGTAATTTTTTAAAATATATATTTGTTACCTTTTCTCTGTATTTTTTCTTTTCTTGCTTAGTTCCTAGAAGGTATCAAAGACTTTGTGTTCCTTTGCCTCTAGGAAGGATTGTGTCACAGAGTGGAAGGAAAAATTGCTTAAAGACTACAAAGCATGACATAGAGATAAAAGAACAACATGGAGCTAGTTTGGACAATGGGAATCTCGGTAATAACTCTAGCGGCTAGGAGAATGGAGGGGTCTTCCCAGTGCTTTTATTCTGATAAGACCTTAGGACCTTTATGGGGCATGGGTAGGGAATTCCTCCAAATACTTGAGTTTAAATTTTCCACCAGTTTAGCAGGATAGAAGTTGTAAATGGATTCATTTTACTTATTTGTTTGTTGTTTTTGTTATTATAATTATTATTTATTTTTTACCTGAAGACACCAAGAAGGACTATTGATTGTCTTTGGTTTATGACATATTGCCATCATTGCTTACTCATGGCTTTCATTTATTTTATTTATTTAATATATTCATTAACAATATGATGAAATTATATGACTCTATTGCCCAATTCAAGAACTGGAATTTAATATACATCTCTGTGCCGTTTCCAATTCTGTTTTTCTGCCTGCCCTGGAAAAGCCATTACTTTGAATTTTTTGTTTATCCTTGCCCTGCCTTAAGGAAAAATATTATATGCCTATATTTTTAAAATATTTTATTTAGTTTTGCTTCTTTTTGAATTTTACAAAGTGGGTATCATAATGTATGTATCTTCTGGGACTTCCTTCTTCCACTCATTGTCATAATAAGACTCATCCATGTGTTACGTGTAGTTTTGTGCATTAATTTTCTTTCTTTTTTTTTTCTTTGTGCATTAATTTTCATTGATATTTAGTATTTCTCTGATTTTGCTATAGTTTAGTCAAACTCCTGTCAGTGGACATCTGGATTGTTTCCAGATTTGTGCTATCATTAATAGTGCTGCTGCTAGGTGTTTTGTGGCATACATTTGCTAAACCTCACTTGGGCAAATACCTAGGGTGAAATTGCTAATTTGTTGGGTGTGCAAATATTCAACTGTAGAAATTAATGCTAAATTGTTTTCCAAAGCAATTATTTCAAGTTACATCCCATCAACAATATGTGAGAGCCCAGTGATCTACAATCTATGTGATACTTGATATTCTCAACATATTAGTTTTTGCCCATTTAATGAGTGTAAAATAACTTTCCTCCTCTTTTTCCCCCCACGTTTCCTGAATACTAGATGGAGCCTGACTTCATATACTTTTTAGTATACATGTTTTCTTTTCTGTAAAATACCTATCTAGGTCTTTTGCCTATGTTTCATTTCTTTTTGTAATTTTATTATTGACTTATAAAAGTTCTTATAAATAATATCACAATTTTAATCTTTTCTTTCTTATTAAATATTTTTGTGGTAGTTTAAGAAATCATTTTCTGCCGTAAGATCAGAAAATATTCATCTATATTTTCCTCTTAAAATTTTAAACTTTATTTCAACAACATATCACCACTTCTGTTCAACAGTTGTATAGGAGTTTCTAACCAATTCTATAGAAAAAGGAATTAATTAAAAGTCATAAAGATAGGAAAAGAGAAAAAATGGTCATTTTCAGATGATATGATTATCCACTTGAAATCCCCCAGGTAATATTAATAATAGTAATAATAAAATAATAATAAAAATGATAATAGGGGAGTCGAGCAAGATAGTTGAACATAAGATCAATACACAAAAATACTTTTGATTACACTTCTATAAACCAGAAACAATTAAGGTAATAATAACTATAAAAGATACCATTTATAATAATTAAAAATACAAAGTACAATATTTAAGAATAAATCTAATGATAAATGTGAAAACCTATATATAGAAAACTATAAAACATTTTGAATAAATATTTTTTTTTAATTTTAAAAATAGAGTAGTAGTCCATGCTCATCATGGAAGATGTCATAACACTTGAATTCTTCCTACACCAATTTCTATACATTTCTGGAAATTTCACAAAAACTGATCATGAATTTGACCACAGAATGTTAAATTTAGTTATGGTATTTTCAGCTTTTAATTGGTCACAAACTCTGGTCATAAATCTATCATATTTGAAATGAGTAGTAAATAGATAACCAGAAATTCTAACTACTTATAATCATACTTATAGAAATATTATGCTGGGCCAGTGAGGAAATGAAAGAAGAAATGACATGTCATTTGGGAAGCAAAGAAAATGAGAATACTTCATCCCCAAATCTACCAAACACAGCAAAAGTTGCACTCAGGAGAAAATCAATAGTCTTAAATGTCCTCAGTATTGAAGAGAAATAGAAAATAAAGGAGCTAAGAATTCATCTTAAAAAATTAGAAAAACAGTACCAAAAGAAACCAAAAGAAAATAGAGGAAAATTTAAAATTTAATTTAAAAGATGAACTGGATTTCATTAGGTAAAAAACAGAACTCTATAGTAAAAGGAAAAAATAAGTCTAAAATATGGTTTTTAAAAAATACCAATAAAACAGATAAACCCGATGATAGGAGAGAGAGAGAGAGCAAAATATATACAAGATTAGGAATGAGAAAGTAGACAGAAGTACAGACATAGAAGAGGTGTAAAAGAATTATAAAAGACCACATATATATTATCACAACAAATTTGGAGACCTGGAGGAGATGGATGATTTTCTAGCAAAAGATGAAATAAGAAATTTGATTTAAGAAGATATAGGATCCTTGAAAAGACCAATTACCAAAGACAAGCTTGAAAAGGTGAATAAAGATGTACCATTCAGACAGACACCAAGGCCAGATGGGTTCTCCGCCAAGTTTTATCTAACCTTTACAGAATAAAGTTTAGTCCAGGTTATTTAAACTATTTCAAGCCATAGAAGAATCTAACAATCTTCCTACTTTATTTTATAAATCTTACAAACTTAATAACAAAACTTGACCAATTACCAATATAGTACCCAAAACAAAAGTCATTTATCAATATATGCTAACACTCTAAATAAAATGTTGGTAAATAAAATGTATCAAAATAATACATTATTACTAAGAGGTAGCTCAGATGTTCAAAGGTGATTCAATATCAGTATAATCCATTATGACTTCTGTAAAAAGACCATTTGCTCATATAAATAGGTGTTAAAAAGGCATTTAATAAAGCAGTTTTCCTAATAAAAACTCAGTAAAACTGGATAAGAAACTACTTAATTATGTTGTTTTACCATGTACTTAGAATAAATGCCATTCTAATCAGCGAAACACTAAAACTTTCACTTACAATAAGAAAAAATATAATAGCTAACACTTTTATAGTGCCTAGTATGTGCGAGGATGACTCTAGGCACTTTACATATAATAATTCTCACAAAAATCATACATAATAGATATTATTATAATTCCCATATTAAAGATAGGAAAACCAAGACATGGAAAGGTTAAATAACTTGCCCAAGAACACATAAACAGCAAGTGGCAAGCTTGTGATTCAAAGTTATACACTAATGCTTAAAAAACCATGCTCTTAGCCCTATGCTGGGTAGTCTCTGTAACTAATCAGAGATTCCTATTATGATTGTTACTATTCAGCATTTTTTTGAGTAGCAACTGTAGTACAATAAGAAAATGAAAGAAACAGTGTTGGAAAAGAAGAGATAAACAGATTTATTTTGCAAATTTATTCCTTGAAAACCAATCACCATCTAGCAAAACACTGCAAAAATTAATAAGGAAATTTGGTAAGGTAACTGGACAAAAGATAAACAAATTGTTTTCCTCTACTCTTGCAATACAGACCTAGAAATAGAAATAGGAGGGAATATTTCATCTGTAACAGTCACATCCATGAACAAATAACATATAAAGAAAGCAGTTTTAAAAATTGGCAAAATTTGATAAGAAAAGCACAAGACTTATAGAAAGAAACCTATAGCCTTATGAGAAGGCAGACAAAAAATATTTGGATAAATGGGAAAACATGTCAAATGGAAAGACTTGTTATTATTTAAAATCTAAATTCTCCAAAAATAATATGTAATTTAAATGAAATCCCAGGAACAAAATTTTGGGGGCATTAGATAAAATCATCCTAAAGTGCAGACCAAAAAATAAATGCTTCAAAATAGAAAGCAAGCATGAAATGGATGAACAGCGATGGGGACATTTCATTACCAGGTGTCTCATATACCATAATCAGTATGGGCACAGGGAGAAACAAATAGTTTGAAATATCAAGGTCTCTGAGAAGTTTGTATTTTATGAGTGGAGGTTCAGTTTAGTGGGAAAAGGATGGATTATTTCAAAAACAGTATTGACACAATTGCCTAATCAACTGAAATGGAAAATATGGGGTTGTCTTTAGTTGTCTAGTCTGTAGCTTTTCAAGTGGCGGAGCAAAAAGCCAGGCCATTGGCAACAGTCCAAGAGTTAATAAAAATGTAACAAAGTTCATTAAAAGGCATATTTGCTCAAACCATGAGTATTTGGTGTTCTACTTACTCAGTGGAGCAACCATGTCCATTTTTAGTTTGCATAGCTGGTATTGAGGTTGAAAAGCCATGCAGCCCAGCAGGCACTATTAGATTTCAACTTAGCCAAAACATTAGTCAGCTAGGTTCAGGCACTTGGGTGAACCACAGTGAACTGAAGGAGCCAATGAGGCAGCAGTTTCCTTCAGATGGTAAAGTAGAGGATAAACTTTCCCCCAAAGTAGCAGCTGTCTTTTTTTTTTTTTTTTTTCATGTAAAGCTGAGATGTTACTCAGGCCATGCCAGCTGTGTTCTTGAACATCCCATTTCCATGTGACAACCAAGACTCGTTAGGCCCTGCCTGTGGTGTTAATTGAGTCATTCTCACCCCAAAATGAGACTATGAGGCTGTGGAGAGTCACAGGGCCTTTATGGGTCAAGTGTTCAGTTTCAACAAGTCCTCAGTACCAAGCTAGCATGTTCCTAATAGGCATGTTAGGGAGGTGACAAATTTAAAACTAGAAGAGGCACGTTTGGGTGGTGACTGCCTCTCTTTACCAGAGGCTCAATTGAAAAAAAAAAAAATCATCAGTTATAGAAACTCATGGCTCAAAAGGTTTCTTTGGGATGTGGGGTCAAAGGTTGAGAGCCTCCCACATCTTGCCAGACAACTTCCAATGCAACCTGTTCATCTGGGCCCCCACCCCATGGATACTAATTTGTGAGTTAGCTGATAAACTCCCAAGTGGAATGCCCAAGTGAGGCACGAACTGTCTCTAGTACTAAAGGGTCAAATAAGAATGTTGATCTCCTTTTTGGTGGTTGGAGGCCAGAAACAGCAGTTTTTCCTTGACTGCCAAAGGGAATGTACATTGTGATTCCACTCACATAGTCCCAAGAAACTTTACTCAGCAGACCCTCAAATTTCATCAGTGTTTATCAGCCACCCCTGCTGGCAGAAATGTGATAACATTGCAGTTAGAGTAGCTGAAACTGAGTCTTCTCACTTATCAACCAAAGGATGTTATCTACATAGTGAAAGCTTTGGATATCAAAGGGTAGAGGCATTTGTCCTAATCCTGACTCACCCACTGCTGGCAAATGGTAGGGGACTTAGGTCATCATAAAGATATTCCCCAGGGGAATATTGTAAATATATGTTGAAGGCCATGCTACAAGAATGTGAACTGATTTTGGTTCAAAGTACCAGTGAGCTAGAAAAGAAGATGTTGTCAATGTCTGAGACATACCAATTTGAGCAGTGGTTTCAGTTATATTCACAAGGTCTGTGACTGTGTGACAATGTCTGTACAGCCAGTGTATTGGGAACAGCATTTGAAATCAGTAAGTCTGAAGCTCCCATTAGCCTTTTCCACTGGCCATATAGGGTTATTATTGTGAGATATTGCATCTCTTGCTACTCCTGCTATCTCTAAGTCAAGCTTTGGAGGCTGTCATTTCCATTTTTCCCCTTGGGATGCTATACTGTTTCTGTTGGACCATGTGGGGTGGACAGGGAAGTCATATGAAGAGAAATTTACAGGTCTCATTATTACTTCTCTCCATGTGGCTCTTTGCAGTTGGGAGACTTCCTTCTGGCCTTTATGATATAACACCTCAACTCTTTTTTTTTTTTTTAAGATTTTATTTATTTATTTGACAGAGAGAGAGAGATCACAAGCAGGCAGAGAGGCAGGCAGAGAGAGAGGGAGAAGCAGGCTCCCTGCTGAGCAGAGAGTCCGATGCGGGGCTCGATCCCAGGACCCTGAGATCATGACCTGAGCCGAAGGCAGAGGCTTAACCCACTGAGCCACCCGGGCGCCCAACACCTCAACTCTTATTATATATTCAGATATAGAAGAAATAGCAACAGTACATTGAATTGGCCCAAAGTTTCCCAGCATGTCACAAAATTTGTCCTTCCCCAGCTCAAACCCCATTAGCTAAATCCAAGTGCCTTTTCCTTCCATGTGTCTAAGTAGGATAGTGACTTGGTTTTCTATAGCCAAGACAGCCATACAAGTTTGACTCTCCCCCACTCCAAAATTCCCCAGGGTATTCAAATGGTTGTATTTGGCCTTCGATTTGCCTTTGGGGGCCAAGAGTCCTCAGCCCCACCCCTAATCATTTTTCTTAAACAACTGAGGTAGAGTAGAGGAGGAGAAAGGGATTTGGGAGCACCTAGGAAGAGAGCTCTATGACTTTAAGATATATTTATGTTTGGTTTCAAGCAGTGTAGCCACTGCTAGCTACTCAACCAGACAAATTTCCAATGTTTTGCTTCCTACCACCATCTCCTCCATAGCCCCACATTAAATGACAAGGTTATTATTTGTGACATTTGTCTATTTCTGCCTTGAGGACTCCTTGATTTAGCAGCCACAGCCACAGCTAGGGCTGTGGGGTTTGCATACTTTGGTGACTTGTTCTTGACTCACACGAAATAATTAAAAAAAAAAGAAATTTGCTTTAGTCTGGGTCACTTGCTGCCCCATTTTTATGGTATCATTTCTTTGAGTTTTTGCTCAATTTTAACATAAAAGCTAAGGGAGTTTTCCAGGGCAATGAGGCTGACAGTAAAAATATATCTAGAGTCCTTTGCGTTAGTTTCTCATTCTCCACTGATTTGCTTTCATCAGCATTATAAACCCAACCAGGGCAGTACGAGCCTGAATACTAGTCAATGACTCAGCTGCAGTTCCCCCTAAGATTTTTTCTCTTTCAGAGAAATCGCTCCGTGAGGGTTAAAAATCACCCAAATCCAGCCAGGATCCACTGCAAAAACTCTGAGACCTTTTTCTATTATCTCTGAATGGATCTAAGTTTGGGTTGAGAGCCTGCAGAAGGAAGGAAGAAATAAGGTGTCCCAGCTATTGCCATTTTTTTAAAACAATCCTTAAGTACCCCACCCTCTTGTCTCCCAAATGATCCAGGCAGAGCACTAACAATTAGTTGGTTTCTGCCACAGTTTCTGCAAATTTGCCTTCTCTCACACTCCATGTAGATGCTCATCTCTATAACTGTTGGGATGGAACTTTCTGCAATTCCAGGATGAATCCTAATACTAGTTGTCACAATGTGGAGGACTTAAGGGTGATAGCCTAATTGTTAAGAAAGCATACCCATCTGGATGAAGGTTCGCAACAACCTAGGCACCTTTGGGGCAACTATTTGTTTTTTTTTAAAGTTTTAATTTTTTTATTTATTTAATTTTTTATTTATTTATTTTTAATTTTATTTATTTTATTATTTTATTTTATTTATTTTATTTTTTAACATACACTGTTATATTAGTTTAAGGTGTACAATATAGTGATTCAACAATTTCATACATCACCTGAGCTCATCTTGACAAGTACACCGCTGAATCCTCATCACCTACTTAACTCATCCCTCACCCATGTCTCCTCTGGTAACTATCAGTTTATTCTCTCTAGTTAGGAGTCTTTCTTCGCTTGTCTCTCTCTCTCTCTTTTTCCTTCTTTGCTTCTTTGTTTTGTTTTTCAAATTCCACATATGAGTGAGATCATATGGTATTTGTCTTTCTCTGACTTATTTCACATAACATTGTACTTCCGTGTTGGTATAAATGGCAAAATTTCACTCTTTTTATGGCTGAATAATATTCCATTATATATACCACATCTTTATTCATCAACTGATGACACTTGAGCTACTTTCATATCTTAGCTATTGTAGATGATGCTTCTATAAATATTGGGGTGCATGTGTCCCTTTGAATTAGCATTTTTGTATTCTTTGGGTAAATACCCACTAGTGTGATTGCTAGGTCATAAGGTAGTTCTAGTTTTAACTTTTTGAAGAACCTCTATACTGTTTTCCACAGCGGCTACATCAGTTTGCATTCCCACCAACAGGTCGAGAGGGTTCCCTTTTCTCCACATTCTTGCCAACACCTACTGCTTCCTGTGTTGCTAATTTTAGCTATTCTAACAGGTGTGGGGTAATATCTCATTGTAGTTTGATTTGTATTTCCCTGATGGTGATGATGAGCATATTTTCATGTGTCTGTTAGCCATCTGTATGTCTTCTTTGGAAAAATGTCTGTGTATGTCGTCTCATTTTTTTAATTGGATTGTTTTTTGAGTGTCGAGTTTTACAAGTTCTTTATATATTTTGGATACTAACCCTTTATTGGATATGTCATTTGCAAATATCTCCTCCCATTCAGTAGGTTACCTTCTAGTTTTGTTGATTATTTCCTTTGCTGTATAAAAGCTTTTTATTTTGATGTAGCTCCAATAGTTTACTTTGCTTTTGTTTCCTTTACCTCAGGAGACCTATATGGAAAAAAAAAGTTGCTATGCTGATGTCAGAGAGATTACTACCTGTGCCCTCTTTTAGGATTTTGATGGTTTCAGGTCTCACATTTAGGTCTTTAATCCATTTTGAATTTATTTTTGTGTATGTGTAAGAAAGTGGTTCAGTTTCATTCTTTTGCATGTAGCTTACTAGCTTTTCCAACACCATTTGGGTTGAAGAGACTGTCTTTTTACCACTGGGTATTCTTTCCTGCTTTGTCGAGGATTAACTGACCATATAATTGTGGGTTTATTTCTGTTATGTTCCATTGATCTATGTGTCTGTCTTTGTACCAGTACCATTCTGTCTTGATCCCTACAGCTTTGTAATATAACTTGAAGTCCAGAATCAAAATGCCTCCAGCTTTGCTTTGCTTTTTCAGGATTACTTTGGCTATTCAAGGTCTTTTGTGGTTCCATACAAATTTTAGGATTGTTTGTTCTAGCTCTGAGGAAAATGCTTTCAGTATTTTGATAGGGATTGAATTAAATGTATAGATTGCTTTGGGTAGTATAGATGTTTTAACAACATTTGTTCTTCTAATCCATGAGCATGGAATGTTTCTGTTTCTTTGTGTCATCTTCAATTTCTTTCATCAGCGTTCTATAGTTTATAGAGTATAGGTCTTTCACCTCTTTGGTTAGGTCTATTCCTAGGTATCTTTTTGGTTTTGGTGCAATTATAAATGGGATTTTTTTCTTAATTCCTTTTTCTGGTGCTTCATTATTGGTGTATAGAAATGCAACAGATTTCTGTACCTTGATATTGTATCCTGTGACTTTACCGAATTTGTTTACCAATTCTAGTAGTTTTTTGATGGAGTCTTTGGGTTTTCTATATATCGTTTCATGTCATCTGCTAATAAAGTTCTACTTCTTCCTTACTAATTAGGATGCCTTTTATTTCTTTTTATTGTCTGATTGCTGCAGCTAGGACTTCCAATACTATGTTGAATAAAAGTGGTGAGAGTGGGCATCCCTGCTTTGTTCCTGACCTTAGGGAAAAAGTTCTCTGTGTTTCCCCATTGAGGATGTTAGCTGTAGGTTTTTTATATATAGCTTTTATTAGGTTGAGGTATATTCCCCGTAAACCTACTTTGTTGAGGGTATTTATCATGAATGTATGTTGTACAAGCTTTTCTTGCCTCTATTGAAATGATCATATGGTTCTTATCCTTTCTCTTATTGATGTGATGTACCATGTTGATTAATTTTCAAATATTGATCCACCCTTGCAACCCAGGAATAAATCCCACTTGATCATGATGAATTATTTTTTAAAAACATATTGTTGGATTTGGTCTGCTAGTATTTTGTTGAGGATAAAAATCCATCTATGTTCATCAGAGATATTGGCCTGTATTTCTCTCTGTGAGGTCTTCATCTGGTTTTGGTATCAGGGGAATGCTGGCCTTGTTGAATAAATTTGGAATTTTCACTTCATTTTCTATTTTTTGGAATAGTTTGAGAAGAACTCTTCTTTAAATGTTTGGTAGAATTTTCCTGGGAAGACATGTAGTCCTGGACTTTTGTTTGTCGGGAGTTTTTTGATTACTGATTCAGTTCCTTTGCTGGTAATCCATCTGTTCAAAATTCTATATCTCCCTGTTTCTGTTTTGGTAAGTTATATATTTCTAGGAATTTATCCATTTCTTTTATATTGTTCAATTTGTTGGCATATAGTTTTTCATAATATTTTCTTATAATTGTTCATATTTCTGTGGAGTTGCTTATTATTTCTCCTCTCTCATTTGTGATTTTATTTAGTTGAGTGCTTTTTCTTTTTCTCTTGATAAGCCTGGCTAGCAGTTTATCAATTTTACTGATTTTTTTTTTCAAAAAACCAGCTCCTGGTTTCATTAGTCTTTTTTATGTTTTTTTTTTTTTTAGTTTCTACATCATTTATTTCTGCTCTAATCCTTATTATTTCCTTTCTTCTGCTGGTTTGAGGTTTTGTTTGTTATTCTTTTTCTAGCTCTTTTAGGACTAAGGTTGGGTTGTTTGAGATTTTTCTTGTGTCTTGAGGTAGGCCTGTATTGCTATAAATTTGGGTCTTAGAACTGCTTTTACTGCATCCCAAAGGTTTTGAAACATTGTGTTTTCATTTTCATGTGTTTCCATGTACTTTGTTATTCTTTTATTTTCTGGTTGACCTATTCATTGTTTAGTAGCATGTTATTTAACCTCCATGTATTTGTGATCTTTCCAAATTTTTTCTTGTAGTTGACTTCTATTTTCATAGCATTGTTGTCAGAAAAGATGCATGGTATGAATTCAATCTTTTTTAATTTGTTGCTTTGTGGCCTAATATGTGATCTACTTTGGAGAGTATTTCATGTGCATTTGAACAGAATATGTCTTCTGTTGTTTTAGGATGATGGAATATTCTGAATATATCTGTGAAATCCATCTGGTTCCAGTGTGTCATTCAAAGCCATTTTTCCTCGTTGATTTTCTGTTTAGATGATCTGTCTATTGATGTAAGTGAGGTGCCAAAGTCTCTTACTCTTACTGTATTTTTACTGATTCATTCCTTATCAATTACTTCCTTATGTTTATTATTAACTGTTTTATGTATTTGGGTGTTATCTGGTTGTATTCATGGGATAAGGCAAGTCTAGGGTCCTTCTACTCTGCTGCCATCTTCTCTTCTGGGCAGCTATCTTTGAACTGATTTCCCAGTACTTAGTATACAACCACCTCCTCAATTCTTCCTCATTAACAGGTGACGAATTGGAAGACCATTTATTGCCCAGTTGTCCAAATAAGTTACAGACTTCCCTCAAATTCCTTTAATCGGCCCAAAAAATCTCCCTCTTTTTCTTCTACAAATTCATGCCTCTATCAGCATGCTATTCTCATCACACCAGCTAGCAAGAACTGTGACAAAGTCTGAAGTTTGACCTTATATTCAAGCTCATGTGTTGGCCTGCCAGTTTTATGGATGATGCTAGAAGACATAAGCCTCCTGGGTCAGAGATGAAGGACAGTTTAGTATTTATAACAATAGTAATGGCCAGAGTATTGACATTTTTGGCATTAATTCCCTAAGCCCCAATTCTCATATCTAATGCAAAGAGCCCCAGATGAATCCTGTACACAGAATGAGTTGTATTACAGGAGAGAAATCTTGATGTTAGAGGGCCTGAATCTTTTATAATGGGCAGTAAATATGCCTGAATTTTGCTTCAGAGAGAGATACTATCTTTATCTTCTAATACTGTCCTGTGCTCTGGAGAGAGACATTATTTCTATCTTCCAAGGCTGTTCTCTATATAAACATCCTTGAAAAGGTAGTCTAGAACAAAAGATAGTCACCTGTCACTCTGAAGACATGCAATAATGTGGGATACCCATGGCGAATTGTCTCTTAACAATGAATTTATATTCTTTGCCAGGATGGAATAAAATTGAGGAAGACTAAAATTTTGTAGCATCTAAACCAGCTGGAAGTTTGAAAAAGATCATAAATTTAGAGAACTCATTTGATGAAAACTACTGTGATTGACAGAAAAGAGTCAATTGAAAGTGTCAACAGTTTCAAATATGTAAACTGAATGCATCTTGAAGATTGCAAACAATTTCATGAAAAAGAAATTCTAGGATATTGAATTTTTCTAGAAAAGTACTAGCATTACAGTAAGTATTTAGAATAGATACGGCTCAGACACTGGTTATTCTGTTTATATTATTTCTGAATATTCAGATTATCAATATAAGGAAGTTTTGAAAAATTGGCTTTAAATATACATGTCTTTTTAATTTTCATAAAAAATTTTAGTTTTGTAAATAACTTCTAGGTATAACCATTTATAAATCTGCCAATGAAATTTAAATAACTATTTTCAATAAATAAATGTTTTTCAAAACAGTATATAATTTCAAATTTTTGGTCCCCTTTTAGTATCAAAAATCTCCTGATGTGGATGACAAATGTGTCTATTCATCTTAGAATGAATGAACGTTACCTTGTGAGAGGAAGGAATTCTGCGTAATTATAGGAGACTAATGGGGAATGGAGAAGTTTTAAAAAGCTTCCATGAGAAATGTGAAAGTGATCTCATATAGTACATGCACAGAACAGTGCTGTTCAATTCACTTATATTTTCACCAATCATTCAGAAAATCATTGAACTTTTGAGATAGAAGGAAATTTAGAATTCATTTATTTTAATGCTCAACTTAATGCAGTGTCTTTTTAATCATCCCTTACTGATTTAATTTTTATTTTAAAAGCATTAATTATAATTTTAAATAATTTAGGGTACATGAAAAATAATATGTTGGATATATTCAATATAAAAGTATATTCTATTCATGCTGCTACTGTTAAATTGGAAGAATTAAGTATATTCTCTCTGAGGGTTGACTTTCCTCCTTTCAGCTGAGTATAGGTTTGTTTGTTTAAGAGCTGCTTTAAAAAAAAAAAAAAAAGCTGCTTTAATTTGGGGCATTTTTTACACCAGCAGTAACATCCGTTTCTTGATGTCTTTATTTCCATAAATATTTCCTACTTTTGGTTGCCGTGTAATTTAGTCGCAAAGACTAGCATGATGGAAATATAGCAAAGCTATATTAAAAGCTGGGTCTCAGGGGCCCCTGGGTGGCACAGTCAGTTGAGCAGCTGGCTCTTAGTTTTTGACTCACGTCGTGATCTTGTAGTGACGAGATCAAGCCCTGTGTTGGGCTCCACACTCAGTGTGGAGTCTGCTTGAGCTTCTGTCACCCTCTCCCTCTTCCCTTTCTGCTTGTGCTATCTCTCTCTAAAATAAGTAAATAAATCTTAAAAAAAAAAAATGGGTGCCTCAGTCAGTTGAGTGTCCAACTCTTGATCTGAGCTCAAGTCTTGACCTCATGGTTGTAAGTTCAAGCCCCATGTTGGGTAAGTTCAAGCACCATGTTAGGCTCTGCCCTGGATGTGGATCCTACTTAAAAAAATAAAAAAATAAAAATAAGATAAACATTTAATTAAAAAAAAAAAGCTAAGTCTCTGGGGTCAGTGAGATCTGAGTTTGAGCTCCAGTTCTACCTCTTACAAGTCCTGTGACTTCAAGTTATTTGATCCTTATAAGCCTCAATTACCTTTCAAGTAAAATGGGGATAATAATGACAGTTCACTCACTGCATTGTTTCGAGGATTAAATGAGTTAGTCCAGATTAAATGATTAAATAAGGTAAATAACCAGTCCTGGCAGCTGGTTAACATTGAATAAACATTAATGATGATGAGTATGACGACAATATTGACATAATACAAAAACTAGGAGTCTAAAAAAACTCAGTATAGTCTTAATAAAAAGAGGCCATTGGTATCAGAATCTAATTCTAACTTTGTTTTAGTTACTCATTTATGTATTGCCTCACATTTCATGAGATTATTTCAGAAGGGGTGCCTGATGACATCTGCCATTAGGCTATTTTTCTCACCTGAGAGAATCTATTGTGTGGGAGAAGAGAAAGAAAGCTTTGGGTAGGAAAGGGTGGTATTTAGAAGGATGGGCAGAATAGGTACCTCCTTTGCTTGAGTGTGATTTTTGCAGCCTGATGATTTTTGAAAACACTTTGCAAAGCTGGGATAACTAATCTGAATCATAGCCCTATTAGTAAAGTCAATATTTTTATCCCTGTTTTACAGATAGAGGAACTGAGCCAAGACATGGCAAATGTCTTTGTCAAGGTTATGTAGAAAGTCAGGGGTAGAACTACACATTCATTTCAGAGTCCTGATTCCAAAGCCATAGGTCATATAATTATGGCAATGTGCAAAACGACTGAAAGCACCCTCTGTGTGGTGCTTGTTTCTAAAATAATGGACATATCATCTTCAGAATCTCCAGATCAAAGTCACACCTGTGTAATCATTTATTTCTAACGGTATTATTTATGCTGGTGGTAGTCGAAGCATGAAAGAAAACATATTTGCAAAAAGAAACTACTAATTATATTGATAAAGCAGTCTTTGCAACACGGAACTGGAGCTAGAGAGAGAAGTACTCTAAAAGAAGGAGTTGACTTTATACATTTAAATAATGTGTACCTGGTGCATTTTAATATTGAACTGAAATTCATGAAAAAAAAAAAATGCCGGTGGGATTTCCCCCTGACATAATGGCAGTTCTGAATTTCCTTCCCCTCCTGCAGCTCCAGCTCATCTGGGTCTGTATCGCTAAGCGAAGGAAAGAGTCAGCAAGCCAGGCTGAATTCATCAGAAAACATAGTAATCCTTGTCCAGCAGAAAAGAGCTATTTATTTCTTCTGTAAAGCAGGGTGTGCATAGACACCTTAATTAGAAGCACATTTCATTGCAAGGAATAACTGCATTTCCTTTCTCTATTTTGGTCCTCTGTCTTTGGCTGAAATGTGTGATCAGGCAGCTCCTGGGAACCATTTTAAATTGGCATAGATGGATCTTCCGTGGCTAAATTTAGTAGGATAGTCAAAATTTTAGTAGTCTGTCTCACCCACTCTAAGTTAATTTCCCATTTAGCATTTGTGCCTGCTCACTGGCTGTTGTTTATGTGGAAATGTATAGTTTTGCTTTCGAAGAGAAAAGAGGTGGGGACCGGGTGTAGTCAGCCCTTAAACAGTTCCTATGCCAGGATTAGATATTATTTTCATCTTGTAGGGGGAGATAAGCCAGGCAAGTACAGACAAGTCTTCTACAAAAGGCCGGCTCGGAAAAGCCCTCCATAGAACATACCTACTTTCAGTATTGCTATTTCAGAGAAGTTACATTCCTAAATGTATAAACATTTTCCAGTTGCTAAATTTGGTTGAAAAAATCGTATTCCATTTGGATGGTGGATAAAAGGATGTCATCCCCGTGACATCTGATACAATAAAAAAAAACAGTCTCATGTGGATTGTTTAAGAAAAAAAACCTATTGTGCTTGGGGCTAATTTCAAACACTGCTTTTGTGCTAAACAACAGTCGTATCAGCAAGCCAGGTTCTATCACCACCTACAATAGGAATTTGAAATGTCCTTGGTCAGTGAATCTGTGCTATTAATGATCACACTGTCGTCCAAACGGTGTGCTGGTCTTTTTTCTCATTAACCAGATGATTTCATGCACAGGAAGCCGTCCCCGTTCCAGCTCCATGATGGAGGCCCTGCGTAGTCTGGTTCCCACCTCTCTCTTAGGGTTCATATTCCAAAGACGTGTCTGTTACACTCTCTGCTGCGGCCCACCAGCTGACACTTCTTGAACTAGCCACATCCACGTTGGCTTGAGTCTGGAAGGGCACTTTTTCCCTTCCCCTGGGATAGTTTCTTCATGTGGGTTTCTCGGTTGTACCCTCATAGCCCTTGTTTCTATTCTTGCTTCTTTTTTTTTTTTTCTGTGTAATTATGTCTTCTTTGGTAACAGTGAATCCCCTTGCTGAATCTGCTCTCCCTGCTCCCAACTATAATCTCCTTAAGAGCAGAAAATATTATTGTGTCCCAACCGCTTAGTTCAGTGGCCATCAGCAGTAGAGAGGAAACTCAGTAAGTACTGGGTGAGCGAATGACTGAATAAATGAATTTTAGAACTTTCTCCAAATCAAATGTCGGTAGAATGCTGAAGAACCACCTACATCTGGAGCCAGGATTAGTGAGTGGCCTCACTGAGATCATGGCAAACAGAAGAGGCTAAAATGTTGAAGACAGATTTCTCTAACCTCACAATTTTGCTTGAGGGCTCACTCTGTTACCAAGAGCCCAGGTGCCTGGGGATAAGTTTACATCATTAGTGTCAGATTTTGAAGACCCTGATCTATAAAAGAACTGTTTCTGCAGGAACTTCCCAGATATGGAAGTGACTTTTTTTTTCCATGAGTGCTTGATAAACTTAACTACAACCCAGAGTTAGAGAACTGAAAAGGAGCCCCAAGAGAGAGGCACAGCCAAATGGAAATAAGTTTGGCGCAACAGTGCATCCATGAGATTTGAATTGCAGGGTCATAGCGGGAACGTATGTAGGATGCCCATCCTAATCGATGGGCCTAGCTGGCTTCCTGTTCCTTTGCCCTGCTCTGTCTGTGTGATGAATGGGGCCAGGTCAGAGCAGTCATCTTTGGTCTCAAACCTCTCCAAACCAAGTCAGCAGCAGCAGCAGCACAGTGGCTATTGAGATCATATGCGGAAGATAAGTGAAGGTATGCCCCAGGAAGGAGATCTCTTTGGTAGCTGCCTTTTTCAAGATGTAGCCCTAAGAGTGCTGCATGGGATTCACATGTGTGCTTTTAAAACATTTCAGATTTGTGCCTGCCTAGCCTCAGCTGAATCAGAATTTTCTATTGGTGGTGGTGGTGGGGAAGGTGGGTGACCGTGGAGTTGTATTAGTTTGTTCAGGCTGCAAAATCCTACATAGGGTGGCTTAAACCACAGAAATGTATATTCTCACAGTACTGGAGGCTAGAAGTCCAAGAAGAAGGTGCTGCCAGGGTTGGTTTCTCTTGAGGTGTCTCTCCTTGGCTTGCAGATGGCTGCCTTCTTGCTGCCTCTTTACCAGTAGTTCCTCTGTACTTATGTACCTGGTGTCTTTCTATGTGTCCTAATCTCCTCTTATGAGGACATCAGTCAGATTGGATTAGCACTCACTCCAAGGACCTCATTAATTGTTTACATATTTGTCTTTTTTGCCAGCTAGTAAATTTCTTGAGACCAGGGGCCAACGCTAGACCTTTTTGAGTTTTGCTTTTCTAGAATAGTGTCTGGCATAAATGTTTTTCAAATGAATGAATGATGAATTTATTTGGGAACTGTTTTTATATTTGAGATTTTTCTGAAGAAGTACTTCCTTATCCCTTTGCTAATCTCACTAAATTACACATTTCATTATTTTAAATTTCTGTCTATGCAGGTGAAATATATTTAACAGAAAACATCTTATTCCAATATTTAATATAATATGCTATATTATATTTTTATTTTAATATAAAATCTTAATATTAAACCAGTAAGATAAAAACAAAGGAATAATCCCATTCTGGAAAACACAATATACCTGTATCAGTCATTTACCCTGTTACCATGGGCTCAGCAGAAATAAAATGCCACAAATAAGCAGGTCTTCATTTGGGACTAGGATTTTTTTAATATTTTTGTGGGAGTTTCTCATTGTATTCATTATAACAGCATTGAAGCTATATTTGGGCTTTTCATTTGCATGACGTAGAATCTTTAAAAAGTTATATTTTAAAAGCCATTTTATATCTTCTTAAAACAATGCCTTTTTAAAAAAATATTTCTAGTTTAAGACTGAAATGTGAGCATTTGCTGGAGAGATAAAAATATTACAGAGAGCAAGCAGATGACTCAAAAGAACAGAATTATAAAAAGAGTGTCTTAATAGTATAAGATCTCACTGATGGAGTCTCCCATAATAATGAATTTTGATAATTCTGATAGAATTGAAACTGAAAATACCTTATGTGCTTCTATAGAAAACCAATATTTTTCTTTATTAAAGAAATAGCATAAATATGATAGTTCAGAAAGAATACATAAAAGCCTTTTTGATGAACACAAACACACCATTTTCAAGTCCCTTAGCACCACAAACCTATGTATACATGACATAATAAGCCATTCCTTTTACCTCTTTTATTCTTTCACCTCTTCATTATAAGTGGTGGTGAGTTCTTCCAGAAAAATAATGCATTAGATCTTGCCTTGAGAGGCAATGGGTATTGGCAAAAGCAGGGTCTTTTTTGTCCTTTACATACCCTACCCTGAAGAATAAAGAATCCACCCTTGGTCTCCCAGAATGCATCCAGGAATGGCTTCCCGTGGCTTCAATAGCAATGAGCAGCTAGCTGGAAGAAGCTGAGATTCTATGAAAAGATTTCGGGAAAATAGATTTTTGGGTGCCCATCTGTAGATAACGCTGAACAACCTGACAGGGACCTAGAGAATAAAGAGATGCTGTGACTATCTTTTAGATTTGGGAGTGCCTGAAATTGGCTGTTTCCAAGATTGTGTTCTTTCTGACTGGGGATTTACTGGCATGCCTCTCCAGGTAACTGGTCATTTAGGCAGGATTGCATTTACCTCTTTGTTAAAGGTTTCATTTATTGCATAATTCTCTTTAAGCACCCATAAACAATAAAAATGTATTTCTTTAAACATATTTTAGGAATCAGACTTTTAATTGTTTTTTACTGGCCTTTGTTCCAGTAAGTCCATCTCTGACATCCTCTTGCTCTGATATTTCCAAACAATTGGGTTCTCTAATTTTCCATGTCTGGTTACCTGCTCTGGTTCTGCTGTTAGATTGGGGTCAAGTTCCCTCACAGTAGGGGGATCTTGTTTTACATTCCTCTTATAATCTCTAAAGAGTAGAATATAATACAGGAGCAAACAAGTGCTTAATAAAAATGTATTGCTTATTTGGAATTTTAAAATACTGATTGCATAAATCAAACAAAGTTCTTCTGATTTCAACTCAGTCTTTTCTCAGCTTTTCTAAAATCTCCTCTTGACAGTTTTTTTTAAAAGATGTGAATATTAAATTTACCAGTTTCTTTAAAAAAAAAAAAAAAAAAAAGATCTCCCTTTTCTGCCAGAAGCAGACATGTTACAAACCAGTAGCTCACTGAGTCTTCTTATGCCGTCGCTCAGGAGATCCTTGTTTGTAGGTTAATGGTAGGCTGAACTCTAGTTGCTGTTTAATTGACTAAATATGGGACATATTTTGTGTTGGCTACAATTAATTAACAGCTTTTCATCCACTGTGTGTTCTTGATGCAGATCAGCCATCCTTCCCCCAACCCCCATCTGAGAACCTTCATAAAAAATTACCACGCCCTGCCTCTCCTCTATCCATTACTTAGCATACGGCTTTAGGAAATGGTAACTCTCATTTTAGAGAAGAAACAGGAAGTTCTTTTTTCCCTTCCATTCTACATTCTTGGTGTTCCCATAAGGCTAGCCTGCCACTGGTCATCTAGCTTACTAATGTGAAACCACAGCAATGCCTTTAGTCATATTCTTTCATCATCCACCCCATGTCCTAATGAATTTACTTGAATATGTACACCATTGCTCTCCAGAGGAATATAATGGGTCTGCTTAAAAATAACCACTCTTTCCCCATGCTGTGTTAGCTCATTCTTAATAAACACTCTACGTTAGAAGAGACTTTTTGTTTTTGTGATGATTGTTGGAGGAAAGATCTGGCAAACACTGTACGTTTATTATTGTCAAAAAATATGGACATTAAGTTAGATTTTTTCCTAGTTTTTAGATAGGCATAGAATTGAACAAAAAAGTTAATAGTAATATTTACTGGACTGTTAATACCAATATTCTTAGGATTTTTTGCTTGTGATAAATTTTTTGGCAGATTTACATCATGAAATCACAGAATTTTAGAAATAGAAGTAATCTTATATACCCCCTATCCGACTCCATCAACTTAGCTTGAGAAAAAGTTAACAAAAGAATAAATGAATAAGTGATCTTAATATCATACTTTAACATTTTTGTAATTAAATGAACTTGGAATTTTAGAATGTCAATTTACAGGAAGTTGTAAAGATAGTACAAAGAATTCTCAGATACCCAAACATAGTTTTCCCTATTATTATCATCTTACATTGTTATGGTGCATTTGGAACAAGTAATGAATTAATATTGATATTATTTACTAAAGTCAATTCTTTATTTAGATTTCCTTAATTTTTATCTAATGAATATCCTTTTTCTGTTCCAGGATCCCATCCAAAATGCTACATTCCTTTTAGTTGTCAGGTCTTTTTAGGCTCCTTCTGGCTGTGCCAATTTCTCAGACTTTCCTTGTTTTTGACAGTTTTGAGGAAAACTGGCCAGGTATTCATTCTGTAGATGCTCCTCAGTTGGAATTTGTCTGATTTTTCTATGATTAGGCTGGAGGTATGAGTTTTGGGGAAGACACAGAGGTAAATTGCCATTTTTATGACATCATATTAAGAATATATACTATCAACGTGACTGTTGATGTTGACCTTGATCACCTGACTCAGGTAGTTTTTCAGGTTTCTCCACTGTAATTGGGTTTCCCTTGTTCCCCACTGTTCTCTTTGTGGGGAAGTCACTATGTGCAGCTCACAGTTAAGGAGTGAGGACCTATGCTATCCTTCTTTGAGACTGGAGTGTCTACCTAGATTATTTGGAATTTTTCTGCATGGGAGATGTATCTCTTCTATTTGTTTATTAATTCAATCACTTCTTTATATCATTATAGACTTGGGGATATTTATTTTATACTTTGAGATAGAATCCAATACTTCATTTTGTTCATTAAGTTGTTCTAGCTTGACCATTGGGAGCTCCTGTTTCTTCTGATGTAATTCCACCATTGTGGGTTTTGTTTTGTTTTTAAGCATTTGCTAACTTTCTGGCACTACTAGATGTTGTAGTAGTTCATCTTGCATGTTTCCTGCTCTAGTCCTAGAATCAGCCATTTTCCCAAGTAATCTTGGCTCTTTTTATTGGAGAGTGGTATTAGGAAAGATCTGGATGCCAGTTTTGCTTGTGACTATTGGAGTACTGTTGCTTCTAGGCACTATTAGCTGGCAGAGCAAGGGAATATAAATATATATACCAACCCATGTATATACATATATCTATAAATATTTCTATATGTCATCAATTGGGTCTATATTAAGCTAAACATAAGTTCATATTGATGTCTTCCACTCTAGTCCATTACTGCATGGATCATTCTAGACTTCTCTTCTTGCTTGTGTGTAACCTCCCACTCCCATAGTGAGATACCTTGCTTTCATCATCTGCTATCCATTTATGTAATTATTCAGTTCTATATATACCGATTTTAGAGTTTTTAACATATACCCGTGTGAAACAACTTTATCAACTCTAGAGCAGTGCTTGGGCACAGTTCCTTCTGTCTTTAGTCTTATAGGCTTCCCTTACTTCCAAAATTACATAAGTAAGCACCTCTTATCCCTTCAGTGAGTTTCATACATTTTTAATACAGTTAGATTCTTTTGTCACAATCTGCATTCCATCCTGTGATCCTCTGATTTCTTAAGTGATTTCTTTTTAATTTGCATATAATAAAATTCACTCTTTGTACTGTAAAATTTTGTGGGTTTTAATAAATTGTGTTGTGTATCCACTGTCATGGTATCATACAGAATAGTTTCATAGACATAAAAAATCCCCTCTGCTTCACCTATTCAGCCTTTCCCCAACCTTCTCCTTCCTAAATTCTGAGAACTAGTGATCTGTTTATCATCTCTATAGTTTTGCCTTTTCCAGAATGTCATATAAATGGAATGATACAGATTGACCTTTTCAGACTGACTTCTTTTACTTAGCAATGTATATTTAACATTCATCCATGTCTTTACATGGTTTGATAACTCATTCCTTTTTACTGCTGAATGAAATTCCATTGTAGGAGTCTGCCACATTTTATTTATCCATTCACTTATTGAGGAACGGATGTGAGGGCGATCTGGCTGTGACATCTGTCACCCCATTGATGGCCAGGGTTGATTTGGCTAATCTGGCTGGCTAGGCGGGTGTCCCCTTCCTCCCTCACTGCTCCATGTGCATCCCTCCCAAAGCTGCGAGCTCGGTTGAAGAGGACGACCTTCCCTGATAGAGGAGAGGACCGTTCTTCAGTCAAGGGTATATGAGTAGCTGTACTCCCCTGCTAGAACCTCCAAACAAGCTCTCAAGGTCCACTTATTGAAGAACATCCTGGCTGCTTCCAGTTTGGGGGATTATAGTCATTCTTGTGCAGTCCAGTGTGTGTTAGAGTGAAGGAGTAGGCGTTCTTCTCCATACAACCTTGTAACCCAAGTTGATAAATAATCTGTCATCTTCAACATGTAGCTTTCAAGTTTTCCCTGGTTGTTGATGTCTAGATGGCAGAGGTGGGGAAGAGGAGAGAAAATAGAAGGTTGTGCCGTAGGTTTTATTAGCAAAATCTGAATGTAGTGTTTATATCAATTATACCAATATTTCTTTGGTCAGGATTGTTGATTGAGTCTATTATTTGTGCAGGAGGCTGGACTGTGTGCCTTGGAAGAAAAGGAAATGTGTTTGGGGAGTACAGCATTATCTTAGCCTTAGTACTCCCATTTGGTTACCAAATATTTGTTTTACTCTTCTTTCTATACACAGCTGCACGAGCCCGAGCTACATAATCTACAATCCTATCCAGCCACTTCATCCACTCAAAGTCTAGGACCTCAGGCTGGTATGGGCATACGGATGTGGCATTTCATGATGTGGTGACTTCTGAACTCTAAAGACACCATACAATGATAAAGCATGGGGAGGATGGACACAATACACTCCCATTCTGCAAAGGGAAGAATAGAAGCCACAGCAGTCACTGGTGCAGAGCAATGTGGTAATTTCATGGGAATGGCATTATGAAATTTTCCAGGTCCTTGTTAGCCCCTGATTAAACTTGATTCTGTTTCCAGTAGGTACTTCATGGCTCCTGAATCCAGTCTCTAGGGGATTCTTCCTTTTTATTCCTCTTCTTGGCCACATCTGAAAGGGGTATTTGGTATGCCTTTGTTGGAAGCTGTAGAGCTTCCTGCATGTGGAAAATCGAAGATTCAGGGGTTATTTTAAGTCCTAAAGAGTCAAAGACATTCTAAGTCCATGCTATGGTTCATTTTTTTTTAAAGGTTTTATTTATTTATTTGACAGAGAGAGAGACAGGGAGAGAGGGAACACAAGCAGGGGGAGTGGGAGAGGGAGAAGCAGGCTTCCAGCGGAGCAGGGAGCCCGATGTGGGGCTCGATCCCAGGACTCTGGGATCATGACCCGAGCCAAAGGCAGACGCCCAACAACTGAGCCACCCAGGTGCCCCGCTATGGTTCCTCTTGTAATGAAATTCCCTTAAAAACTTTTGATCTGTTTTCTTCCTGTCATTCCACATGCCAGTAACCTCATAACAAATTCTTTACTAGATATGACTTGCAAATTATTTTATTTCTTGGATTCCCCTCTATCCTTCCCCAATCCTTTCTCTCTCAATTAAATGGTGAATATTTTGAGGCCATTCATCTTGAGAAAGAAGGCCTCATTCTTAAGGTGATTTTGCTGTGGGACTGGGTTTTAAAGATTTCTTTGGCTCAAAGGCTGTTTTGATCTTAATCCTCAAATCTTAAATTGGGATGGAAAAGCAGTTGGCTTTTCCAGTCCTGGCCAAATTTCTACACACTGGCTAGTTTTCTCCTATGTACGTCTTTTTTTTTTTTTTTTTTTTAACTTTCATACCAAACCCAGCCAAGTTTATCAACACACATTAATCCATTCATTCTTTCTAACCATTTCCTCCAGAATGGCCACTTCAGTAGGCAAATAATCTGTTTTCAGTGATACTGCAGTTTTCCCAAATGTTTTTGTCACAGGTTGTAACGCTGACTGCCATTCTTCCGGCATGTTTAGTTTCTTTCCTAATGCCACATATTTTGTGTTACAGCAGCATTTTGCAACAAAAGTATTAATTTCTATATTAGGCAGGATAATTAACACCACTAATGGTTCTCAACAAGAATCCCAACATAAAAATATCAGGGACTTAACCCATTAAACATATATTAATTGCTCTCACCACATTCTAGTATGGATCTTCAGAGGGATCTTTTTCCATATAGTCATTTAGAGAACCAGATTGACAGATGTATCTCCTATCTTCAACACATGGCTCACAAGGTCATCTTGGGCATCAATATTCAGCAAACAGATAGGAGGAGAGACCCCACTGCTTCCTATATGTCACTGGCCAGAACTCACTTACGTGATCTTAGTTAAATGCAAGGCAGGGTAAGAAATATGGTCTAGCTGTGGGTCTGTATGTCCAAGAAGATATTTCTGTTTCTAGGTTTGATTAACATGGAGCATTGACTCTGCCACCATAACCTTGAGCTTCTGTCACCTTATTGATGAAATGAGATCATTTATAACCTACTTCCCAAGGTGTTGTATGTGAATGTTATAGTTTATATGAGCAACATTTGAGTGCATGGTATATTTTCTCATATTTGAAAAATGGGGAATAATCCTACTTGCCCTCCCAACCTTCTTTCCTTCCCTTCTCCCCCACCCCCACCTTTCTTTAGAAAAAGTAACTTCAGTTGTGCCCTTCAAATTAGTGAAGTTAGCACTTGTTGATCTTGTAGTGTGCATCCTATGATCGATGGCATTAGATAGTAGTTGGTAATAACTCAATAGTCAAATTTGGTTTTGCCACTCTTTTGGTGTCTCTCTTCCTTTAACTATACTTAATCCAAAAAACATGTTAATTTTTATCAAACTAGGCTTTACATACTTCAGCCTTCTGATATATGGGTATTAGAGATGAAGAAGGCCTTTCTGGTCTTGTCTTTAGATCATTGGATTTTTGTCCTCATCAAAAATCATTAGAGTCCAGGAATACTGTCTATAATTGAATTCACCAAGACTTTTATTAATTTATAAGCCAAACACTGAAGATAATGATCATCCCCAGATCATCGCTCAGGATATGTCAGGCAGCTCCTAGTGATAGGCTGCAAGAAATTACTGTCTTCTCCCAGGGTAGGTACCAACATGTCAAGCTCCTTAAACTAATACATCATGATAATCAGTGTTAAAAAAACAAAACAAAAAACACTGAGTGCTGCATAATGAAGACACAAAAACACTGGAAAGTCTCAGCGATGCTTCACCCTAATTGTCACACAACTGAAAGCCTGGGATCCCCCAACAGCTAGCATCTGCTGCTATGGAAACCTTAATGTTCCATCATCTGAGAGATTAAAAATATTGAGGCTATTAATGGACTCAACAGTAGTTTGCATGTTTCATTAGTGAAAAATGCCATTATTCTAGGGCTTACGGGAATTGATTTTTGGTTGATGTTTTTTATTCTCTATTAAAATGGTCCAGGCATAATTTGAATGGTATAACAAAAGAAAGGAAACAACCAAGGAGGAATTAGGACTTTTCAGCAAATCTATCCTTCCTCTTCTCCCTGATCTTCCCCTACTGGTTGACTGTTTAACTGGGCGCAGGTGAGGTTTAGAGGATGGGAAGGAAATGAGAGAAGCCTATTTCAGCCTCCATTCAATTCCAGCGCAGGTTCTTTTGTTTGGGAGGCAGCATAATTAGTGCAGTGTTTGGAAAACCTAGGACCCTAACCCATTACTGAGTCAGAAAATAAGTTCACAGTCTCAATCAGCATTTCTTAAAAGCAGATGGAAAAGGATAAAAAAAAAAAAATACTGAAAGGTGTTCCCAATTGGTAGGATAAGTATTATCTTTAAAATTCTTTCTACTAGTTTACAGAATAGTAGGACTTTCTACTGTTAGTCATGGCGAAAAAAAGTTTGAAAAACATGGTTAGAGTGCATGATTAAGAGGCCAGGCTATGAAGCTAAGCTGTCTGAATTTGAATTTTGATTTTACCACCTGCTAGCTATATAAGCAAGTCATTTAACATCTCTGTGCATCCGTTTGCTTATCCATACTGCAGGCCTGATGGTAGTAGAATCATAAGGTTGCTGTAGAGAGGTAATAATTAAAACAATACGAAGTGCTTAGAATACATCTAGTGCATAGAAAGTGCTCAAGTGAGAGTTGGCTATTGAAAAGTCATCGATTACTTGGAGGAATTACATTTTTAGATCACTGAACGTGTCTATCTTTTCACATTTATATTTGTAAAATAGGGCCAATTCTTGCCTGTTTAGAAAAGCATCATTATAAATTGTCTTGTTAAACCACACAGTACATCACATCACTTGCGTTGCTCTTAATACCATTGTGCCGGTTTTATTCTTTCCCTTGATATCAGAATCATAATGGATTCTACTGCATCATGCGGTCCTTAGAGAACTATTGTAAAGACAAATGCAAATATTAAGGCTCTTTTTTTCTAGGAAACAACAAAGTTTTTAGCCCAATTTCTCCTTAAAGGCTGCATCATAACCGAATGGACCCACTAGGGTACTATTTAGTGCATCAAAACATTAATCCACTAAATGGTGCCTGAAAGGTTAATGCAGCTTCTGAAAATGACTGACCTGCTCCCAGAAGCCTGTCCTGGGAAAACAGGGTTCTTCAAGTCAGACACGGGGCATTGCTTTGGAGAACCTGTCAGAGGAAAGCAACATAAAAGGCCAGGAGACAGACACATGGACTTTGCTGGTAATGGCACCTTTGGGATCTGAGTCTAGGGGTTGTCTTAACTCCTAAAAGTATAAGATGTCTAAATGCCTCCCAGTATCCTCTTTTAACTGATTGACACTTTGCTAAATGGAACTTACTGGGGACAGAGGTGTTATGAACACTAAAATGTGATGATAGTTTTGTGTGTTTGAAATTCTTTACCTTTACCCGATCACTAGATGGGATAGAGTTAACTCAAAAGGGCAATCACATTCTACTTTCTGTGAGTATTGTGTAAGTACCAGTCATGGGACCTGTGGTCCAGAGAGATTGAAAGGGAGTTGGACAGAGGTTTATTATTTTAAATTATTTCATTTCCTGAGCACTTACTAGGTACCAGGCCCTCCAGGGAATGCTTTATACACATGACCTAATTGAATAACAGCCACGGCTGTGTAATCTAAGAATTCTTACTCCTATTTTACAGATGAAGAAATTGAGGCTTTGATAAATTATTGAATAATTTACCAAAAGTTAGAATGCTGGTAGCTACTCTAGCACCTGCATGTCAATGGCTGATAATTGAGACCTTCAATCCGTTGATTTCCATGCTTTTCATGCTCTATCACCTATTTACCTGTATCCTCACCTCTCTCCTAAGATTCTGGGCCACTTTTGAAGAGTCACTGTCTTGCACAACCCCTCACTCTTGCCCATCTCTCCTCTAATATATTCACCTGGGGAAACTCCAACCCTCATTCAATACAACCTTCTGCTTGCGCCAAAACAGTCTTTGAGCAGCCCTCCATGGTCCCACACATCTAGTTTTTCTATATGATATAAATCAATCTTACTCCAATATAGAACCAGAATTCATCCCAATCTCTGGCTCTCCATTGCTGCCACCTGAGACTGAGTCACCATCACCCCTTGCCTAACTACTGCCATAGGTTTTAAATAACCTCGTTGCTTCCACTCATGCTCCCTACACTATTCCCTGAACAGCAGCCAGAACAGTCTTTAAAAATATGATTCACTTCATGTCCTTCATGTACTTGAAGCCCTCCAGGGGTTTTCCACTGATTATTGGATAAAACCCAAGGCCCAACATAATCAAGCCCTTGTGTGCTTTTGGACCTCAGTTCAAATCATGCTCCCAGCTGCTCACAATGCCCTAGCCCTGTGGGCCTTCTTCTTGTTCCTTGAGCACTCTGTATTTTCTCCTGCCCCAGAGCCTTTGCAATTACTATTTGCTCCATCCCACAGGTTCTTTTGTGCCCTCATCCCATACCTGGCTCCTTGTTACTCAAGTCTTGGTTCAGATCTCACCTCCTCTGAGAAATCCCTCCCTGGATACATGGTTTAAGGGGCTTTTCACATGGTAAAGAGAGCAAAGAACTCTTCAGGATGGCACAGAGAGCTAGTGGTGAGGCTGGGGGTGGGGGGTGGGGAGTGCTATTTCTCCTCCTGCCCTCACGTCCTCCCCATTATCTGGTGCTATTTCCAAAGTTTTGTTTTATTTTGTTGGAAACATAACCTGATCCAAATCTTCCAAATTATCACTTTGATAAGGGATTATAAAATTCCAGTAGCACACAGGCAGGATTTCCTTCCGTGACTTCTGGGTATTGTCGCCTGGGCTGTTGACTGTGTGCTGGGGGTCAGGCGTGCTCCCTGGCTGATGGGCAGCATGAGGGACCAGCTGTAGAAATACAGGTAAATACTGTTCCCAGGGCTGCGTGGAGGAGAAACTTGGTGCCCCACTGAGGCATCAGCAGTTTTTATATTCACAGGGTCAACCAACTATTATGTCATGATGACCAACCGTGCACTTTATGTTTATGTGTATATAATAAAAAAATGAATGCTGCCTTTTATCAAAGGCCTGCTCTGTGCTGGGTGATTTTACATATATTATCCCTAGGGTTCCAAGAAATGAAAAAAATCATGTTTAAGTTCCCATCTGAGTGACGCCAGAGCCCGTGTTCTTTCTGGAACATCATGCTGCCTTTAAAATAATACATGTATTCGATGAGCTTCCCTTTAGGCAGAATTTGCAATTAATGCTTTCCATCTCTCTGTGTCACCCCTTTCTCAGTCCTGGCATTCCTGACATAACTACGTCCCATAGCTTTTCCCTGTTTCTTAGCTACTCAATATATAAACCTCACAAATGTATTACTTGATATGGCCCACTCCGAAGTATTGAGGGAAAAGTGGGTTTTTAAAATTTAATTAGGGAAATGAAGCTTAGTCACATTGAGGAAGGACTTTGGCAAGAGAGTGGAGGAGATTTAATGAGTGTCTCACCATAAAGACCCTCAAATCAATATATGTGTCCCTACCACATCATTGGCTACCTACTTCTACTTATGTGCTAATTCTTTCCAACGCATCTACCCACATCTTTGTCTGAATCCAGCTGCACCTGATCCTACAACTGTATTTCTCATGTGAAAGTAACCTGCCCAGTTAAGGATTAACTCTTTATCTTACTTCTTTTACACAGATTCTAACTAGAACTAAGTGCTTCAGACCTAATATCAGGACACAGTTTTAGTAATGTGTGTCTAGTAGCTGCTAAAGATCTGAATGACTATTCTCCTCACATTGGTCCTCAGGGCCTTTTGAGTCCAAAAAAATATTTAAGAACTGGGTAGGAAAAGTTTGTGACTTGCCTTTTTTCTCTCCTGACTGCATAATGAGACTGTGCTGCCTTGCTCCTGGTCATGCTTTCCAAAGGCTGCTTTATGTATCTTTTGGGCAATAAACATTACCCATTATCATTTTCTTGGCATGATATTTATTTGCTGGGGAAGCTATTCACAAGCTTCCACACCCTATTCAGTGACCCGGATAGATAGGAGGGGATCGACCCCTCTGCAGTGCTCATTATCAAGACAGCAAACTAGAGGCATTGATTAGTAGCCTGGATAGAGTGGCATTTTAAAATTCTATTGCAAACATTAGAATCCCCTTGTTTTAAAAATCCTTTTTAAAAAATCCGCCATAGAAACTTCTAATAGACTCTGTGCTGGTGTATGTGCCAAGATAAACACGAAACTTAGCTGAAACAAAATCAACTATCCAGAAACAACAAAAGTAGGCAGAAAAGAGAACCTTTACATTTGTATCTTCCAACTAGAATTTGAATTAAATTATCCTGATGACCCTCCAATTCTGATTTGATCATGGGTCTGAGCAGGTGTTAGTGTCTGTGCTATTTATTTGCTGTCCCTCAACTCCATGCCTGCCATTGTTTACTCCGCTCTGTACTGCTGGGGCTGGTAGTCTGCCCACTACACTCCCTGGCTCCCTTTCCGTCAGGTGCTGCTCATGGAAGGCACTGGTGGAAAACCAGAAGGCTGAAGGTAGAGAGATTTCTGCCTTGGGCACCAACTTCATAGCAGGGACTGGCAGCTGCTGGTTGTTTCTGGGGATAGGAGAGATGATTGTGGGCTCCCCGACATCACATCTCTGTAGGTGTCCAGTCTTGGCAGCCATGGTGCCTCTTGGGTGGTTCTGGCCCCAGTCATGGTGCTTTTAGTCTTGGCCATGGTGGTGACATCTCTAGCTGCAAGGCAGCAAGGGTGAGCTGGCAGCCTAGGGCACATCACCAGCTTCCTGGTCTCCAGGTGTCCCAACACCTTCCTTTTCCCCTTTGCTCATCCTGTCAACTCTTTTGTAGTCCGTTCCCGCTATTTGAAATCCTCAGTGTGGTTTCTGTTTTTCTGACTGGATTCTGACTGATAAATTTATGAACAAATTACTTACACACTTCTTACATTTTGTTTCTAATTGTCATCTAATGGGGCTTTTAAGTAAACATTTGTAGTAGAAAATTAAAATCATAGTAGTAAATGATAATAAAGATGGCTAACCTTTATTTATTATTTACTATATGCTGGGTGCTGTTCTCAGCCCTTCAGATCTTATTTAATCCTTACAATGACTCTGTGAGATACATACTATTTTTATCCCCTTTGATCCTGAGGAACATAAAGGTCAGAAGGTCAAGAAGATTGTCAGTGTCCACTACCAGCAGGAGGGAGAGCCAGGATTTGACCTAGGACCACCTGACTCTATAGCCTGAATTCTTAATCATTATGGAATATTATCCCTGGCCGGTCTATGTTCTAACTGAATGTACTTATATATTGTAGACAATGAAGTCTTTGGTTAAACCATAGTCTTTTGTGACAGATTTTGCAGTGTGCACCTTGAAGTCACTTCAGAAGTTGGATAATTCTACAAGTAATGTAAAAAATGTAAATTCTAGTTACTTGTAGACTGTAAGCTCCATGTGGCCAGAATTGATTACCAACCATATTTATCATTATATCCCTGGCACCTGACATAGTTTCTGTCACATCTGAAGCTCTAATATGTTTACACAATAAATGTTTATGTAATAATATAAGTCATATATAAAATAAATTACATATCATATACAATGAATTGATAAATCGAAGCCTGCATGGGCTTGAATGTGGTTAACTTTCCATAGTCAGACAACTTTTTAAAATTGCTAAATACTTCCTTTTGGAAAGAGTTCTAGGTAACAGGCAAAGAAGGTTTTAAGTTCATTTTCTCAACCAGAATACAACACAATCAAAACTCAGGAGAGTACATTTTCATAAAGGCAAAAATACATCCCAAGAACATCAGGGATGAAAAATAGGAAATTACTTTATGATTAAATATTATAGTTAATAACTTCTTATAAGCCCGTAAGAGGTGTAGAAACAAATTAAGGAGATAAAATAATACTAAGATGTAAGAGAAATCTGGGAGGTCTTTAGGGTTATAGAAGAGGCAATAAAGAACAAATTCAAGCCCTCTCTATTTTTTTGGGAAGGAAAGTGTACAACATTGAGAGTGAACAGGTACAATAAGGCTTGAGTCTCTGCATGTTAGCTTCAGCAATATCATGAAAGATGAAAGAAGGTGCCTTTGGGGAGTCCCACACTGACTACGTTGGTAGGGAGATGAATGGGATACAGGTGGGACTCTAAACATGATGTCCTACTGAGCTGGCCAAGAATTCAGAGGGGTAAGTGTAGGTCCTAAGTAAGGACTTCGGACTTTGTGCAGTAGGCTACTGTGAAAAAAGTGGATAACATTATTTGATCTATGGATGGAGGTAGAAGGAATATTTCAGATTACTGTATGAGCCTGGGTCCATCAAAATTGCAATCCAACATCATTAAATTGGAAGAAGCAGCTTATCAGATTTGGGTGAGTGGGATCAATCTATTCCAGATACAAGCCAAAAGAGGTTCATTGTGTATAGGGAAGGTAAAAACAATAACAAAACCATGAACGTTGATCTGCTCTGCTATTTATTACCACTATGAGCCTGCAGGTCCAAACACTCTCAGTGGAAAAATGCTCCTCCCTCTAAAATTTTTGTTAGCTTAAGATCTAAAAAAGTATAGCAGTTACTGTGGTGTTTTAAATATATATGATATGTAGTATATAATATGCTTCAAATTAGCTCCTTTTAAAAGACTTATTCCTCTGAATATTGTATTCCACTTGTAAATTACTTTAGCGAACTGCCAGATGTGAAGTTACTCCCTGAAACACTAGACTCAGCTACATATATTGTTTCAAGAGTAAGTTTGTAATGATTTAGAATCATTGGTGTTCCATCTGCCGTAGTTTGTATCTTCACATAATCCTGTGTTTAAACTGTGGGTTTTATTTTTATTTTTATTTTTTAAATTTTATTTTATTTTTTCAGTGTTCCAAGACTCATTGTTCATGCACCACACCCAGTGCTCCATCCAATATGTGCCCTCCTCAATACCCACCACCAGGCTCACCCACCCTCCACCCCCCTCCCCTCCAAAACCCTCAGTTTGTTTCTCAGAGTCCATGGTCTCTCATGTTTCGTCTCCCCCTCCAATTTCCCCCAATTCACTCTTCCTTTCCTTCTCCCATTGTCCTCCATATTTTTCCTTATGCTCCACACATAAGTGAAACCATATGATAATTGACTCTCTAAACTGGGTTTTAAATAATAGTTGTAAATACAATAAAACAGAACTTGAATTATTTCAATTCTGTCATCTTATGTGACTACATGGAGTTTTTATTTGTGTTTAAGATTTTTAAATTTGCAGAAGCTAAAGCTCAAAAATAGAAACGGTAATGTTAATCATGACAAACCAACATCGGTATCTTTTTCCTTTCTTTTCCCCCCTAAAGAATCTTGAGTAAATCGAGATCACAAGAGCATAATCCATTATTTTTTTTTCCTTTTAGAACCAAATGTACATCCATCCATCCATCTATTTGTTCATTTCTGGTATGATTATGTTTATTAAGGAGAATAAAGAAAAAAACTACATTTTTTGATATTTTTGTTTCATGTCATAGTTAATACTGAAAATAATTTTGTCGTATAGTGGAAAAAATGTTTTCTGTGTATCAAATATGCTAGGGATATTACTGGTTGGAAACTTATGAATTGCTCTTGAATGCATGGCAGACATCTCCAAATTGTTATTGCAAATGAAGCCTATGAGACCCTGGGAAGAGAAAGCTATCAATTATGTCCATCCTGTGCTTATTAACTCACTCCCATTATAGGGAAGAAGAGTAGTGCTGGCCTATGTTTTGAACCTTCTTCCATGTCTCATAAAATTCTTAATGATCTATCCACTTAAGACATTTTGGTGAATCCTTTTTGGTTTCCTATATGATATATAGCATTTCATTCAGGGAGACTTTCTTCAAATGGATATGATGTCTGTTAGCAGTGTATTCCTTTTCATTCTCAGAGCTAATGAGTTAAGGACAAATTGCTAAGGGTGTGTCACCAGTGAAGATTTTTGAGTTGGATACCAGTTAGAAGCTAATAATATACTTGTTAATTATTTACACTATCCATTACTAGGAAGAAAATGCCAAAGTGAAATAAAGAAAAAAGTATTTCCTTTACTCAAGTAAACATTGGCATAGCAACCAATAGACTTCATATTTTCCTTCCTTTCAGGATTTAAATGTCCAGGTAAAAGTTTTTGTTTTGTATTGTGGAATAAAGCAAAGGTAATAAAAATGAGTTTGTTGCATACAGTTTTTTCAAAAAACTAGAAAAATACGGGCACATCATATCTGGTATCTAAGTTAGAATTTGGTAAATATGGTAAGAATAAAGAGGTTTACTATAGAAATTAGGGATTTCAGGAATATAGGTAGAGCTGAGTGGGTTCTTTTGGTCATGCTGATCTCCTTCTTGTACACGAGTGACATGGTCACATCAGTGGGTTCTGTGGTAAGTGATCAAATCTATAATGACCACAGGACTCAGACTTACTGCAGCTATCTCTTCAACAGGAAGAGACAAGCACCACCAGATTATCAGAATAATCTGGCCAACACCCTCCTCCCTGGATACTGTTTGGGTGGTCATTGCCAAGACCTGACTCTATGATTCTTCTTTTCCAAGCTTTCATGGCTGACCAATGCCTCTCTTCAGTGACACCATCTTTCCTTTAATATGCAGTTTTTAATCAAGCGATCACCTCGTCGATTCTAGATTTTTACCCCCATTAAAACTGCGTGGGCCATTTTGCGTTGATTTTACAATTTCACCCTCAGAGGACAATCTTATAATTACTATTTTCTGGCAATTTATTATTACATACCAACTACAGTGACCATAGGGAAGTTCGCCAATCTACCGAGGGTTTTATGAATCTCTCTTCAGTGCACTCACTTCTGAATTTATAGACAAGTATGAAAAATTGGAAAGGGTTCAGAGGAAAGCCATGAAGATGATTAATGAATGTGAGAATGAAAATATGGAAAGACCAAAAATACTGAGGAAGAGAAAGCTGAACATGAATTTAATAATAGTATCCAGTAATTGGATACTATTGGATACTTCTGGATTGTTAAACATGAGACCAAATTATTTTGCAATGTAAAGGAATTAGGCTTGACAGAAAGAAGAACTTCCTTATGGTGAGAAATATGAACCATGAATGGCTACCAAAAAAGGATTGAAATCTGCTCTGCAGAGTTTGAAAAATGACGTATCTTCACTTTTTATAGACTATAGTCCTTTCTGAAGGCAGAGAAATGGGCCACATAACATTTCCATTTGTTTTCCAGATCTGAGATCCATAGGTTAACTTTCTCAGGAATAGGGTAATGAATCCTTCCACAGTGAAGTGAACCAAGAACTAAGAACTTCAGGTAGTGACTCAAACTAAATTACAAAGAAATTCCTTTTTTTATGAACTGATTCTAACTTCCTTTAGCAAAAGGACTCTTTGAGATATTGATAGACCACCACATACTTACATGTGCATGTGCCAAATTTGCATACAATTTCTAGGTATTCATGGACTCCCCACAACCTGTACAAGGAGTTCTTTAAATCTCAAAGGATCTAAATTAATACATCCTTTTTCAGAGGAGATTTATTCTTTTCTTTTCTCTTTCTTTTCTTTTCTTTTCTCTTCTCTTCTCTTCTTTTCTCTTTTCTTTTCTTTCTTTTCTTGCTGCTTGTAGTTTATTTTCCACTTGGTGCAGGCACAGGGTTACAGGGTGTCAGGAAAGCTTGTGTGCGGCTTGGCTAGTAAAGAGTGGGGTTCTGTCAACTTCCTTGTTGGTATTTTGCTATTTTGATATAAAAGAATCCAACTGCTTCTGCTTGGAGTGGCTGCCTACTCTGCAGGGTGGGAAGGGGAGATGGGGGGACAGGCTCTCCTGAGCCTAGTGTCTCCTGAAGCCCGGTGGTGGCCACTCAGGACTGGGGCTCAGTGTGGGCTTTGCCAGGCTGGCTCCCGGGTTGCTTCCTCGTGGCTTCCAAAGCCATGTCACGGATGATCATGCCCCTGGAGGCCTGGGGAGATTCTGAGCGTCCTGGGGACTCCCAACACTGTAGCTGTGAATGGGAGAGTGGACTTGCCCCAAATGAAGTTTGCCCACCAGTGACCTGGGTCGGCTTTGGGGAGACCGGGGTAGTGAGGGATGGCTTCCCCAGGGGACTCTGCACTTCCGCAGGGGCTCTTAGTGGAAGTGGAGCCCAGGCTGCATGGGTAACAGCCATAGGTGGCCACAAGCGAGCTGCGGGAGGGGATGGCTGCCACTCTGTTGCTCGTGGGCAGGTGGAGCCCTCGGCAGCGACCCTTTGCACTATCATGGATGGTGGTGACCCCGACTCTAGACCACAGAGCCCATTTGCAGAAAAGACCACGGAAGGCCACTCCACAACCGAGGCATGGGCGGGGTCCCGAGGACATTTATTCTTATCTCAGACATGGCCAATCCCGTATTTATGGAAAATTTCCTCTGGAATATTCTTGGTATCATGAGTTACTTTCATACCACAGGAAATATCTGACTTGCATACCTCTTTTCTTTCTCATCTTCTTCTCTTTTGTTCCCCTTCCTGTTCTTTTCTCTTCTTTGGAGTGTCACACATCGTTCCCCTGTCTTCTCCTTTGTTCTAAGGAGATAGGATATAAGGTAACAAAAAGATTGCCTATCAAAGCCCAGAATCTGATTTAAATTACATGTTAAACAAAGATCACTTAAGTCCAGTTGCATGAGTTGGTCAAAGTCCTTAGTGTTACTCATACTTTATAGTTACCTGTGAAGGAAGAACTGTTCGAAAGCTTGGACTATAGAATCTGGAAATGACTGTTGTGCTCCTGGGATTCTTCACTTAGGAAAATCTGGGAAGGGGGGCCTGGCTGGCTTGGTGGGTGGAGCATGCAACTCTTGAACTGGGTGGGGTAATGGGTTCCAGCCCCACCTTGGGCGTAGAGATTACTTAAAAATAAAATCTTAAAAAAAGAGAGAGAGAGAGAGTGAGAGAGAAATCTGGCAAGTCTCCTCTTTTGGATGGGATTTGAGGCACTTAGGGAAAAAGCAAATTTCTCAAACCTCCCCACACAATTGGAATCAAGTTCCCTTAGAAAAGTTTTACATGAAAAGTCAAGGGAATATTAGGGTAAGTCTCACACTTTATCCCTAATGCTTTTTTTCCTGTCCTTTCCCAAGAATGAAATTATGTAAGAAATCATTTTGCCTCCTTATGTTATTTTGCCACATTTCCACTTCTGTGCAACCCTTTCTCCTTTGCTGGTTTCTCTTTGAGGAGCTATTGTGGAAGGCATTTTCCTATGGAGCAAGGACAACACATTCATTTAATACTTAATCAAGTGTTTATTCATGGAGCTCATCTACCCCAATTTCGTAGCATTCTAGTGCTTGTAGGCCAAAGATGTCCTTGCTGGGATTCAGTTTGAGGAAAATCTTGCCATAAAATAAACTCTCTGGAAGTCTGAGTATCTATATATGAGATCTAGAAGAGGAAATAACACCAGTAGACATATTTGGAAGATTTTCTCCTACTTTTAACTTAAAAACATCACCAGAAAGAAGTCAAAAATTTAAATTTTAATTTGAAGTCTTGACCAAGTTTCTGTTTTAAAGCATGAGAAATGAAGAAAAAATAAACTATACTTTTCTTTTAAGCAATGAGTTTGATTTACAAAGGAATCTTTTGCTGAATAGGTACTCAAATAATTTTAATCTAAAGATGGCAGAGTCAAGGGGATGGCATTTCTTATTGCCAAATACTACATATTGAGATGCTATACTACATTTTTTAGTTATTTTATTTTTTTAATTGAGGTATAATTACAATATAACATTATATTAGTTTCAGGCATATAGCATAATGAATGACTGGATATTTGTACACATTGTGAAATGATTGCCACAATAAATCTAGTTAACATTCATCACCATGTAATCATATTACATTTTTAAGGTTAAGCATCAGGTCAATTAGGGCCTAACCTATTTCAGTTGTTAAGTATTTTCCATGTCACCCCATGTTATGGACAGCTGGAATTCCATAGCTCACTTTATTCCCCTTCTATGTTGGGCAGCAGGGGAATCCAGAATTTACTATGTGGTTTCCCTTATCCCTATGCAGAAACTTGAGGCATGCATTTCTGTGAACTAACTCTCCTGGACTTTTCTTCTTTTCACTTTGCTCTGATTTCTCTATCTTTAAAAAAGAATCTCATTGTGCTACTTTTAAGTCCATAAATGACCTGAGATCTATTCTGTACTAAGGGTAGGACATTAAATAAATAACACAGATAATCTTATGATGATATAATCTTGAAACTTAAAATTTAAGAGGAAATCCTACCTTTGAAAAATGAGTGAGTTGACAAGTCCTATTTCAGAAAATGTTTGTGATTCAAAGTAAATTGTTCCAACCCAAAGTTTCTGCATAGCTTCCCACAATTAACCCCACAGCAATGACAGACTCTTGAATAAAAAATATTTTTCCAAGTCCAGATTTATGTCATACCAACAGGTATGTTTGGCAGAACATCCTCTATACCAGAATTTGTAACAAAATCCCATGTTTTCCCATTTCTTAGGATTTTAGGTCTGAAGGGTCTGTAAAATATGGAAGCCATATAGTGGATCTTAAATATTTTTTCATGGATCTTGGTCATGGAAGAATTCTTTTTGGTAACACTTAAGTTTCTCTGTTGCCATTTCTAGTTTCTAGAGCTGCTGCTGTTTTTGTGGAAAGGCTGGATGGTCCCCTGGAGAACACAGACTGGAGTGGTTGAGTAGAGAGGCTGATTACACAGCTGTGGGTGCAAGCTGTGGTAGAGGGCACACCACAGTTTAGGAATCAGTTCGCTTTTTTGTTGTAAAATAATAATTTGGAAGGAGAGGGCACTTTTACTGAACAAGGTATGCGGGAGTTCTTCCAACCATAATACTTTTTTTCATGTTGCCAACACTTTGCTGCTTGTTTATGTATTTTTCTTAAGCTTAAACAATTTTCAACTTTGAATTTCTCCTCATAACCTGGGAGTCAAGGAAACGACTCTTTTTACAGTCACTTGACTTTGCTTTGGCAGATTTCATGGTATCCCTGAAAGTGACAAAAGAGAGAGAGTGGGAAGAGTTGAAGGGAATCACCCAAGAGGTTGAAATGAGCAAAGAAACTGAGTTTCTTGTATTCATCCTTGGCCCCTGGGTGATGGGAGAACTTTTACTTCTTGAGAATCCAGCATTTTAAGGGACTCTTTAGATTATGGTTAAGGCAATTACAAGTTTGGAGCCTGGTTAAACTTTAAAAATAAGCCTTCTGCTGAAAGACATAATCTTTCCCGGTTTCTGAAATCTCTCGGTAGAATCTTAGAAATACTTTTTCCCATTATGTTCTGTCTTTTCCTTTAAAGAATATATTAAATGAACTGAGTTCTGGAATTTGTAAGATTCCAAATAAGATCACAAAGAGAGGTAACCTAAGGTTCCATCCAGATAAGAAAAATGAATAACTGTGTGCTGCCCTTTTCCTGATGGAGGCTGAACGTCTACAGTTACTCTTGTTACGTGCTGGTCATAAGACCTCAGAGTTACTTTCCAATAAGTAAACATGTCTTAACCTGAAAATAGCAGAATGATGCCATTAATCTAGTTAAATAAAATACTGTGGGAAAAGCGGAATTCACTCATGTTTTTTCCTAATACTTACATTGTTTCATACATTATGTTAAGATTCCTGATCTACTTGTAGTTTACTGTTGTGTATGGAGTGAGATATGCATCTAATTTTATCTTTTGCCAGATGACTATCATTTATTAAAAAGCCAATCTTTAAAAAATAAAGTAAAATAAAAACTCAATTTTGCCCCACTATTTCAATATGTACCTTTATCATACACTAAATTTTCATATGTCTTTGGATCCATTTCTGTTCTTTTTCTCTGGTCTACTTGTCTATTCATGTACTCGTACCACAATGTTTAAATCATAGAAGCTTTACCGTAGCATGTGCTTTAGGTAGAGGTAGTTCCACCTCACAGTTTTCTTTTTCAGTGCTTTCCTGATTACATGTTTGCTTTCACATGAACTTTAGGATCAACTTGCCTAACTTCATAAAAAAGCTTGTTGGTATTGGGATTATTGTGAATTTATCAGTTAACTTGGGAAGAGCTAACATCTTTATAATGTTGAGTCATCCTATTCAAGAACAGGGGAGGTCTCTGCATTTGTTCTACTTTGGTGTCTATCAGAAGAATGCCATTAATGTTTTAATCCAAAGAAGAGTTTAATGATGAAAGATTAAGGTCCAAGGAGTCACTAGGCACCACCATCAAACATGATGTGTTGGTGATTGCTTCCTTCTCATTATCCATTCAACTAATATGTAATGCACATTTACCTACCAGATGGTAGACTTTATGCTAGGTCCTCTGGATACAAGAGTAAAACAGCTGGTCTCTTCCCAGGAGGCACTCACAGGCTAGTGGGAGAGGCAGGTTATTAAATTGACGGTAGCAATTACTCTTCCTTTCTGAGGATAGCCCACTCCTTTCACTGAGGAGGAGAACTAGATTCAGTGTCCATGAGACATCAAAGAGGATGTTGAAATTGGTTGTATGAAACCTAGCTGGGAATTTGTGTCTCAATTTCATTTATGCATGCAATAACTTTCGCCTACAACTGCATCTTAGAAGGTAATTTAAAAGTCTCATTGTAAAGTGTTGAAGCTCTTCTTGTTCATGCATGTGTATCTAGTGAGATATCAAGTGGAATGTTGAAAGTAGTTGACTCCAGCAGCAGCTGGTACACAGCAAGCTTTTCTCCTCAAATCACTTTATTTTCCCATGGTCATTAATAATTTGCCTAAAAAGGAAGCAAATCCTTAAAGACTTTTATTACTCTTCCCCAATTTTTCTACCAGTGCTTGCAATTTAACATTTGGCTAGCACTTTTGGAGGGTAATGGCAACATTGGGTATCATGTTTATATGCTTTTCATAAAATAGAGTTTCTCCCTCAGCTGAGCTAATAGTCACTTTGAAACTTTCTTACTGTGACTCCTTCAAGATTAATTCAATCTTATTTTAACCCTATGGAAAATCAACCAGAATCTTGAGTCAAGTGTGATCCTGTGGGAAATTAATTAACCCTTTCAGGATTGTCAGTGTTCACGAAAAAGAGACAATTTACCTTCTGAGCTATTTCTGGCCAAATATCTAGTATAAAATTCTCAGTCACGTTCTCTTCTTAGGAAACAATTCTAGGTTTCAAAATGGAAATAAGATAATGATATCATGTGGCTGTGTGCTTCTAACTGCAGAATTAGAGGTAGGAATTGCTGATACTTGGGAAAGGGGAAGTGGTGGGAAAGGGGAGGTAATCGTAGGCTTTTCAATTTTTTCTCATCTCAGCTTAAAAGTAAAAGGAGACATGGTCACTATAGCTTTTTTTTTTTTTAAAGATTTTATTTCTTTATTTGAGCGAGAGAGAGGGGCAGAGAGAGAGGGAGAAGCAAGCTCCCTGCTGAGCAGAGAGCCCCATGAGGGGCTCGATGCAGGACCCTGATCTCAGGACCCCAAGATCATGAAGGCAGACGCTCAACAACCGAGCCACCCAGGCGCCCCTCACTATAGCTTTTCGAAAACACTTTTCGACTGTTTCTTCAGGGAAAACTAAGAGCCCAAGAGGAAAGGGATAGCAGGTAGTCTGAGAAGCCTTTCAGAAGGAGAAGCAGGCAGCTATTATTCAAACATAAGCTGAAAGTAACTTTACATGGAATTTGCTCAGGTAACTCCTAGAATTTTGTAGTGGGTTCTGTTTTCTTTTTCTTATTAATTTTATCCCTCCTGTTTTCTGCACAGCATTGTAATCATTCAGCTAAATCCATTCATTCCCCATCCTCCATACCTACCCCGACCAGGAAGTCTCCAACCCTTTTCTCCACCCTCACTTGCACATTTGCTCTATCATTCTGGGGTGTGCTACAGGAGAATAATATGGTTTATCACCATCCTCAACGACCTTCACAGCTATTCTTTTTCATTCTTATCCCTACTTGCGCAAGAACATGTTACATCCAGAGATCGCCTAAAATCGCTGGTCAAACCAATTAATATCACAAGTTTTCCTTCAGTCTTTCTTCTGTCAAACAACAGCATTCCAAAATAATAGGCAACACTTACATAATGACACAATTTATGATCAGAAAATTTCAAAAACGTAGGAAAGTGAGGCTACCGTGCCAAACATTCATTAATTACTGGCTGACAAGCTGGGAAATGTGAAATATGGAATGAAATAGGAATTTTCCCATTTAGTCTTCTTATAATTATATAAGATTAAAACATCTTTGATCTTTCTTCCTTTCTTGTCTCATTTATTCAGAGTGTTTGACAAGGTACCAGCAGGAGAGGAAGGCAGGCCGAGGTAGCTTGCCAGTAGTAAATCCTCCCCCTTTCACTCCTGCCAGTGTGGACAGTGTAGAGTGTGGACATCCCCCTCACCCCATGTGAATCTTCTAGTAAGAACAGGAATTTCTCAGCACCATTTAGGGGCCTCCTGGCTGACCTAGAGATAGTGTTTAAGCCTCATGCAATGCAACCACATCCATCAATGCACTTCATAGATGAACTTCTGCTCCTTGGACTCCTTAGCCTCTCCACACCTGGTCACTTACATTTCATTCCATGTTAAGATTTGGCAGAATTAAGTTATTAAAAGGAGCATTTCCGGATTTACTTGTTATATCACTGCTCCTTTCCCTTCAGTGGTTTCAGTTTTGTATTTTGAAAATGTCATGCCGAGAAAACAGAGGGATTATTTATAAACTGATTAAATGAAATGTTAATGTTTAATATTGTTTCTACACCCTCCCCTGCAACCTCTACTTCCCCCAGAGATTCAGAGTTTGGGTTTACATGTTTGAACTAAAAAATATAACTATGCAATAGTTATTGATACTTACTGGTTCATTGTCTTCCATGGATTCAGAAGTTACTACACCTCGAGTCTTAGAGCAAGCGTACCCTGATTTAACTATTTTAATTCATGACCAACCATGCTTCCAATTGACAACACTGCCCACATACCCACACCAGTTCTAGCCCAGGGAGAGGGAGAAGGGAGAAAGCAGTTAGAAAGCAGGAGAGGGACCCCACTATGAAATGAACACTTTGTGGCTAAGAGAAAAAAACTACTTCAAATTATTTCCTGACCCACTTTCTCTCCTACTGGGATTCCAATTACATTTGTGTGATACTATCTCACAGTTATAGATCTTCTGATTTAAAAACATTTTTTTCCTTTTTATTTCAGTTCAGGTAATTTTTTAAAAAGATTTGTTTATTTGAGAGAGAGAGAGAGAGAGAGAGAGTTGGGGAAGGGGCAGAGGGAGAGGGAGAGAGAAAGAGAGAATATTTCGAGAATACTCCACGCTGAGGGCAGAGCCTAACATGGGGCTCAGTCTCATGACTCTGAGATCATGACCTGAGCTGAAAGCAAAAGTCAGACCCTCAACTAACTGAGCCACCCAGGCGTCCCTGGTTTGGGTAATTTTTATTGACTTGTTCAAAATTCACTCATCCTTTTTTCTGCAATATCCAATCTGCTCTTAAGCCCCATCCAATAAATTTTGATTTCAGATATTGCATTTTTAAGTTTTAGAATTTCTATTTGGTTATTTTATAGTGTTTACATTTTTCACAGAAAATTAAGAGAAGATTCCATTTGTTTACCTACAATACATATTTTGTTTTAAAGTTCCTGTCTACTAATTTCAGTAACTAGGTTATCTCTGAGTCTGTTTCTATGTCATCCAAATTTTATCTTATCACATTTTTCTGTTTCTCAGATTTTTGAGAGAGAGATAGAGGGTGCAAGTGTGAAGCGAAGAGAAAGATTTCCAAACATTGTGAATGAAAGAACATTGGAGACTTTTGATCTTGAGCTGGGAGGGGTTGGCTGCACTTTCAGATATATTGGATTCACTTTCAGCCCTGAAGTCCAATCACAATATAAATCCCCAGGACCATGTGATCGCCCTTTGCTCACCAGCTCAGTCATCCAAGAAAGGACTGGCTATTTCCCCCTCACCCCACAAAGTCTTCCTGTCTCTGACAGCTCGCCTGGGGCCCTGGATCCAGGTATGGAAGCTGCTGCCATTCTCTGCTCACCTGTGATCGGTTCATTTCTCTCTGGAATATAGTTTATCAAAGCTTCTTTGCTGTCCGTGTTTTCACTAGCCTCATAGAGAAGTATGGTTTTTATTTTTTCTGTTCTTTTCTTGTAGTTACTATCAGAGGAAAGGTCTTTTGCATCCTTCTACATCCCAACTGGAAGCAGAAGGCCAAGCTACTTCTTAATTCAACATTTATATGCCCCAGTGAAGGAGGTAGGACAGTGAGGAATATCCATAAAGTCACCAGGGAATATCTATGGCATCAATGGCTTCTGTTACAAAGTAGAAAAAAAGGTGGAGAATGAAATTTCTTGAGAAGATATCATTTATAATTATCTTTTCCAAATAAAATGACAGAGAGAAATGCAGAGAAAGGGATGAATAAGCATAGGATCAGTAAGTGCACCACATGACAAGATCAGAGAGTATAAAGAAACCACACTATTACAATCACAGTAGTTTAGAGCTAGTAGAAAACCTTAGGTGGTCTAAAGCCCAAACTCTTTACTTATAGGCAGCAGTATGTTTTTGGGTTCACTTGATAGACTGAATGTTTGTTTTACTTTTTCCAATGTGTTGGACAACCTGTGACTAAACATCAGCATTTCTTCCCCAGACCTCTAATGAAAGTCAGTCCTTCCTTTGTTATTTCTCATAATCAAAAATTGCAAGAAGCATGTATCTTTTTCTTAGCTCTCAGTTTAAAGTCCTTTTTTGTAAAACATCAAACTTAGACCTTATACCTCAGGGGAAAATTACACTGTCTCTGCATAATGGAAAACAAGTTGTGGTAGGTGGTGGTATCATCTTTTGACAAAAAATAGCACCTCAGCTTAGCTTATCTGAGGCAGGGCAGGTCTGTCTGAAGGATCAAAGGCATTTTGCAATGCATATGAATCCTTCAAAATTATGTAGGGTATCAAAGAAAAATATGTTAATTAAGAATAGACCTCAAACCCTTTAACACTGACTCATAGGCTCAGTGACAAAAAATTAATGCTTTAGGCATGTAAAATCTAAAATTAGAACTCATAGTAGTTGAACTATTTATCCATAGTCTAAGGAGTGATGTCTCTAATGATTTTTGTCAGAATATAGTCAGCTACTTTGTTTGGTTTTCAATTAGAGCTGGGGTTTGTAACCTTGCTTTCTTTGGTAGTATTTCTCAAAAGTTCTAGGAAAAGGTGCTTGAGAGTCATCTTTGTGTTCTAACAGATCAATAGTTATTTCCTAAGGGAATTCCATAGTTCCAAACAGGTTAAGTAATTCAACCAGAAATAGCAAAGGGAGAAAAGAAGAAGCGTACCAATGATATATACCCAGTTGAGTCAACACAGAATATAAGAGAAACAGAATTTGGGAGGTGTGCATATCTTTAGGGAAGAAAAGAGTGAAGTTTGTGGTTGATAGAAGAGCATAGTCTATGATTCCTTACGTCAACTGTGATATGGAAAATCATTCTTTCAGAAAATCTGTTTATCGAATATGACTAGTGCATTCTTTGAAATTTATGGCACTACCATAAACCAAACATTTGTGAACATTCTTCCTTAGTCTCTCACAGAAAAGGTAATTTCATTATTGTAAGAACTTTTAAAAGTAGAGATTAAACTCTGCATAATTTAGAGTAGTTCCCAATGGAGATAATTTGGAAGAGATTTAAAAATAATTTTGATTGCTTCCTCCTTACTATTTCCAAGGTTCTTAAGGACCTTTGTAGTTTGCTGACAAAATGCATTAAGTGTAGAAATTTCGTTTGCAGATTGTGTTCTCTTATCTTGGGTTGTGGTTCCTTTTATTTGATTTATTTTATTTTGCCTTATTTATTGTTATTATTTTAATTTTAAGAATTTAATTTTAAGAAGATGGTCTTACCTTCCCTTCTAGTGGTGAGTATTCCAGAGAACATTGCCATAAGGCAAAAGTGGGAAATGGGAAGATTTATGACGCTGAGATTTGTGTTTCAGCAACTTGAGGCCCACAAGGAAGAGAAAAAGTAGCCCCTGCTTCTTCCTACCCCTGACTGCTCATTGATCAAACTCAGCCAGAAACCAGATTACACCAAAGCCTTTGAAATGCAATCTTCAAGGGTCAGCATCCCACCCTTACCTCCCTAAACAGAGCAGAGTGAGGGAAGGCAAAGAATGACTGAAAGAAACCATGCCCAGAATCAGCTCAAAGCCAAATTCATAAGGGATCTGATCACTGAATGACAATATGGCATTCATAGTAACAGTTAAATATTGCTTAGCTGGCATTACCCAAGAGCTCTTGCTATACACTCACTTCACATCCAGTATTGGGAGGGGGGGGCAGTTATTTAAAATGAGAAGATTTATTTATAAACCAGGTTTTCCAGCAGGATATAAAGAAAGATAAGTAAAGATTAGTAGTCATCATTTTTTATTTTTTCACTGTTCAAAGTTAATGTAGAATTTCAGTTGGTGTGACACATGGATAGCTGGTTGCATTGTTTATATGCAGATCTTTCTTTTTACATTAAATGGCAATATATTCTATATTCCGAAATGTATAGTGCACAATAGATGCAGTAATGAATTTAAACATTGGATGCCAGCATGTGATTGGAGAAAAAAGTTGGACTGGGCATGGTGGGTGAAGGAACCAGGAGTTCTGTAGCACACAGCAAACACACATCTGCTTCGAAGAGCAACGGCAGCAGAGGTTCTGGCAGCCGTGCCCCGGAGGTGGTGGAGCTACTTCACATGGACCAATCTAGAACCGCACCAGGTAGGGATCACCCAGCATCGGG
>CM052886.1:67825108-67963805 GCA_028534135.1 Potos flavus
AATAAAAAGACAGTTCACCTTAAGAATGGTCAAATGACCTTCACAGACATTTCTCCAATGGAGATATACAAATGGCCAGTAAACACAGAGAGAGGTGCTCGACATTATTAGTTATCATGGAAATGTAAATTAAAACCAAAATGGGATGCTATTTCACATCCATTAGGATGGCTGTAATCTGAGAGTTAGAAAATAAGTGTTGGCCAGGATGAGGAGAAACTGGAACCCTCATGCAATATAAAATGGGTGTAGCCACTTTGGAGAACAGTGTGACAGTTTTTGGAAAAGTTAAACATAGAGTTACCATATGACCCAGCAATTCTACTGCTAGGCATATAACCCAGAGAATTGAAAACATAAGGCCACACAAAAATTTGTACACAACTGTGCACAGCAACGTAATGCAATAGCCAAAGGTGAGAGAGATCAACCCAAATGTCCATAAACTAAAGAATGGATAAACAAAATGTGGTATATCTACACAATGGAGTGTTATTTGGCCATAATGAAGTACTAATAGATGCTACAACATGAATGACTTTGAAAATATAGTACAAGAACCTAGTCACAAAAGACTACAAAAAAGTAAATTTATATGCAATTTCCAGAATAGGCAAATTTATAGAGACAAACAGCACATTAGTAGTTGCTTAGGCCTGGAGGTGACAGGGAAATTGGAGGGTAATATCTAAAGGATGTGGAGTTTCTTTACAAAGTGATAAAAATTATCTAAAATCGACTATGGAAATGATTGCATAGTTCTTTGAATATTCTAAACACCATTGAATTATGTGCTTTAAATGGTGAATTATATTGAATTATATACAGCAACAAGGCTGTTATAAAATATAACAAAACCCAACATATCCAGTGCGATCCTTAATTTTATGTGTGAACTTGGCTAGACCATGGTACCCAGATATTTGGTGAAACACTACTCAAAATTTTGCTGTTGAAAATATTTTGTAGATGATACTGACATTTAAATAAGTCGTCTCTGAGTAAAGCAGATTATCTTCCATATTGTGGGTGGGCCTCACCTGAACAATTGAAGGTCTTAAGAAAAAAAAGACTGATGTTTTCTAAGGGAGAGGGCCAGCAGACTACCTTTGGACTCAAGCTGCCCCATCAAATTCTTCCTGAGTCTCTAGCCTCTGCCCTTCCCTGCAGATTCAGGTCTTGCTAACATCTACATTTACATAAACCAGTTCCTTAAAATCAATCAATCATTCAGTATCTCTCTTCATATATGTGTGTGTGTGTGTGTGTGTGTCTGTATATATAGGTATAGGTATAGGTACATCTATATATCTTCTCGTTTCTGTTTCTCTGGAGAACCCTGACAGTCCAACCAGAAACCATCAAAGTTATCTAATGCTTTACAAGGATGTATATGTACAGCTATGACAGCACACTTTCATTTTGCTACTGTTATCTACTGTTATGGTTTTGGTCTCTAAAGTATACTCCTGACTTGGTACTTGCTGATAGGGATCAGAAGTTACTCCTGCAGAGACTTATGGCAACTCAGAAAAAAAGCGTTAATTTTAAACTTGTTGAAAAAAGAAAAGTTAATTTAAATTCTGTTTCCAGTGCTTGTGATACTTGTGATACAGTGCTTGTGATACATGTGATACATGTGCAGTATACATGGGTACGATATATTTGGAAAGCAATAAATATCAAGGTGTATAAAAATGTTTATATCTTTTGACTCAATATTCCAAATTCTAGGTATTCATTTTTAAAACTTATCTAGAAAATTAGAAAAACACTATGTACATATATATCTATATACAATACATATATAGGAATATATATTGATCTATAATTAGTTATAAGATGTAGTTGTAGCATATAGTTATATATATTATATATATTCAGTTTTTTAGTTGTGGGCTGAATCATGCCTCCCCCAAATTCATATGTCGAAGTCCTAACTCCCTATAGCTCAGAATGTAACCGTATTTGTAGATAGGGTCTTTAAAGAAGTAATTAAGTTAAAATGAGGTCTTTAGGTGGGCTCTAATCCAGTATGACTGTTGTCCTTGTAAGGAATGGAAATTTGGACCCAGACATGCACACACACGCAAAAGAAAGATGACATGTAGACAGAGAAGATGTTCATCTACAAGTCTAGGAGAGAGTCCTTAGAAGAAATTAACTCTGCCAGCACCTTGATCTTAGACTTCTAGCCTCCAGACATGTGGGAAGATCAATTTCTGTTGTTTAAACTACCCAGTCTGGCACTTTGTTATGGCAGTGCTAGCAGACTAATACATGTTTAAATGTGTATGTCTATGCAGATTAATTATAAGACTAAATAATATCTAAATAAGCAATAGCAGGAAGATATTTAGATTTAAATTGGTGTTTCAGCGTGTTGGACTATTATGTAGTCCTTAAAATGAAAACTAAGAGACTTTATTGAAAAGAAATTGCAATAGGACATAAACAAACAATAGAAAATTATCCAGCAGTCAAAAGAAATAAAACTGCATACATTCACATGCACAATTCTCCAAAACATAACACTGAATGATTTAAAAAAAAAAAAATGTGATTTATCATTCGATACCATTAATATAGATGGAAAAGCACATTCACAATGAATAGTTTATATTGCTCATGGATAGATATCCCCTTAGATAAAGGTAGATAATATGTATTGGAAGAAAACACCTTAAGTGTATGAGCGTGGGTGGCTATGGGTAGAGTCTGGGACTGGGATCTACAAGGAGGGGAACTAGCCAAGGAACTAAATATCCTGAGGAGCACAGATGAACTGACAAAGATAATATGCCTGGAGGCAAAGGCAGTCAAGGAGGTTTGATTGTATCAATCCACCTCTGCCTCTGAAATGTATCTGGAAACAAATAGATGGTAGTGAAAGACCAGAAAACAAAAAATTCTAATCTATAGTGAAACCGCTATAACAGAATTTATAGGGCTGAACAGGAAATTAAATAACAGAGGCGCCTAAGTGGCTCAGTTAAGTGTCTGCCTGTGGCTCAGGTCATGATCCCGGGGTCCTGGCATGAAGCCCCGTATTGGGCTCCCCACTTAGCTGGAAGTCTGCCCTTCTCTCTCTCTTCCTCTCTCCCTCTGCCCCTCCCCACTGCTCGTTCTCTCTTTCTCTCTGTCAAATAAATAAAATCTTAAAAAAGAAAAAAGAAAGAAATTGAATAACAGAAAAGTATAAGTAATGATGGTAACTGAGGGTAAACTTAATTCTTTTTGTGTTGATGAGAGATTTTTTCCTTTGGTTGTTATTTTATCCTATAAATCAAATTCCTGAGGCAAAAATGAAAGAATAAAAAGTGGCCTTTAGTCCAAAATCCTCACTGAGGTATTTTGTTCTTTCCAGAGGAAAAAATAACCTGGCCGTTGTTATCCAAAATTTATCCAAAAATTCAAGCAAAAACTCTACAGTGACCTAAATTATGTGTGCAGTCGAAACCCGAAGTGAATTTGCCACTAGAGCTCTGCTGAGTTTTGTCTTTTTCATTCTGTTCTCTTTATGTTTTCTTGCTCGCAATTCCATCTCCCTCTCTCCTGCTCTCCCTCCCAACAAACACCTAAAATAAGCTTTTGGACTCCCTAGCTTCTCCGTGTACCCTGCTGTCAAATGTAGTAAAGAGAACAAAGAAAAACCAATTTGATTCTGACTGCTCTGAGACCTTCGGTAGTCATCTCAGTCACTCGGGGAGAAGAGAAATCCTGCCCACAGATGCCAAGTCGCTCCCCGCCCACGTGCCCTGCGCGCATGCGCAGCGCACGCAGCGGCCGCGCCAGCAGAATTCCGGGAGTGGGCTCTCCGTGGTTGAGAGAATCCAGGGGAGGAGACTACTGCACGTGGAGGTGGCCGTTTCCTGTGCTGTTTTTGAGAGTAGATCAAATTTCAAGGCTTTTAAGTATAGTCAGCTATGATTTTTTTTTTTCCACCTCGAGGTGAAAAGCTTAAGTACTGGAGCAGTGATTCTCAACTCCCCATGCACATTACAGTCACCTGGGATGTTTTCAAACATGTCAGAGTGTGCGTGCCAAACTCAGACCCAGTGAATCAGAATTGCTGGGGGTGGGTCACGGGTATGGGGAAATCAGATGTGCATCCAGGGCCATGAACCGCTGGGCTAGAATCCTCATTTATTCAGGGGAGCTCTTCTGTAATAAATAGAGTCACCGTGTTTAGCATTAGTGTCAGCCCTCTACCATCAGATGTCAGGAGACTCTCATCTGTTTCTCTGTCAGCTTGGATATTGAAAAAGAGGAGCATAGTGATGGGATTATTTCTTTTTAGAATGAGACCTTATTCTGTTGTTAATACGATTTAAAATTGAAATGAATGAATTTATAGGCACAAGGCACTCTTTTATATTGCTAATCAGAAATATGTGAAAATATTTCCCCATATTATTAAAAAGCAAAGTAGATCAAGATATTTTTAAAAACTGATTCTCTAGAAGCCTTTCAGAAATGTAGGACATAGTAACAGTGTAAATAGGGGTGTCTGTGTGACTCAGTCGGTTAAGCCTTTGCCTTTGGCGGAGGTCATGGTCCCAGGGTCCTGGGATCAAGCCCCTACTGGACTCCTTGCTCCGCAGGAGCCTGTTTCTGCCTCTCCCTCTGCCTGCCCTCCCCCTGCTTGTTCTCGTTTTCTCTGTCAAATAAATATCAAATAAACAAATAAAATCTAAAAAAGAAAAGTGTAAATAAATATTCTTCTCAGAGTTTAACTAAGACAAGATGTCAGATTTTGATCTCAATTGCATGCTTTTCCCCTAGTTGCATTAAGTAATTAATTTAGAGAGACTAGAGAGAAGGGAACTCAGACAGAGGTTGAATACCCTTCTTTCATGGGTACAAACATGCTATGTCTCCCATCTTTTAAAAAACAACAAAACTCATTGATCTTATATCCTTTCTAGGTGACATCCCATATCTGTATCCCTTTAGAAAGAGTAGTTTATAATTGCTGTTATTCATTCTCATTTCTCCTGTTCCCGTTCTTACTTTAACCCTTTTGAGCCAAGTTTTGTCCTTACATTCTACTGAATTATCTTTTATAAAGGTCACTGATAACCTCCTTGCTTTCAAAAACAATGGTTACATCTCAGCCCATGTCTTACTTATCTCATCAGTAGAATGTATCAACGTTATTAGTTTCTTGATCCTTTACTCGGCATCTGGGATGTCACTTTCTCATGATTCTCGTCGCATCTCCTGGAGTGCTCTTCTCTTTGCTGTGCTGGTTCCTCCTCATCTCCCTGATGGTTCATATTGGGTTGCCCCAGGGCTCCCTCCCCTTCCCCCTCTATACCCTTCTTCTAGAGCTGATGAGATTTCATATATCCTAAAACTCCACATATATTAATGTCTACCCATTTATATTTCCATCTTCTACCTTTTTCCTAAAGTATAGACTCATTTGTCAATACATCCTCTTCGATATTAATAATCATCTTTAGTTTAATACATACAAAATGAACTCTTATTTTTTCTCCTCCAAAGTATTCCTCCCGCAATCCTCCCTATCTTTGTAAATGGCCACTTCATTCTACCAGTTGCTTAGCCAAAAATCTTGCCTTCATCTCTAATTTCTTTCTTCAGTACTCCATATCCAATTTATTAGCTAATCCTGACAGCTTTACCTTTGAAATTATCTCGAATACTACCACCTCCATTGCTACCAACCCTTTCCTGACTACCATCACCTGTCATCTGGATTATTATAGTAGCCTACTTATTGTCCTTTGTGTTCCCATCGTTGCCAGCCCTTCTCCTCCAGTCCTCTCACCCCCACTGCACAAAGCAGCACACAACTCCACACATAAGCCACGTATATCATTCCTTGTTCAAGACCCTTGCAAGCTGGAACGCCTGGGAGGGACAGTCAGTTAAGTGTTTCCCTCCTGGTTTCCCCTGAGGTCGTGATCTCAGGGTTGTGACATTGAGCCATGTTGGGCTCTGCACTTAGCATGGAGTCTGCTTAAAAGACTCTCTTTCCCTCTCCCTCTGCCTCCCACCATCCCCCACCCCACTCAGGCCAGCATCCTCACACAGCCGGCCCTCTCTCTCTCAAATAAAGAAACGAATGTTAAAAACAGAACAAAACAAAAAAAACCTTGCAAGCCTCCCCCATGGTTCAGAATAGAGACCAAATCCTCGCGGTGACCTTTGAGGCTCCACATAACTGGGCCCTACCACCTTTGGCCTCTTCTCTTAGAACTGTCATGTATGCTTACTGGCCACAGCACACTAGCCTCCTTTCTGTTCTCAAACACTCTTAGCTTTTGTCCTCCTTTTCTGGAATGTTCTACTTCCTTGCTCTTTCCTTTTCCAGAATGCTGTATTTCTAGGAGGCACATAACTTACATCCTTGCTTCCTTCTCTACAAGTGTCACCTCCAGAGAAGTTCCCTGTGACCATCTCATCTAAAATAGCAATCTTTTTCTACCTCTCTTCCTTACCTTAATCCTGACCACTTTTTTTCTTCATAGCCCTTATCAACTGACGTTATATATTCTTTTAGAATTTGTTGTCTCTTGGGGCGCCTGGGTGGCTCAGTGGGTTAAAGCCTCTGCCTTCAGCTCATGTCGTGATCTCAGGTTCCTGGGATTGAGCCCCGCGTTGGGCTCTCTGCTCAGCAGGGAGCCTGCTTCCCCCTCACTCTCTGCCTGCCTCTCTACCTACTTGTGATCTCTCTCCTCTCTGTCAAATAAATAAATAAAATCTTAAAAAAAAAAAAAAGAATTTGTTGTCTGATCCCCCCATTGTTGTAAGCTCCACAAGGCTATTTTGTTCACGGTTTTATCAATAGCATCAAGAACAGTGCATGCCAAATGGTAAATGTTCAATAAATATGTACTGTCTGAATTGTAACTCTGATTTCTCTGATTTTTAGAAAATTTCTTTCCCAGTCCATATTCTGAGTTTCTATTATTTGATCACTTATTCTTTGTGCTTTTTAAAAGATCTTATTAATTTATTTTAGAAAGAGAGAGGGAGAGCAGGTTGCATGGGGTGGCAGGAGGGGCAGAGTCAGAGGGAGGGGAAGAGAAAGACATAGACTCCCCACTGAGCAGGGAGCCAGAAGCTGATCTCAGTCCTAGGACCCTGAGACCATGACCTGAGCCAAAGGCAGATATTTAACTAACTGAGCCACCTAAGTGCCCTTATTCTTTGTATTTTAAACTAAAATACATTAACAGATTCCCCCAAACCCTGTATAAATATCTCTTATTAGGTACATTTCAGCACCATATTTCACTGAATATAAGACCTTATCAATTATAAGATGCATGACTATTTTATATGCCACTAATAAAAAAAATACTGCCATTTATATAGCATGCTATTTATTCTAAGAAACATCTTTATTTATGAATTACTAAAATTTAAAAAGTGAATGTCTGTTAGAATTAATGAAATATGGCATTAAGCATCTTCCATGTGGCAGATATTATTCCTCTAGTCCCTATATTAAGAGGTACAGAGACTGGTAAGGGGCGAGACAGTTGTGTGTGTGTTCTAATAATGTGGGCCATGGTCAGTGGTATTAAAGAAAGGAGGAAGGTAGCCATAGAGATTGTTTTGTTGTGCATGTTTCGTATGCTGGAAGGCAGGATGAAAGCTGATTTTATCTAAATGAGTCTCTTACTTTGTGCTTCTTTTTTTTCTTTTAACCTCATTTTGTGGCTATTGAGAAGTGTCTACTTTTTAAGGGATAAACATAAATGATAAAAATAGCACAGAACACAAAGACCAAGACAAATAATTTTCAAATGAATCCAGCCAATTTTTAAAACAAATAAAGCCCAGTGTTATATTTTGTAAAAGTGCCCATTTCATTTGCGTTCATTTCAAAAGCATTTAAGCTTTCCCAAAAGGATGTTTCTGGTGAATAAAATGGAAATCCAAGATGAAAAACTGCCAGGTCAGTTATCAGAGCATTTGATTTATTGCTGAGAGGCAGTTAACTTCAACTGTGCATGTCTGCAAGTCATTGTATCATCTGCAGAGTTTCTCTTGAAATCACTTGTACATAGATACTGAATCACTTTACATGGCAGCTGGCTGTAAAGGATCCAGGGCTTAAGACATCATGCAATATTAGATTAGCAATAGTGTTTTACAGAGACATTATCACCGAGAACAAAGACATTGAAGGACAAAGAACAATTCCATTCTAAGCTATACATTGGATTCCTATCCAACAAGAAGTGTTTTCAGTGTCTACAAAGAAGACAAAATGTCTTTTCTCATAAGGCAGATCTTTTCCATAGTGATCCTTTTATACTTAGCCCTTACCTCACATTTAATATTATTTATCATTATAATATTATTGATCTTCCGTTCCTGAAAGCCCTAGATTATGTACACTGAAAACTTGGGAGAAAGCAAAAAAGAAACTTTAAAGTATATGCAAGGCACTCTTCTCTCCTACCTCTTGAATCTTTTGTTGGACTCTTTGACTCCTATACCTTTATTAGACTGATCAGTATACTGCAGTATGGGAAGAAAAAGTTTCAAAACAAGTGGAATATTAGGGTCTATGTAAGAATGGGCTTAAGTTACCTGGAAAGGGACGTCTAAGATCAGGGAGGGAACTAAAGGTATACAGAGAAAGAAGGAGAAATGAGTTGGGATTTGACAGCTGGTGGCTGAGAGAAGGTTTAGGCAGTTTCCATTAGAAGTGGATCTTTGGGGAGGGGGGAGCACTAAAGGAAAAGAAGCTTTGGTATGTTGTATATGCTACACACTCACCTGTATGCTGCTTCTACCTCTTGAAACTTTAGTGAAAACCTATAGTCTTTCCAATGCTTTCTGGAGTTAAGTTTGTAAGATTTTTTTAAGCGGGGGGAGGAGGTGATAGTATATCAAGATTGGCCGTAGGGTGAATGCAAAGCAGTGTAAAAGTATAGATTTATTTGAGTCCCATCGACTTCCCTTCCCAAAACTCAATAGAACAGCAGGCCCATCTTGGCTGAAATGCAGAGTATGCCCAGTTTGCTGGGTTTGTCTGATGGCCTCCCCCTCACCCGAACTCAGCACCTCCACTGAGGTGCCACTGGCTCCTGAGCTGCCCACTTGTACTGGCCCATGGTCTCACATCTTCCATCCCATCCACTGGAGGTACCATGTCCCAGGTCCTGCCCCGTTAGAGACACAGTAAGGGAGTGGCCAGTTAGAGAGTATGGTAGGGGAATGTAGTGGTTAAGAACATGGGGTATGGCATCAAAGAGACCCAGATTTGAATTGGCTCTGACTCTTCCTAGTTATATGAAATTGGAAAAGCCACTTAATCTCAGCCATTATTTTCGTCAGGTAAAAGAAAGTGAATGCCTACCTCTTGATGGTGGTGAAAGAATTTAATAAAATAGTATTTGGACAGTGGACACTATTGTTTTGATTTCCCCAGCCCTTCTTTCCTTCTTCTGGTGACAGAGTCTGTCCCCAGTTCAATGCTTTATATCCCAGCTATGGTGAGTCCATCTGAATCTATCCCTGGTATATGTTTCATCCTGGAGCTAAAGAGAGGATAATCCTTTGGTGTTCTTGTCATGATCCAGACCTCATGATGGCCATGTCTTCTGCTCTGTGGAAAGACCAGGCTGAACGAATCAAGCTAAAGACCGGTTTCGAGTAATAGGGCAGGTTAGGTTATTTAGATCAATTCATACTCTTAAAAAAAATGCGGTGAAATATTTTTTTTTCCTTAAAATCATTGGGGAGCTAAAGATATAGTAAGGTTACAATCTAAGAATCGGAATGAGGGGAAGCTGTTTATACTCATAGAGGATTGTAAAACTGAGCTTCTGTTTTGATTAAGTCAGTGGTACAGGGGGACATAAATCCAATCCTAAAATCCATCCAAGTTGGAATGTTTAACAGCAGAATGGTCCTCTTAAAGCTAAGGCCCCAAAGGGCTTATACCCCTAAGGGCTTATACTCCTAAAGGCTATGACCTTAGAGTAACAGTAACTTGAGTAAACCTGACTCCCCATCTCACTATCACTACCCACCAGAAGAGACTGCAAAGAGAAGTTCTCTTGAAATGGTGCAGGACAGAAGAGGGAAAAGTCCCTGAGAATTTATAACTACAAGCTAGCCTTCCTGCAGTTTGCAGCCCCAAATCATATCACCTAAACAGCCCAAAAAACCTTAAGTCCAAATTTAGCTTAAAGTGGTCCTGGACTGGTAAAGATGTGTGGCAAAAGCAAAAGAAAATCCTCACCAAAGAAATATTTTATTGTAGGCCTTAAAGACCTCTTACAAATGATTTTCCAGTAAAAATATGTGGATTTCACAGTAAAAAATAACAAAACCCACAAGGAAACAAAGCAATATGAGTGAAACTTCCAAATAATAAGCAAGAGAAACAAAACTAGAGACCTCAGATGTAAGATAGTAGCCAAGGATTATTTTTTATTATTTTTTTATTTTTATTTTTTTAGGATTATATTTTATTTTTTTAATATAGGATTATTTTTTTAAAATGTGTAACATAGTTAAGCAAAAAAAGGCAGGCTTGTAAACATCAGAAAGCAAATTTTAACAAATTTCAAAAGATTGAATCCATATGGCACATGTTCTTGGACCACAGTGCAATTATAAATTTGAAATAAAAATTAAAAAGACAATAATAATGTTCCTATGTATTTGATTTTTAAAAGAAACAATATTTATAAATTAATAGAAAAAACTATGGACATCAGAAAATATTTTTAACAGGATGATATTGTTTTCAAATAAAACAAGTAAACAGGTAAAACTTGCAGGGTATATTGAAAGTCAAATTTGAAGGAAATTTATAGTCTTAAAATACAAATAATTCCAAAAAATAAAGGTTAAAAATTAATGAGTCAAACATCCATCCCAAGAAGTTAGAAAAGAGGAAAATAAAGCCAAGAAAGTAGAAAGAAGAAAAAAATAAATATGAGAACAAAAATAAATAAAATATAAAACAAACATGTGATAGAGAGGATTCAACAAAACCAAAAGGTGGTTCTTTAAAAATGCTGATCTGAATTATAAGCCTCTCATAAATCTTGTGAAGAAAACAGATTTCTGAGTCCAAGATGGGGCACAGCATCTATATATTTTTACAAAGGTCTATGGCTTAGCAGACACATGAGAAGATGCTCAATATCACTCATCTTCAAGGAAATACAAATCAAAACCACAATGAAATACCACCTCACACCTGTCAGAATGGCTAAAATTAATAACACAGGAAACAACAGGTCATGACGAGGATGTGGAGAAAGGAGAACCCTCTCACACTGTTGGTGGGAATACAAACTGGTACAGCCACTATGGAAAACAGTATGGAGACTCCTCAAAAAGTTAAAAACAGAGCTACCCTACGACCCAGCAATTGCGCTACTAGGTATTTACCCAAAGGATGCAAAAATATTGATTTGAAGGTCTACATGCACCTGGATGTTTATAGCAACATTATCAATGATAAGAACTATAGAAAGATCCCAAATGTCCATTGACTGATAATGGATAAAGAAGAAGTATATATATATATATTATATATATATATAATATATATATGATGGAATATCACTGAGCCACAAAAAAGAATGAAGTCTTGCTGTTTGCAATGATGTAAATGGAGCTAGAGAGTATTATGCTAAGCAAAATGAGTCAGAGAAAGACAAATACCATATGATTTCACTCGTATGTAGAATTTAAGAAACAAAACAAACATGGTGGGGAAGAGAGGGAAAACAAGAAACAGACTCTTAACTATAGAGAACAAACTGAATCACTAAATTCTATACCTGAAACTAATATGACACTGTATATTAACCAAGTAGAATTTACATAAAAACTTGGAAAGAAAAAAAAGAAGCTCTATGGCTTAACACTTTCACATCATGTCAAACAAAAACCAATTACAAAGTTGTGATTTATTCAAATTTTTGAAAGGTTAAGGTTCAAATAGACATATTTACAATAAAAAAGATGAAGTCTAGGTGGTGATTATTTATTCTTCTGTGGTCCTTACTGTCTCTTATCCTCTTATTTAGGTTACTCTTATTTTAGGGACTTCACAGATTTGAAAGTGAAATAGCCAGCATGACTGGGCCATTCTCCCAGATTTTATCAGCTGCTTTTCCAGAAAGGCTCTCTAACTCCCTTAAAAGGCCTGGAACTGTGGGGCTCCCTGTCTTCTTCTCTCAGAAGTGGTAAAATTCGAAAGTAGGCAATATTTGCCTTGAGGACCATCTCTCTTCCTTAAAGTCTCCATCTCTTTTCCACATAGACCCATCCTCCAAGATGCTGCTTCTTCCTCTTGAATACCTTCTTTTTACAACACCCCAGTTTGTACTGCTGTACTCAAATAATTTCTGGGGTTCTGGACCTCCTTTGATAGTCCCATTTCTAGAAGGATCCTAATTTCAGCTAGCTTTTGTGATAAGCTAATTTGTTTAAGATGTTAATAACCAAAGTGATTTAAGTATTACCTCCTTGAGGCTGGCAGTTACTCAGCTTCTAGAGAAATAAGATTGATCTAAACATATCTAAGGCTTTATTTGGATCTTGAAAAGAATAGTGTTAAATGACCAATTTCATCTTTTTAGAGACTCATGGATACGGAATCTTCTCAGAACTAAGGCTAGAAAATGTTCTGTTTGCCATAATCAGGAGTGACTGAAAGAAGTCTAATGAAGTTTTAAAGAAACCATCTCAGTGGTGTGAGAAATGTGTGTATGAATCAGAAATGTGTAATGATTTACTTTTCTTCTTTAAAGTAAGCATTTTGGGGGTTATATAATCTTGGTCCATAAAAAATCACTAGTCTGATATTGTAAAATTATCATGACTTCAGTCTTTATCAAGAATGTGAAGTGTATACAAATAGGACAAAAAACATTGTCCTAAGAAAGATTTGAAGGTTAGTGTAAGTGAATTCAATAGAAAATCTTTGCAAGACTGCTAATGTTAGTGATAGGAATGGATTTACTTTCATACAAAATCACACTGTTGCCTCCAGATGTTTGTGTCACCACAAGTGACCTTTGATGCCTGAAGTTAATATACATGCACATGACTATTTTCTCAGTTGTAAATAAGGGTTAAAATGCTAAGGTATACTTAGTTAACACTTTCAGGTATTTTATTTATTACATTGATAAGAAGATGAATAAGAGTCCTTAATTTCATGAATACAAGAAATGGAAACCCAGCAAGGCAAAGTGACTTTCCTATAGTCGCAAAGGAAGGTGGTGGCACATTTCCAATATATTTGATCTGTCCCTTCTTGCTAGCCAACGGTTCATTTAACCAGCTAATGCACAGCAAACTCTGGGATTTGCTCACATAATTTTTTCTTTTTCGAAAGAGGTGTGAAAACACTCACTTAAAGTGTTAAGGTTGGGCAGTGAAGCCAGATGTGGGCAGATGGCAGAGTATGTGTGAACAGCCCTGACTCTTGCAAGGTCAGTAGAAGGCTGTGGGGGCACTCATCTGACATTCTCTTCAACTCTCTAATCTTTCAAGGCACAGTAGGAGGGAAGAGCCTTCCTGCTTTCCCAGGACAACCAGGATTAAGTGAAAATACATGTTTGTGAAGGTCAGCGAAGGACCTGGAAAGAGAAGATGGTTGGTCCTGATGCTTGCATTCTCCACTTCCTGTTGTCAGTTAGCCCCTCACTTGCCCTTTGATCATGACCAGGCATGCAGATTGACATGGACACAAGGTCACATATACAAAGTTATTCATTGTAACATTCTTATAACAGGGGCAAAGGAAGCAAGCCTGCTGTCCATCAGTAAGGTTGTGGACAGATTGTGATTTATTCAATAATGGGAAATTTTAAGGTAGTTAAAGTAAATGAGTTAGATCTAGAGAATCAGTAAGTCTTAAAAGCATATTGTAGAAAAATTAAATGAAATGGAAGTTGCTGTTATCTTTTGACACCATCAAAGTAGATGTTCTGTGTCTTCCTTGACATTGTAAACCCTTCTTCATGTTGTATCTTTGCAGCACGAAGACCAATGCTTACATAAGGGAAGTCCTGAATAAGTAGGTCTTCAAGTAATTAATGAGTACATTGAACAAAACTAAGTAAGGCACTTAGAAGTTAGACTGCCCCAGATGTCAAAAATGTATGTGTTATTTAGGTAATACCAGAAAGTGGGCTATTAGTCAGAGATGTTTGAGAAAAGGTTATATGCATATCTACCATTTTGTAGCCTGAACTGCCTGGATAATTTTGCCACAGTAAAGTTTTTTTCAGAGTAATTGATCAAAATGTGTAAAAGTGTTTTAATAATTAGACATACTTCTCTGAAGAAGTGTAAGAAACCTGAAGCTTAACCTCAATAGAATGGGCACAATGGGCTTTAAAATCTACTTCACCAGAAACAATGAAGATAAATAACCTAATGTATGGGAAGTCACTTTGAGCTTTTTGGAAACTGCTATATGAATCAAATATATCATAAATACTAATAATCCATATTTGCAGTCTGCCAGATTGTTAGCAGTGTTACACTGATGCCTAAGTTCCAAGAATAGAATTTCTCTAGTCCCAAAAAGTTAAAAAAAATGAAAAACCAGTAAATCCGATGACAAATAATGATTATTGTGTCCCATAATTGTTATTTCTTAGCATAGTTGTTAATTACCACATTACCACAGAACTCTTAACACTTCACATTATTTTGTCCTTGGAGGCAATTTCATGCTTACTAACACTTGAAGCTACTAACACTAACACTTGATGCAGCAGAAGTTTGGGTTTTTCAGATTATAAATATGAAGACTAGTGGAGTTCCAAAAGAAGCAATCTAGTGGTAGCTTCCTGAAGTAGAGATTGATTTTTAGAGGTTTAAAGGGAGAGAGGTGAATGCGAAGATGATTATGGACCAAATGTGGAAAGAACCATAGTTAACGTGGTTAAGTCATTATCTAAATCAAGAATGTGTTTTACATGAAAGGGCTCAATAAAAATAATAGAAAAAACATCATTTTTATAATATTTATAACTTAGACAAAATATTGATTTTATAGTAGGACTATAAAATAGTTGTTTTAAATATTTAAATATTGTTTAAATATTTAAAACATTTTTGAAATAAATATATTTTTCACATATATACACATATATGAAATATACTCATACTTATAAAATTTCAATATATTTATTTTATTATCAATTTATTATAACAGCTATTATATTATTAGATTTGTTTATTATTTTATAAATTTAAAATCTATAAATCAAATAAAAATATTAGCATCCATTACATCAGTATACATTTAATAAAAATTTCAAAAACCTTCTTTATATCAATTACCTCAACATTACAAATATAAAAGCAGCTAATAGTACTTATAATATATTTATATAATTTCTCTAATTCTCTTTATTAATAGCATTTTCTGAAAAAAAGTTTTTCAATGTAGTCCTTTTTTTTTTTTTTTATCAAAATGCCTGAAATCTTCTTCAGAGTTCAAATTATGGTTAATTGTATTTTCATTTGATTCATTTCGATGGACCATGATATTTTCAATAGAGAAAATACTATTTCTTTAGGTGCTGATGTAACTGGTAAATTCAGAGAAAATTCTGACAAATGAAGGATAATGCCAATTACATTTTTTTACATTACATGTCAGAATATTTCCTCAAGTACTTATTGCCTCCATTTAGATTATCTTTCTTCAGCAAATATTTTTATAAGGCAAAACTCATCAGTAAGCTGCCTCTCCTCATTATTCATGTGGATGTTTTGCCAAATTTAGATAGTACAATATCTTTAAGTTTTATGAATTTTATTTCATTCCAGGACAAAATACAAATTTGTATGATTAAAAGATAAACTATATCAAAACTTTCTTTTTAAATCAAGATATTCCAAAGTACAATTATTTAACTTCAAAATTATATCTTATACACTGATAGAACTCTCTTGGTTTAATTTGTTAATTTCCATTTTTGCTTTTATAGGATACATTAAATATTTTGTATTTACACATTTTTTATTAACTGAAATTAGTTAAAAACTTCAAAGTTAAACTTTAGTCACTCCATTTGTTGGTTATTTGACTAAAGATGTCTGATTTTGAACAAAATACAACACTAAACAGTATAGAAGATTTGTCTTCAAAAAGGTGTAGGGGCACCTGGGTGGCTCAGTCAGTTAATTGTCTGCCTTTGGCTCAGGTCATGATCCCAGGGTCCTGGGATTGAGCTCCGCATCGGGCTCCATGCTCAGTGGGGGACTCAGCTTCTCCTGCTGCCCCTCCCCTCTGCTCATGCTCTCTCTCTGGCTCTCTCTTTCTCTCAAATAAATAAATAATGAATCTTGGGGGAAAAAGCCTAATACCATGGTAGAACATTAGGTTGACTTAAAAATCAGTCCTTTAAAGGGTCAAACATTTTAAAAATCTAATTTTTCACAGGCAGCCAAAAGAGAAATTGCATACTACCATGCTAAATTTTTTAACATTGGCTCTGAACCATGCCTCCCCCAATTCCAAGTGTATTTCTGATCTATAGATTTCTTAATTTAGTAAAAATATTGTTTTTTTCTATGATGCCTTATTCACCAAAATTTTATTTGTATATTCACGACAAAAGCAATAAATTTTCCTTCAATGATGAACTTTTAAATGATTTCACATTCACAGTAATGAGCTTTATTTTATTTTTGACAGAATGAAACTATAAAATACTGTAATTTCATGAATTAGATTAAAAAACAAAATTATTAGTGAATTTAATTGATTTTCTATTGAAGCCTTTAATGATACTGATGTCATGCTGATATCATTTAACTATTTACACTTCTTTTTCTATTATTGGAGCCAACATTTTAGCAATTAATGATTCATTTCTTACATGTGCACAAAAACTTGGATATATGAGTGAAGCAGTTATTTGATCTAAATGAGAAATCATGCTTTATGAAGTCTTATGTAAACTTAGCACCTGCAACTTTGTGTGTTAAATCATTTTCTTTGGGCACAGTATTTCTAAAATCCTACTGATTTTTTGGTAGATACTGCTGCTTTTTTATCATATTTGTATCTTCTAGTTCTGAAATAGTGTTGTCATTGTGGTTCCAATGTTGTTAAATGTTAGCAAGTATCTTGTGCAAGTTCCATATGCATCATAGTCATGAACTTTTATTTATTTATTTATTTATTTATTTATTTATTTGAGAGAGAGAGAGAGAGCACAAACAGGGGGAGGAGGAGAGGGAAGGGAATAGAATCTTAAGTAAACTCCATGCTAAGTGCAGAGCCTGATGCAGGGTTCTAACTCACTACCCTGAGATCATGACCTGAGCTGAAACCAAGAGTCAGAAGCTTAACGGACTGAGCCACCCAGGTGCCACAGTTATGAACTTTTTAAAAGTTCATTGCTTCTTTTTTTTTTTTTTTTTGCCTTTTCAAGTTTTTATTTTTATACACTTTTTTTATATTAAAAAGAAAAGCATAATTATGACAAATTACAAAGTACTAAAGTAGGACTAGAATAATGAATGAATCACTTCAGCCTAGAAAGCAGATACCCTCAATAATATTAAAGTTATAATACAAGCTCATGCAAGTATTTTATATTTTTTTGTCCTTTTAAATGTGATATTCTAGCACATGGTAAAGATAACATACTATGAGCATAAGGTGGAACCTTCTCTACAAAGCCAGATGACAAGTTTTTCTCTCCAGTGAGAAATGGGCTATAAGTTCTGATCTTCTCTGCCTCTCCCATTAACATGGCTGAAGGAGAGGGTGGGGCCAGTTCATTGCTTCTTAAACGATTTATTGCAAAAGAGAAAAGTGTTACCAAAAAAGTAAATCAATATTTGTAGAACTGCTTAGCTTCCGTTCTCTATATATTTCAAGCTTGCCTAATCTACTTTTGTTCATGTTTCTCAGCAACCTGCTGGGTAGAGGTCCAGGAGCTTTGTGCATCTTAGAGTGGCCAGCCGAGTTAACAATATCAGATACTTTTCTCCCCACCATTAGAGAACAGAATGAGGTGGGTGTCCCCAACTACTTGTATCTAAGCATGCTTCAATTTATTAGCAAGAGCTCTATGTGCTCTCCTTTAAAGTAGGGTATGGTAGATCAGTATAATAATGGCCTCCAATGAAGCCTGCCTTTCTGTGTGAATGCTCTTCTGCAATGGAATGTTGTCACTCTTTAATCAAGAGATGGGATGTGTTTATCCACTCTCTTAATCTGAGTTGACCTTATGTCTTGCTTTGACCAGTAGAATGTATTAGAGGTGATGTTGAGTGAATTCTGGAGCCTAAGCCTTAATAGGAAGTCTTCCAGCTTTTACCTTGGAACCCTGAGACCATTATGCTATGAAGAAGTCCAAATCAGAGGCCACATGGAGGGGAATCAAAGCATGCCATCTGACAGCCAGCACCAAGGCTGCAGACATATGAGTGAAGCCATTTCGGGTATTGCAACCTATCCCAGTCACCAGCTAAATGCAGCCACACAAGTAAGCCCTGATGAGATTAGTAGAAGAGCTACTAGTCAATCCACAGAATTGTGAAAAATAATACATCATGGTTTAATATGGTTTATTATTTTTAGTCACTATATTTGGAGTGGTTTGGCATGTAGCAATAGATAGCTAATACATAAGGTGTTAAATTCTATCTGGAAAGGGTAAGCCAACGAAGGATGAATTGTCACTGGCCATCTTTCACATTTAACTACATGTTAAGTGTGAACTGTGATCACTACATGTGTGTTTTGCATACTACTAGATGACACTTTATCAGAAACTGAAAGTACAAAATGGAGGTCTGTTAAAACTCACCCTTGGTTCTTTTAATGTCACTATTAATAATGCATCATTAAAAAATGTTTAATGCATTCTGGACTAATAGTAAAGCAAAAGAGATACCAAGATACCAGGCGCAAACCATGACTATCCCAGGCAAATGGAACATTTTGTCATATTAGCCATAGTCCAAAGTGAATTTCTGATCATCAGAGAATCAGGGTTCTACCAATTCTATGAAAAATCCAAATAGAAGGATCTTGGAAGTGCTCAAAGTTCCATTTGTCCCAATCTGGACACACAGGAAATTGTTTTCTTACTCTTCCTTGACAAACTCACAGTTAAAATAGGGCTCTGTGAGCTTTCACCTACATAGTGAGAAAATAAAATATCAGTTTTCTTAGTAGTAAATATAGTTAGATTTTGTTCTTCATGAGACTGATGGTTTTTAAAACCTATCCTGATATGTTCTCCCAGTAAACCCCTCAGAGCACTGGAATATCTGTGAGCTAAAAATTATCCCACATTGAAAACTGTTTAAGGCATTTTGATAAACTCCTCACCGAATTTTTGAAATCTTACTTTTCTTATGTGTTCTTTACTTGTCGTAGTGTGTTGTACCAAAATGGAAAGTTAATTAATTTTTGAATGGTGGAAGGGAAAGGGTAATTTCCTAAGGCTGTTTTTAATTCCATTTTCTCTAAGCGTGTGATTTTTTGTATCTGCAATAGCTGGCATTCAAAAAAACTGAGGGGTTTTGAAATTACTTCTGCCTACAAACAAGTGTTAAAACAAAACAGTTTTTTACAGGATGCTGGCTAAGTACATGAACACATAGTAGCACACACATACAAGCCCACGTTCTTCACATAAATATTTGTAGGGTGGTTAGTAGAATTGTTCTCACTTAGTGTGGCCATCGATCTTTGGAAACCTGTTGGAACTTCTCCTGTGGTGTGTGTCCTAAGTGTTTCTGATAAATGTAAGTCATCATCGAGAAGGCTCAGTGTAGCACCCAGCACATAATAGGATTATGCAAGTGCATGCCCACTCTGCCCAAGACTGCTGGAGCAAAGAAATCAGGCATTCCCAAAATGCTCCATCAAGGGCTTCTTTTTTTAGTTTTCCCCCCAGAAAGCACTACTTTTTAAACTTTTACTTTCCTGATTCTTTTTAGTATTGAATAATGTGCAAGTTTCTTTGTAATAATTCATTTGGTGAGTAGCATTTATCACATAGGACTGCGTCACAAGTTCTATATTGTATAACTCTGGCTTTCGCAATTTGAACTTTTTCTTATACTGTTGTAAATCTAAATATTCTTTAAATACACACACACATACACACACACACCCAGTTTCACATAGGGGAAGAATTCCTGAATGTCAAAAGCTACCGATATCATTGTGGGAATTCAAAATCCTTCATGTTTCAAAATCCTTCCTGTGACCAATTTAAATTCTGGTACAGATTATAAAATTCAACTTAAATGGGATAAGGAAAAGAGGAGGGTAAAAAGTAGGGTCTGAGGTTAACAACCCATGACTAGATCCACTGGTTAAATTGGAATTTGTCTAATCATTGATTAGACAAAAATCCTCAGGGGAAAAAAGAAATATATGGGAATGAGTTGTTTAAGCCTAGAAGAAGACCTGGTATGATCACAATGATAATGACCCAGAATGGGACAGTCACTCCTAGTTACTGACAGAATCAAAGACGGCTTAGACCTTTCTTGGGAGAATGTTAGAAAATTCTTTTTTTTTTTTTTTTCTAAAAGAAGCATGTTATTTCATCAACAGATTGCAGATACCACCAGCCACAGTCTATTAGATAGGTTGTCTCTTGGTTCTCCTTTCGTTCTCGTAGCAATTCCTCTGTATATCTGAACAAAGCTGCAATCCCTGGTGTGTGTCTGCCTTCAGAACATGGAATCTGTGTTGTTTAGTTCACAGTGATAGTCATCCTGAGCTTCTCCCACAAGAGCAGGGTTCTAATAACCTAGTATTATACACACACATTTTTGAATATTGGGCTGTTTGAAATATTAAATTAGTTTTCACTATGTATGAGCTTCCTCAGTTGCAGTGGCAATCTCAGTTATTGGTTAGGGCTTTACAACCAACTTGTTTAGGTCACTACCTCATTTGTAGTCCCTGAACGACCCTCCAAAATATTGTGACTCCATTTTACGCACACAGATGCCAGGCTCAAACTGGAAATACATGTTGTTATACTTTGTACTAACAATGTCAGTGACTGTCTGCCTACCTATGTCCCTTTCTAAGGAAAACTTCCTCGTCCACTGTCCCTGCTGCCTGGGTGTCCATGTCCTGTGCTAGGAGATCCCTTCTCTACTCCCATTCCAACCCCCTCACCGTCGTCACACACAACTGCTTAGACCTGACACACTTAACTGACCAAGGGACCTCCAGTGAATAGGCTTGTCAGCAAGAAGTGACACGTACTGGAATAAAATGCTTATCTCAGCCATTCAGATTGTTAGTCTTAGGAATCAGATATAGGAAGCACAGAGAGAAAGAACCACAGGAGCAGCAGAAGCTGAAAAATCATGATCATGGCCAACTTCATGGCACATGATCTGTCTACTCATGCAGGACCGCAAGCTTAGAAAGGCTCCACCTTTGGTTTAATGCTCTGCTGTTGCTGTCTTGAAATTCTTTTTTTTTTTTTTTTTTTTAAAGATTTTCTTTATTTATTTGTCAGAGAGAGAGAGAATGGTCACAAGTAGGCAGAGAGGCAGGCAGAGAGAGAGGGGGAAGCAGGCTCCCCGCTGAGCAGAGAGCCCGATGCGGGGCTCGATCCCAGGACCCTGAGATCATGACCTGAGCTGAAGGCAGAGGCTTTAACCCACTGAGCCACCCAGGCGCCCGCTGTCTTGAAATTCTTAATAATTTTTTAACAAGGGAACCTGTATATTCATGTTGCACTGGGCCCCACAAGTTACATAGCCAGTCCGGATCATGACATAGAAATTAGAGCAACAGTCCTCACCAGGAGAAATGGATTCTAAGAGAAATTCCAGCAACCTCTGGGGGGGTGGAGGGATGTGGTGGGAGGAGGCAATTGAAAAATTTGAGAAGACATAATTGATCTTGTCATTTGGTTTTATTTTATAAAAATATAACAGAACTATCATAGTTATAATGCTACCTTCAGAAAACGAAACACAACCACACCCATTTCGTTGCTAGGTTACAAAGAAAATACAGAGTTGGCTGACTAGAGTTTCCCCTCCTCCAATCCTGAGGGACGTGTTTGAATTTCTGGGGAAGTGTGAATGAGATGTTTATATTTCTGCAAAGTTGGCATCGATTTAAGGGGTTGAAAACTGGAGTAGGGAGAAGTGGGCAGCCATGATGTGTCCAGGGAGAGCGGAAGGTACAGGAAGTGGACATGAAGAACAGGGAAAGCTGAAAATGACGGTGCTACCCTGGGAATTCAAGCCTTTCTCACTGCTCTGTTTCGTTGGAGCATACAGCTAGTCCAGTCTGCTCCGGGATCTTTCCTGGCCCATCTGCTGCTCATTTATAAAGAAGAACAAAACCACTGTACTCAGTGTTCCAAAGGAACGTGGCCCTCCTTTGTCAGATACAGACAATTAGCAGCTTATTTGTTTTAAAGATAAAATAATGTTGTTAGGATCTAATTGATATAATGTTAATATCTTGGCTCCATTTTTTCATCTGAAGAGGTCCAGAAGCCCTTGAAATCCTCTCTGTCTCCTCTCTCCAGCTCTAGGAACAGTTTTAAAGAAAAAAGAGACTTTACATGATTTGAGGAAAAAACCGTCTTTTGCAAAAGGGCCGTGAACCACCTTCCAGCTCCTTTTAGGGACACCCTTAGGTCATCAGGAAAACAGCTTTTCACCTCTAAGTACAAAAATAGTCTCAGATTAAAGAGAAACAATCATTAGGGCTTTCAGCCATTACAGGCACTCTGTTAATGAGGTAATTAAGAATTGCCTGAAAATATGGGGTGTTTATTCATTTCAAAATATGTGGGGCATTTTGCATTTGATTTAGCTGCCAAGTGTCTGTGGGCACAGAATACAACTTTGCATTCATTTGGGAACCAACACAGAATGGAAGTGTAAATACCCTATCAGCAAATTTTCCCCTCCTTTTTCTTTTTCTTTATTTCAGTTCTAAACATCCCCCTCTGTCCCTTTCACCACTCTGGAAAATTTCTATACAGAAAATATGTATTTTTTTCAATTGAAATGACTTAACTGTTATTTTGAGAAACTTTTCAGAATTTCATGACACCTCTTGAAATAGCTAAAGACCCGTGGGGTGCTGCAAATTCGAATAATGAAAGCATTAAAAATAGCAGAGAGAAGTCACCTGAAGCAATGAGAGATGAAATGTTACTATTTTACAGAATATATGTACACAGACACACACATCCCATGCTCACTCTCCGCCAAAAAGTTTCTTTCCAGAATTTCAAAACCCTTTAACAGTATTCTCATTATATCATACTGGTAATAATTTCTTTTACAGCTTTTTTTTCTTTTTCAAATTAGATTTCATTAATCCCCAGATCCTGGGAGGGTACAATAAGAATGTCTGAAATTGCATAATGGTGAAGAACCGAGGCAAAGAAAGGAAAGTTTGCTTTTTTGTCTGCCCATTTCAAAACGACAGCATTTTAACTCTACTAAAAAAAAAAAAAAAAAAAAAAGAGGAAGCCAGCATTTTAAGAAAGAAGTGAAGGGAACAGTGGGCCACAGTAGCCCAAGTGCTTAAGCCAATTGATATTTCTCAGTGATCTGATTTTTTTAAGTTATTTTGCTGTTTTATGGTCTTGCTCTGAGGGAGCGAGGATCTCTTTGTGTCTCGTGGAGACAAGTTAAGGTAGTTATTGCAACTTTAAGTCTTTAGCATTGAAATGAATCCAGAAGTAATCTATATCAGTGGTTTTCAAATCACAATTCCTGAACCAGCAGCATCAGTATTAACTGAGAACTTGTTAAAAATGTGAACTCTGGGGACGCCTGGGTGGCTCAGTGGGTTAAAGCCTCTGCCTTCGGCTCAGGTCATGATCCCAGGGTCCTGGGATCAGCCCCGCATAGGGCTCTCTGCTCAGCAGGGAGCCTGCTTCCCGCTCTCTGCCTGCCTCTCTGTCTACTTATGATCTCTCTCTCTCTGTCAAATAAATAAAATCTTTAAAAAAAAAATGTAAACTCTGGGCATCTTCTCCAGACCTACTGAATCAGACTCTCTGGGGGTGGGACTTCGCAATCTGAGCTTCACCAAGTCTTCTGTACTAGAGTTTGAGGATCACTCATCTAGACCATCTTTCCAGCCTCTGAAGAATTCTCTCCCCCAGCAATTTGGACAGAAAGTCACCCATACCTGTGATTAACATACATAAAGTGCCCCTATCCAAGTGTAGACATTTTATCTATTGAAATGATAAGAATTACAGTTAAATATAAATAAACATCATCTCATCCTCCTCATCATCCACCCACTGCTTGCATAATTCTCCATTGTCAGTCTCCTCCCGAGCCATCAACACTCCATTCTTTTAGGATACATCCCATCGTTAGGAAGTTCTTTCAAGCTTAGTTAAAAACATACCTCTTGGGCGCCTGGGTGGCTCAGTTGGTTAAGCAACTGCCTTCGGCTCAGGTCATGATCTTGGAGTCCTGGGATCGAGTCCCACATCGGGCTCCCAGCTCCACAGGAGTCTGCTTCTCCCTCTGACCTTCTCCCCTCTCGTGCTCTCTCTCACTCTCTCAAATAAATGAATGAATAAAATTAAAAAAAAAAAAGAATTCAGAGGTGCTACAGCTGGAGGCCGGCAGCAAACAGCAGCCCTCCCCCTGACCAGCACGTTCTTTCCTTTAAAAAAAAAAACAAAAAAAAACATACCTCTTGGTAGCAGTTACCCATCCACTCCAATTCTGCCTTCTTCTGTAAGCAGGATCACGTTCTTTTGTCCTTTACTGTGGCTTTTCAAATGTTTGGACAGACGAAGCATATAATTTGAGAGACTGAGATCATAAAGAGTTTTAAGCCCCTTCATTTTATGTTAGAAAAATCTGAGGCCCAGCACAGTTAAATGACCTGAAGCTGCTTTACGTGTTTACCACTGTCTTTTATTCTCCAGACTAAAATTCCAAACTCCCTCAGCCTTCTTCTAATGGACCTGATATGCAGGATCGTCACCCTTTTCTTCACTGTTTTCTGAACATACCCCTCTTTGTAATTATCTCTCCTAACAGGTGGCATCTAGAATCTCATATGAAACCCAAACTATGGTTTTACTATTAAAGAGTGCATTGAGAAGATTTCTTTCCATGATCTGGGGCTCTTTCTTTTTTTAGGGCTACATAAAGATTGTATTTGCTTTATATTTCTTTCCAGCATCTTTGAGATATAATTGACAAGCAAAAATTGTAGATACATGGGATATACAATGAGATTCCATTCGCCTCACAAATGTCATTCACATTCACAATGATTGCTCTTCCAGATGCCAAGCTATTTAACAATGTAATGTCCTTGCATTTCCTTGTCTACCGTTGGATCAAATGTATTATGAAAGTCTCTGTTCAGTGCTTTGTTGAAATAAAGACATGCTGTGTTTTTGAGCATTTCTTGATAAACACATTGGTAAACTTACCAAAATGTTAATGAAATGAAATTAGAGCAACTTACTTTCTTTAGTGGACCCAGCTTTTTGGTTTTTCATTATATTGCTCTCTCACAGACCTGTTCTGTGAGTTTCCTGGGGATTGATGTCAAGCCTATTGGTTGTAATTTCTGAAAATTTGCCATTTTTTAGCCTTTTGAAAACTAGGGACATTTGCTCATCTCCAGTTTTCTGGAAACATTTTCGATACGGCATGACTTCTCAGCTATGACCAACAGTGGCTCTGAGGCATAAGCTATTTAGTTAGGCTGCAGTATCATTTTTCTGGGACTGAAAAATTTATTAAAAGATTTTACAGGGTCTTTTACTATCCCTTTTCTGTCTTGATTTTCAATTTTCTCTTAATCATGTTTTGCCATTTCTAATTTAGTAAAATACTCTATTTTCTGGAAGAGCTTCACAAAATAACCTAGTCGTTCTCTCTATCATCTGTAAGCCTTATTCCATCTGACATAAAACGTATGCAAAATGGTATTGCTAAGTGGTTAGGACCTCAGGCCTGAGATCATACAAAGCAGGATTTTGTTGAAGTCTTTGAGAAGCCTGTATGCTGAACCAGTTGAGAAATAGAACTGTCCATAAAATGAAACTACGGGAATAAAAATACCATCTGTATGATTGATAGAGCTGATATTGGAAAATTTGACATGTCTGGTAGCTAGTGAACCAGAGTTGCACCCCCGGATCTGACTGCCCCCCCGTCAGTCACAGGCAGCTGTGGACCACTGCAGACTTCCCCAAGGGGGCAAGACCTTACCTCTAAGTTGCATCAAGGCTAGAGTGTTTGAGAGCATTGCTGCCAGAGGCAGCTCTCTCCTGAGAGTTGGAGAGAAGAGAAGGAGGAAGAAGAGAGCCAGGGGAAGGGGCTGGCTAGCATGGTTGTACCTTCTAAGCCTATCAGTCGGGTATTTATACCTCCACCATGCAGTGGATTGGTGAGAGAGACGGTGAAGGGCCAGGATTGAAGGATGTTCCTCCACAAAGAAGGAAACATAAGTAAAGAATAAGGATCCATCACTGGTTTGAAATCTCTGTTCCACTGTTTAAAAGGTTTAGGATATCGCAGAAGCGGCTTTACCTCTTTGCACCTTAGTTTTCTCCCCTATTAAATGGAGGAAATAACAACATATACTTCATGGTCTGCACAACCCGGCATATATCAAGTACTTTCAACAATACTGTGTTTTCCTCAGTGCTTTTTTCCTCTCATCTCTGTTCCTTTCATTCTTTGGCTTCCCTGATGTTCATGCTATTCTTTATACTTGCCTTTGCTTTTCTTTTTTAAGATTTTTTATTTATTCATTTGACAGAGAGAGATCACAAGTAGGCAGAGAGGCAGGCAGAGAGAGAGGGGGAAGCAGGCTCCCCGCTGAGCAGAGAGCCCGATGCGGGGCTCGATCCCAGGACCCTGAGATCATGACCTGAGCTGAAGGCAGAGGCTTTAACTCACTGAGCCACCCAGGCACCCCGCCTTTGCTTTTCTTGATTCCCTTCATATTTGAGACTCATGTCTTCGAAAGCCTGAGCTTGTCAGAGGGCTCCTTAGGCAGCCATGCTGGTCTGTCTGATGGCCACCTCCTCCCCTCCAGCTCTTGTTGGAATTGTTTGAATGTATAGTCAGAATTTCATTGCTCAGGATCTGTGATCTTCATGAGTCAATTTTTTTCCTTGTGTCTGGCTATTGGCATATGCTTATTATTCCCAGGAATTTTTGAAGTCAGGCTTTTAAGTCAGTCTGGCATGTATGTCCAGAAATGTCTGGCACTTCCTTCCCTTTCTTTAGTGAATGCCCAGGTGACACCATCTTTTTTCCATGCTCCTGTCACTCCCATGTTGCCACCGAGTCCTTCTTTGTTGATCAGAATTAAGTTCTAAGAGTTACTTTATCGCTTCTCTTACTTTATGATATTTTGCTTGAGGGCCTAGAATTTAAATGAATAATTCTGGGTGGATGTAATTTATATGGCCTTGAGCTGTTTAAATGCCAAACATTTAATTATCCTATAGATTTTTATTATGTTGCTTCTTTTTATCTTGGCATTTACCATATTTCCTTAAGAAATCTCCGTACTCATTCATTACTTTAATGGCCAATTTTTTAAATAAGTAGAGACTTGATATATAAGAAGATCTGAATTTTCTGGCAAATAGACTTAGTACTCCCCAAACAGTACAATGATTGACAGAAACTTAACAAGTTCAAAATCTCTTTTGTTCATGTTTGTGAACATTTGTATTTTTCCTAAAGTGAATATCCTTAAAAGGAAACACCATTAGGAAAAGGGGAAAAAACCCAGTATGTCCATTATTAAGAAAAATGGATGAGAATTTTTTTTCAAGCACAATAGGCAATAATGCTCAAGGACATAGTATATTAAATTAATGTTTGCATATCTTGTTTTTATTGTTTTAAATAGTCATTACAATTATGGCAAAGGTCATGTTATTTAGGAAAAGTATGAGGTTGCATAGTGAAAGGACTATTGGTTGAGTATGTGTGTAATGTCTAATACAGATTAAAAGAAATTCCATACCCTAGTCTCGTTGTTGCTAACCTTTGGAGGGATAATAGTCCGTTGAAGATGATAATAGATTCTCTCCCCAGAAAAGGTATGTATGAAATTATACTTAAAACTTTTCATAAAATTCTCAAAAAATCATTTGAGCATTTACTGTGTGCCAGATACTTAGCTTATGCGTGTTGATTTTTCATTATTTGAGAAGTTGATCTATTAATCTGCAGGATTCAGACTGTGTACAAAAAAGTAGCTGGTAAGAACTATACTTCACATTTCCATAATTATTTAATCTACACATGACACAGCTATTTGAGAGTAGGCATGGGAATAATTAGAATCTCTGAATAATTCAAATTTCTCAACTTTGCTTTTGGTTTTATCCTTTTGTCAAACTACAAAAAGTTAACAGGTGGCAAGAATACTGGATGATTTAAAGATCTTAGCTCTTTATTAACTGTATATTCACTAAGTAATAAAGAACTGATCAAAATTGAAATAGGCAGGCAGGTTGCCATTATGCCTGGCCACCAGTAGATTTAGAAGGCGGTATGTCACAGCACATCTGTAAACTTCTCTCCTTATCTTCCTTCCTGGCTCATTCCTCCATTATTTTACCTATTAAAAAGTTTCCTGGGAACCAATTCACTTGCTAGGTGGGGGGAGTCCATTTTGGGATTGTCTATTTATAGAAGTAACTATGCGCTATTCTGATCCTTCAGCTTCTTTTGAGAGTGGTGAATGCTACATCAAGGCATGAGGGGTTAAAATAGGTCAGATCCCATAGGGTTCCCAGGTATCAGAGCTTGCTGAGTAGACAGGGGAGAGCCAAGGGAAGGTGCCATTCCTGACAGGGAACAAAGAGCTTGCCCTTTTCCTTCACTAAAGACAGTCACACCTGAGGCCTGAGAACATTGACATGGGGTGGGGGAAAAGCTCAGTGTCTGTACCAATTTGGCAAATGTCAACATTAGAAAAGTCTAATGTGCTAAGGACAGATATTAGCAGTGACTATGATACCCAGTTCCTCAGAAGTTCTATCACTTCCTTTGACATTAGCTAGTGATTTCATGATTAGACCCTCTCTTCCCCATCAGCTTCTTGGAATACTTGTAATAATTATTAACCTTGAGGCACTTGATGATGGAAAAGCATTCGTAGAGGTGACATCTTTTGGGCCAATGGAATCATCAGTATATTGGAACTTTGAGAAGCGATCAATTTGATGTTGGTTGCTGTTTCTTCTCTCCTGGTAAACAGAGATACCTTCGCTCAAGACAAAGGAGATTGCCCCTTTTATTTCTGTCAATCCAAGAGAAGTCATTGCCCGGGCACAAAGGTATAAATCATGAGCTTGTGTGGTTCGTAAAAATTCCCCTTTTGGTACTTCTTGGTTTATGAGCTTGTGGACGAGTAAAGGTTAAAGAATTTTGGAAAGATGTCAGCTCCTTGAGAGAAATGGGATGGAGACTATGACCACCTACTTTTTGAGATTCACCATGATAAGATTCTATCTATTGTGCCGGAGTATTCTTGCCTGAGCTTTGCTAGCAGGAGAGAACACAAGAGCCTCTTGGGGAGATGCTTCAGGCAATGAGGGGAGTCTAGCATAATACACTTGCACTGTGTTCTGGAATGGAAGCTGGCCATCTAATTTTCCATCTGCAGAGAGCATAATACTGCAGCAACGTGTTACCATTCTTCACCTGTCCAACTGACTATCTTAGGCCATTCAGGCTCTGTAACAAAATACCATAGACTGGATAGCTTATAAGCAACAGAAATTTTTTTCTAACAGTTCTGGAGCAGGGAAATCTAAGATCATGGTGCTCGCAGATCTGATGACGAATGAGACCCAGCTTCCTTTTTGATGGCTGTCTTCTCCATGTAACCTCATGTGAAGGAAGGGACAAGGGGTTTTCTCAGGCCTCCTTGATAGGGGCACTAATCGCATTCATGAAGCTCTGCCCTCATGACCTAATCACTTCCCAAAGTCCTCATCTCCTAATACCATCGCATTGGGTGTTGGGATTCTGATGTGTGAATTTGGGGCAGCGGGGAGGGCTCAAACATTCAGACCATAGCACTAGCAAATACTAAAAAGTATATCGTAGCACATTCTGTTGGCTAGGCTGTGGGAACACAGGTACTTTCACCCATTGTTGGTGGGAATGCAAGCCAATATAACCCTTTAGAAGAGAATTTGGCAATATCTAATACAACTACCTATTCATTTATCTTTTGAGTGAGAAATCTCATTTCTGTGAATTTCACGTGAAGAGACACTTGAAACTTGGTAGAAAAATGGGTAAAAACATAGTCAATTTGCGCTATATATATACATATATACACACATGGCCCTGTGACATATGGAAAGGTATTCAGTCTTACTCCTACTTAGAAAAAAAGCAAATTTAAAAAACACAGAGAGATATCACCTATGACCTATCAGACTGATAAAAACTAGAAAATATGGTAACATATTTGGTTGGCATGATTGTGAGAAAACTGTACACATGTACGTTTCTGGTAGAAATACAAATGGGTACAATCCTTTTGGAAGGAAATGTGAAAATATATAACAAAACTACATATAAATTTATCTTTTGGTGCATTAATCTCAAGTCTGGAAATTTACTCTTCCAATAAACCTCCCACAATACAAAAACATATTGCAACATTGTTTGTAATGGCAAAATATTTGAAACAACCAAAATGCTCATACATATGAGAATGTTTAAATAAACTCAATGCACCCACAAAATGAAGTGCTGTGTAACTATGCAGCTATAAAAAAAAAGAAAAAGGGAAATCTCTATGAAATGATATGGAGTGATTTCTACACTATATTGTTGAGTGAAAGAATCAAAGTACCAAAGAGTATAATGTGTTACTTTTTGTGTAATAAAAACGCTACATTATGTGTAAGAAAGATACAGGAGAATAGAGGGATGGGAATAGGGTAGAAGGAATAGGGGTAAGGATAACACTTTGAAAAGTTTTTATGAAAATCTAACATTTAGAACCATGTTAATATTCCACATACTAAAAATAATAACAACAACAAAATCCATAGATGAGAGTGAGCCCAAATAGAATAGAAACAGAAACAAATGATCTTACTATATTTCAAATGAGTAACATATCACACTGAAAGAAAGAGGTAGTTAGAATCTGGTTGCATTTCACTTTGGACCCATAGTTTCTACCTAGGGAAAAGAATTAAAAGGGTTCGTACAACCTTTCCTGTTGGTAGGGAGAGTCCAGTCTGCAGAGCTTCAGGCGTAAGATGTCAATATCCCTTTGTGGTCCATTCCCAAACACCAAGAGTGGAGAGCTAGAAACACCAGTTATTGGAAGGGCAGTGCATTTATAGGGGAAAAAGAAATGGCCTTGCCCTTTAGTTGGAGTCTGTTTCTTTCCGTGTTCTCAAATACTGAAATTTTCTCTTCACTACCAAGACAATGACAATATTGTCAAATTTGACACAGAAATTAACAGTATCTCTAAATTCGGCAGATTACTAAGGTGTTCTTCTAAATTGTCTTTCAGTTCTAATGTTCCAAGTTTACCATTCACATTTTTATATTTTATAGTGTTTATGGTAACTTCTAGTTACATTATCTGACTTCCAAAGTTTCAAACCCATCTCAGAATGGTGATACTGTCTTCACATTTACTCTCAATGGTCTTCAATTTAGATTAACGAGTTTTAACCGTTACTAAAGATTACTTTTCCCCCCCTTTCTCCTTTTTTTGCTTGTGGACCTCCTCAGTTTAGCTGCTCTATAAACACTTATTGTAAACAATTTGTGTGAATTTAAATCAATCCTTTGAAGAATCAATTTTAGTATTTTAAAAATTTTGTTAACTTTATCCCTAAATATCTTCTGGTTTCTGCTTTTTCTATTTAGACATTACTTAACTGTGATTATCAAAAAGATATCAAGCTTAATTATCATTTGTTTGATTTTGGAGGATTAAAGCTATAGGAAGGAATCCATATCTGTGTATGTATGAATCTATCATCTCTCTTTCTCAGATAACACACAGAGATTAGGATGAATAAATACAATGAAGTCCTTGCCTATGAAATAGTTCTCGTCTAGTGAGGAGACATAAAAAAATACTGCTTGATGGGTATCATAATAAGGAGAAGCATTAAGGGTGTTTTGGTAATACATAAGAGAATAAAAATAATAGCAAGCACTTAATTATAAAGATTACGTTCTTTGAATAGTCTTAGTAATTTTTTTTGTCTTGGTTATACATAAGCATAATGACATAATGATCTTGTGAAATTTGCATAGCCTACTGAAACATATTAACATCAAATCATAATTGCATCTGTGTCTTTTCCAAAGAAGGCTGCACTTCATAGATAAATATAAAACAAGCTTTCATATTACTTATATATGAGGCAGTCGAATATAAATGACCATGATGATTTAAAAAGATTTTTTTAATATGATGCAATGATAGTCATGATTATTATATACAAAATAAAAGAGCAAAGGACACTTGCAAGGGAAAAATGCTTCTTTGACAGAATGAAGAGTGAACATTTTTGAAGGGCAGATCACTTGAGATCAAGTTTATCAGACTGCCTTACCCTTGAATATCTTCTACAAATGCTGAGAGACTTTCTGTCTTTAAGCATTTCAAGCATTATTTTCTAAATATGGCTTCTTCAGAACATTAACGTGTAATTCTCCTTTTCCTTCATTGGTAATAGTATCCCAGTTTATTGCAGGTAGTGAAATTGTTCTGTCATGCAAAGCATTTTCAAACAGTGTTTGACATTTGGTACATGTGTCTATGCTGGTGTAGACATGTGTCTCTATCTATCTGGATCTATGTGGATTGCAGTCAGTAACTGGGGACTCTTGTCTGCTAGAAGCTTTAGTCCCATAGCTAAATTGACAGACAATAGGAACATCAGCTATAGCTCTGAAGGAAAGAGTAAGTTTTGAACCATTTATCTTAGGCTACTAGATCATAATATTTAGGGACATAATATTCAACTTAGAAAACACTCTAATATTGTGTAATTTGTGGGTATGCAAATAATCATAGTATGAAATGTGACTTTCACTTTTTAAAAGGGAATTATAAATATTTGTTAAATTCTCTGAAATGTTGGTAAAGAAAATACATGAAAATTACTCTGCTTCTAGAGATGTTCAGATACCCAACTGCTCAGAGGCAGTGAGAGCTAAACATTTTACAACAAATAAACTATAAAATGCAGTAAAGAAAAAAATTTTCTTTAGGAAATGGTAGTGCCCAATGAGATCATGAACTCCCGAAAGCACAGACTTAACCATCTGTTACTGGTGGACTTAAAGAAAACTTGATGTAGACTCTGGGATCATGGAGTTGTCAATTTCAGGATGCGTGTGAGACCTGGGGACCTGAAGCAACTGGCCTGTGTCTACATATCTAGTTAAGAGTGGGAAAGAGAGGAGCTCCTGGGCGGTGCAATCAGTTAAGCACCTGACCCTCGATTTCAGTTCCAGTCATGATCTCGGGGTTGTAGGACTGAGCCCAGTGTGGGGCTCCAGGCTCAGCACAGAGTTTGCTTGAGTTTCTCTCCCTCCGCCTCTCCCTCCTACTTGTGTGCTCTCTTTCTCTAAAATAAATAGACACGCCTTTAAAAGAGTCAGAGAAAGAAACTAGAGCTTTGGGTTCTGGCCTCCGACTATCATAAATTAGGATATTATTTCTCCTTTCTAGGAACTAGAGACTTTTTTCCTCTTAAAGGATCTGAAATTGAGCTAAACTGAGAGACCAATGCAAGGATTTACTTTAAGAAGACGTTTTTCCGGGGTGCCTGGGTGGCTCGGTAGGTTAAAGCCTCTGCCTTTGGCTCGGGTCATGATCTCAGGGTCCTGGGATGGAGCCCCGCATTGGGCTCTCTGCTCAGCGGGGAGCCTGCTTCCCCCTCTCTCTCTGCCTGACTCTCTGCTTACTTGTGATCTCTCTCTGTCAAATAAATAAAATCTTAAAAAAAAAAAAGGTTTTTCCGTTAAGGTTGTATATGAAAAATAAATTACTTAAACAATCTTAAGATGCTTCAAATCTTGCCAGGCACCTAGTATTTAATATTTGAATGTTACCATCATGCAAACTGTTACACAGCCTTAGTTTCCCAGAGTTTAAAGTGTGATGGTGTTAGTTATTAAAAAGAAAATGAATCCTGGAGTTCAGGCAGTAGAAAAGAGGGAGAAGAAAAGAATAAAATATATGTGTGTGATTTAGGTTTTCTTTTCCTGTCAACACAACACTGCTAAAGTAAAGCCCTTTAGAAAAAGAAAGGGACAGGGAGAGAGGGTAGATAGAATGAGAGAGATAGAGAAGTATATCTAAATTAAGTAGCCCATCATTTTGAGAGATCCTTGAAAAGCTTTTACCAAAAAACATGTTTTAGGAAGAGGGTCATACCTAAGTAAAGAGGAGGAATCTAATTATCAATACCTGGTTAGGAATTCCTTGCTGTTCTAAAGTAAAAATGAATGAAATGAAAGCAACTCATTGCAAGCTTATCTACTACTATTACTATAAATTATAAGTTTGCTTCCATGATTTTGCTTTTGAGGATGTAAAGTTAGAAGGTTTGAAATCTGACATCATTTGTAGTGGTGATCCATGAATTAAGGAAAAGGTTATTCTCATTTATATAAACTATATTCAACTAGTTATTACATTGGCTTTGGGTATTTTTTTTCCTGATTGCTATATCTTTCTATGCCAATTATTCTGTTTTTACACAATTTTGCAAAGTTTTAGGAAAAGTGAGTCAAATATTGCCACCTAAAATGTAGCTGTAATATACATGAGATAAAGTGCAACATGGCTTACCTGAGCCTTTACAATAATTTTTTTAAATTTCTCAACACACCAATCATAAGGTAATTTTACAATACAGTATTGCACGGCATTTTAAATTTACTTCATCACATGACACATTTGATATGAAAGTTGTCTTCTAGAGATTATATTGAGACAAATGAAGTCCCCCCTCCTTTGGAATCTAGCTGGTAAGAACATTTACTTAATATGAATTTTCAAAGGTAGTTTGGAAGTAAAAATGTGAATGGACTCACCTATGAGTCCATTAAAAATGGGAAGATATATTAATATGGGTTCAAATCGTGTAATCACAGAGGAGCAAATGTTAGAAAAGTAACAGCAAGTCATCCTTTATATAGAAACAGTTTAGGCACAGGGCAGCATCAATCAAGAATAGAATTGACTTTTACTTAGAACGCCTAATGTTAGTAGAAACCATATTATCAGACTAAAGGACTCGGGTCTCCTGTGAAGTGGCAAAACAATAGCCTAAGAGACAAAGTCATTGAAGGAATAGATTCACCAAAGACATGAAATAAGAATTCAAAACAGTGGGACGCCTGGGTGGCTCAGTTGGTTGAGCGGCTGCCTTTGGCTCCGGTCATGATCCTGGGATCTTGGGATTGAGTCCCGCATCAGGCTCCTTGCTTGGCAGGGAGCCTGCTTCTGCTTCTGCCTGCCACTCTGCCTGCTTGTGCTCTCTCTCTGACAAATAAATAAATAAAATCTTAAAAAAAAAAAAAGAATTCAAAGCAGTGTTTTACTATAATACGTGAAAATATGAAAAATATAAATAGGAAGGTTGATACAACTCAACTAATGCATGACCCTAATGGAAAATATGAAGTTGAGTATAGTTCAGAATAAAGTTGTTCTCACTTTTGAAGGGTCTCTGTACTATGCTAAGCTCGTCATTTTATTATTGGATGCCTACCTCATTCAGGTTACTTGCTAAATGGTGTCCAAAGACCCTGATATATTTACCTGCAGGCTCCCCATGGGATCCTAGAGCTGTGAAGATGGGTCTGTAAATGCCTTTCATTCATCCATTCGCTCAGTCAACATTTATAGATCCCACCATTCAGGATCTCTATCCAAAGTTGGATCAAATACATATTACTTAAAGAACTTACATTCTATTAAGGGATAAAAGGCTCCTACCCAAATAACTTCATTAAGAGATAAAAGGAGATTGTCAATTAGAGATGCACACAAACACAGTGAAAGAGTTCAAAGAAGAGGTGGCTTTTATCTCAAGGTGTTGGGGGAGACTGTGTGAAAGGAATAACATTTGAGCTGTAGCATCAAGGATGTGTGGGATTTGGTCATGTAGAAACAGAAGAAAATTCCAGGAGAAGAAAACAAGAGCAAAGGAAGTAAGAAATTACAAGTGTTTCATCAAATAGCTTTCTTTACCTTTGTATAAAAAATCCTGGGAAACAAGGGAAGAAATAGTAATAGAAATTCAAATCCATTTCCGTCTTACACTAAAAGGATAAATTATTATTTGGAAAATAAATTTTAAAAAGAAGTGTGGGCTCTGTGAAGTGCAGTGTGGGTGTTACTAATGCTAATGAGGAGGGAAAGCGCCAACTTTTTGGAGTCTGACAGACCTGGGTTTGGATCTCAGCTCAGCTTGTCCATAGTGTGTGAGGTAGGTATATCACTCAAAGCCTCTGAGATTCAGCATTTTCATTTGTAAAGTAATACATTGGAGAGTCACTGTGAGCCTAGAGATAATGATATAATATGCCTGGAACATAATTGGTGTCAGAAAATGGTAGCTAATGGTATAATTTTGTATCAATTAGGATCATTTTGATTACAAGTAAAGAAAGGAACTCAAACTGATTTAAGCCAAAGTGACCTTTTCGGTTTATGTCACTGAAAAGTCTAAGTGTAGAGCCGAGCTTCTGGCACAATTAGGGTCGTTGTTATGGTCTGAATATTTGTGTCTCCCCAAATTTGTATGTTGAAATCCTAGCCCCCAGTGTGATGGTATTAGGAGGTAGGGCCTTTTGGAGGTGATCAAGTCATGGGGACAGAGCCCTCATAAATGGGATTAGTGCTTAATAAAAGATTAGTACCCCAGAAAACTCCCTTGCCCCTGCTACCATTTGAGAAACAGTAAGAAGACAGTGACAATGAACGAGGAAGTGGGCCCTCATCAGAGGCTGAATTCGCCAGCGTCTTGCTCTTTGACTTCCTGGCCTCCAGAACTGTGAGAAATAAATTTTTGTTGTTTAAGCCACCCCCTCTATGATATTTTATAGCAAACTGCACAGACAAAAACAAGTGTCATTATGGTACATGCACTCTCTCTCTTTCCTCATCTCTCTCAGTTCCTTTCCCTTCTGTTGGCTCCATTCTCATTCGTGCCCTTCCTGTGTAAAGGCAAAAAAGGTAGTGGTGGCTCTAAGATGGTAACCTCACAGATTAGCATTCTGGCACAGAAAGATCCCCCTTTCCCAACAGCTTAACATCAGTTTGCTAGTGATGCTGCTCACTGGCCTAACTTGGGTCACAAGCCCATCCTGGACCCTATCACCATAGCCAGCTTGCTGGGGTCATTTCAATGGCCAGATCCTGGGTTGCAGACCCCTGTGGAGGTGGAGATTTGGACCAGCCCCTGAAACCACATGGAATAAAAACTAGAAAGGAAAGTATATCAAAGAAGGTTTGGGCCAAAAAAGACAAGCCCACTATAGGTAGTGACTCAGCCACTGACTTGCAGCTGAGTCACTGGCCTATTATCTCTTCCATGGAATTTAAGCAGAATATAGAAGTTTGACTGCCTTCAGATCCAACTAACATAAAACCTGGCTTAAATAATGAGGAAATGTATTACTTGATACCAATGGAAAATTTCCAAGTGGAGAAGACCTCAGAGTTCTTTGATTTATTGGCTGAAAGATGTCACTGAAGGCCCAAGTTCCTTCATTTCTCTACACTGCCATCTTGGTGAGGCTTTCTTCCTCAAGTGGCAAGATGACAGCAGTAGTTCCAGGCCTTATATTCAGACCAAACAATGTCCAGAAGCAGAAGAGGAATCATCTCTTCTGTCTCTCTGTTAGAAGCAAGGACATAGTTCCTAGAATAAGCTCCACCACCACCACCCCGCTCTACCCACACCCCGCCCTTCCGCAGCAAACTTCTCTCACATCTCATTGGCCAGAATTTTATCACACATGCATTTCTAAACCAATCCCTGATCTGGATTAGGATACTCATCAAAAATGGAGTGACAGTTGGGAAAGGACCCTCCAGGTCTACTACATAAGGAACTGGATATGAGAAATAAGTTTCAGAAGCTTGGTTAAGTGAGTATAACAAATACAATGGAAGAATGATTCTCACAGACTATGCTTGGAATCTTGATCTAGAACATGAAGCTCTTTTGAGTATAAAAAAAAAAAATAGATAAAAATAGACCCTGCCTATCCAACTACCACAGTGGCATACATTATAGAATGTGTAATTGTGCCATTTAATGTGCTGCCCAGCACCCCTGAACTCTGTGCCACTCAGCAGACAGTTTGTACCACTTATCTGAATAACAGTCTAACATTAAGTAGCGATTACTCACACTAGAGAGAACTAAATCCCTACATAATACAGTCGCTTAGCTATTTCTTTTTTTTTTTCTTTTCTTTTTTTTTTTTTTTTTTAGAGAGAGAGAGAGATCACAAGTAGGCAGAGAGGCAGGCAGAGAGAGAGGGGGAAGCAGGCTCCCTGCTGAGCAGAGAGCCCAATGCGGGGCTTGGTCCCAGGACTCTGAGATCATGACCTGAGCCGAAGGCAGAGGCTTTAACCCACTGAGCCACCCAGGTGCCCCGCTATTTCTTTATTTAAAAAAATAAATAAATAAACACAAGTCCAAAATTTATAGCAGACATCACAAAAATGGCACTGTGTCTGCTAATATGTACTTGGGAGTAAATGGAACCACCCTCCCATCCTCTCTAGAGAAGAAGACCTCCTATGAGAGTAAATTGGATGGGAAGCACAGGACTCCCATTTATCCTGTCTGAAAATTAGGATTAGTGGACTTTCCATTAACTCTCCTGACGACAGCTTCTAATTTCCCCGGTGAATCTGTCTGTCTCAAATGGCTCATGTGCTATTTATCTTCATCTGCATTTGTACCACATTTCTGAATTCATGAATTACAATTACTTTATTCCAATGGAAAGGGATTCTGTGGAGAGTTAAATTCATAAAACCAACCTGAAGCCTCTTTTTTTCCTCAAAAAAGTACACTTTTAAATTTCAAAGAACTTTTTCCTTATTTTACCAGGGCTGGGAGCAACCAACTACAAATTGGTACATTCAGTTATTTAATTATTTGGCTTCCTAATTTCTTCTGAAGCATATTTTAATATACAGGATAAAATTAAACAGTGTGAGTTTACTTTGTTCCATACTTGCTTGTCTTAAATATTTGAAATGTAAATATTTTCATACAAAAGCGTTGTCGATGTAATACAAGTGGAAATAATCTCTGTCTCATTTTAATAAGCACTTACGGAATTCCCTACTATCTGCCGGCCACTGGAGGTATGAAAATAAGGACAGTTTCTGATACCTCAAAATCTTTACAATCCAGAGACAGAAAAGTACACAGTTACAGAACTGTGTCATCTGTACAATGAGAGCAGGAGGTAGCTACGGCGATGAGAAGCACAGTACGACAGTGCAGAGAAAGGTCACTAGCACAGTCCTTGAGTGTTGCCTTCGTCTGGGCTGCTATAACAAAATACCATAAATGGGTGGCTTATAAACAACAGAAATTTCTTTCTCCCAGTTCTGGAGGCTGAGAAGTCCAGGATCAAAGCACCGGCAGACTCAGTGTCTGCTGAGGGCTTGCGTCCTGGTTCCTAGAGAGCATCTTCTCACTGTGTCCTCACATGGTAGAAGGGGCAAGGCATCTCTCTGGGCTCTGTTTTACAAGGCACCAGTCCCATTCCTGTGGGCTCATTCTCATGAATGACCTAATCACCTCCCAAAGTCCTCACCTCCTAATACCATTACCTTAGCAGTTAGTACTTCAACATATGGATTTTTGGGGGACCCAGACATTTGATCTATACAGACATTATCTGGGAAGCAAACCCAGGGACGACAACACTGGAGTAGACTCCAGTTTTGTGACTGCCATAACAAAGTACCACAGACTAGATGCCTTACAATCACAGAGATTTACTTTCTCAGATTTCTGGAAGTTAGAAGTCCAAAACCAAGGTGTTGGCATTATCTCCCTGAAGGCTCTAGATCTAGGAATCCTTCTGTGCCTCATCTCACCTGTAGTGACTGCTGGCAATCCTTGGTGTTCCTTGGCTTATAGCTACATCACTGCTTCCATTGTCACATACCTTTTATTGTCACATAGCTTTCTTCCCTGTGTGTGTCTTTGTCTCCAAACTTCTATCTCTTTACTTGGAGTAAAGACACCATTCTTTTGATTCAGGGCCCACCTTAATCGAGTATGACCACATCGTAATTCGATTACATCTGCATATACCCTATTTCTAAATAACACAGTCACAGGCACCTGGGGTTAGGACATCAACATATCTGTTGGGAGGATAGAAGTCAACCTGCAACAGTACTGTAGAGAGAGCAGGAGTTAGCAAGGTAAAGAAGAGGTGATGTGTCTGTGTGCAAAGGCACAGGGATGAGAGGGAGTTTGGATCTGTAAAGAGCTGAAACAGGTAAGGCTTGTCTTGTGAGCACCCAGTAAGCCCCATCTGTTACACATCCTCTAGGTAACTCCTCCAACTAACCATTTTATCTTTTTCCTTAACAGCAATCATGTTTTATTTGTCCTTAACACTTCCTTTAGGGACTTTGTAGACTATTGGTTATAGGCTAAATAGGTTATTGACTGATTAACCTGATTCTTTTGTGATAGGATCTTAAAATGGATGGTAGTGGATTAATGTATTTACCCCTGTGAGGTGATGCAAGTATCTTTTAAGAGTACTTTCTAGTCTATTTCAGGGAGCTAAAAGAGGGATTATGATTAAATACCAGGGGAGAAGACACTTTGCTAAAGAATTGCCATTGTGTTTCTTAAATCATTTCCTCTGCCCGTCATTCCTCCGACCCCAATATTCCTTAAAGAATCTGTCCCCATTGCCTCCACTAAGTGGGCAGCCAGCCCAATGGATGTCTGAGCCAAGGTGAGCCAAATAGACTCTCTCTTACAAGAATTTGGATCTGGGACTCTGGTCTAGTGAGTCCGAGACAGCCTTAGAACAGAAAGTGATGCAAAGCTGAGGCCCGTAGCCAGGTTTGGCCTGTGCATCTCAAAACTTGGGAAGCCAGTCTGTAGAGAGTAAAACTAAATACAAACCTTGAAAGTAACAAAGATAAGAGATCATGGGGTCCTAGAGAGACAAAGATCTTTTCGAGAGATGGTTCCATTCTTTTGTGAGACCCAACTGTGCTTTTTGCCCTTAGGTCTTTAAATACACACACACACACACACACACACACACACACATACCACCTTTTTCTTAAGCTCACTGGAGTGAATTTCGGCTACTATAACCAAACAGTCCCTAACTGGACAATCCTTAAGCTCCTTTACCACCTATGTCTCGGACTGGCTCTGAGTGGGCCCCCTAAACCTGATCTCTTCAGCCATGCCCAGTCCTGTTCTTCCTGTTGTGGAATGTAGACCCTCCTTGGCTGCTGCATAAAAGCTGTTTTCTTCACCCCACATCCCTTCTTCACCATTGTGCAGAAATGTTAACTTACTTAGGAGAACGTTCTGCCTGACCAGGAGCAAGAACTCTGTGGATAGATAAAGGTCTCCATAGGAGAATCGAACATATTAGCATGTTATATTAGTATTAATATTATAAGCATCATGTGTATACTTCTATTTCCTCCAGAAAACAATCCTTTTTATTGCTAAAAAGAATGACTTCAAGGGCCTACACCAATGACTTCAGAGTGAATTATTGTCCTACTTTATACCTTCCTTAAATGAAGCTTGCAAGATTAATTGCATCCTTGAATGTTACTATATTGAAGCATATTTACTTTGCTTTGGCCTTCTAGAAATATGATATGAGTCATGTCCTGCAAACTTAAACCTAGAAGAAATATATGAAGTGGCAAATACATAGCATCTAACGGATAAGTAATTTATAAAGAGATTTGTGCATAGTTATCAGGGCTTCTCACCAGAGACAAGAACATTTTGACAATGTAAAGAACAAAATTGAGTTCTTTCTGACAGAGTTGGCTGTCTTCTGTCTTAGAACTGCAGTAGGGTGGTTAAAGTAAATTATGGTTAAAATCTATCTGACAAAACTACATTTTATGCTGAAGAATCAGCATGATTAAACTGTCATCCTGTGGAGAAGAGTTCAGGTCCAAGAAATTTCTTAATTTGAAGCATATTGTCCATTCCCAGGTTCTTTTTTACCCTTCTTGAATATTCTTTTGACTCACAAGCCCAAAAGTCCAATCTGATTCACTATAGCCTGTTTCTTGAGGGAGTCAGCAGAGGTTAGGCTGGATGCGATTGGACAACTCCTTTACAAGCCTCCTTTTTATCCCTAGTTCCTCTGGCTAGTCCTTAAATAGTTAGATCTGTTCCCAATCCCTGGAGGGTTGGAAAAAGAGACAGCGGAGGAAGATGCGTCCATTGACCTAGGTGGTTTTCTTTCCCTCCCAATCTGTAAGCCCCTAGAGGAATTAAGGTCAATAGCTTTGGAGATTTAGAACTTCCTTAGGAAGAATCTGAGTGGCTTCACCACCTGTGATTAAACTGGGACCTTAGTGTCATATCTATTCTAGGGATACTCTGTACTCTGACTCAGTCTACTCCCATCCTATGCCCAGTATACAAATAAAAGTAGAACAGAAATAAGTGATATTATTATCTCTCATGTTCCTTCCCATCTTTATCCCCAAGAATTAGCACACCATGGCATTCAGTGGTGTTTATTAGATTTGTGAATGATTTTTCTATAGACTCATGACTGTGTTTATCCTCTTTTTCTCTGACTATTGCTAAATATGGGTCTTCTAGCTCTACTCAGACTTAGTCCTCAACTACTCCTGTTCTCTCAAAGTTTAGTTAAGGAGTCCCTGCTGTAGCTTGTGGCCCCACTGAATCCCACCCAATGCAAAAGAGATTACTATAGCTGATTTCTCAAGAGGCTTTGGTTTACAACCAGTTTAGTTCAGGGATAATTTCTTAAACTTTGGTTTAAGATAAAATTAGATCAGCCTTCAGGCTCAGGAATGGAGAATATAAGCAGATGGTTATTCTATTCCATTCTTTTTCATGCTATTCTTCCATTCTGAGTAGACTGATGTAGAAATCGAGAGCAAAGACAAACCATACAATAGAAAATCATGCAAAAAAACCCTTAATCTTTCTAGGTTCTTTTTTGAAAAGTATACATCTTTGGGAAAACTCTAATAGGAGTTACCATGTATTGAGGTCTTACCACATCCAGACACTATGCTAAAGACTTTACTACAATATTCTCAATATAATATCTCAATACAATATTCACCCCTGCATAGACACAGAGCTTCATAAATTAGGCACCATTATCACTCCCCAGTTTTACAAATCTGAAAGCTTAGGCTCAGAGATTAAATAACTTACCCAAAGCCTGTCCAGCTACCTCGTATAACTCCCATGAGTGCATTACCACTGGTGTAGGTAAGTGGATACACTGTCCTATTCTGGGGATACCATTCATATAGACTATAATGTGATTATGTTCCTGGAGGTGAACAAGGTAGCTGCCCTGTCCACAGCACTGAGGAGTAGAACCAGAGCTCAAACCCTGGGTCAGCTTGACTTCGAAAGCCAGGCTTGTCACCACTGAGCTATACTGAGATAAACATTTGGGTTTTAGAAATATGATCTATCCTTTTATGGAGCAATTAGAGGGACAAATGGGGATGTATTATGTTACAATTGCAGGTGTTAGCCATTTTTTGTAACACTTAATACAAAGGACCTTAGGTCTTTTGGAGCAGAGCCATCTCAGGGTTAATGACAGTTAGTGGTGGAAACAGGTATTTGATCTGGAGGCCAGAGGCGGTCAAAAAATACATCCAAAAAGGGCTCTTAAGTGAATTTGGGCTTATAGTTGTTTAGGATATATAAGGACGACACCTTTCTCCACCTTGGGAAAATAATGACAATCAAATTCTATATCCATCAAACATTTTACAGACTCTTTTTTTAAAAGCAATCTCTACACCCAACGTGGGGCTTGATGGAACTCATGACCCCAAGATCAAGAGTTGCATGCTCTAATGACTGAGCCAGCCAGGTGCCCCTATCCATTAAACATTTTAAAAAGCCCATGTAAAATACGGTGGAAAATCAGAAGGAATCTAAATGTCAAACAAGAGAATGACTTATTAAGCTATGATATATCTACTCAATGGAATTGTGTATTATCACCATATAAGAGATATATGTATGAAAAAAACAGTGGAAGGGAATACACACACAAAAATGATAACAATTATTGTGTAAGGGTAGTGGCATTATTGTATGTGAATCATTTTGCTGTTGTTTTCACTTTCCATTGGTTCTGTAGTATTTACATTTTTAAAAAAAGAAAAGCAAAAATAATTTTAAGGTATATTTTGCGTATGAGAGAAATATAATTGAACTTTAAGCATTTGCTTACCATCCCAATTTTACTCCACAAACAAGAAAAAAAATATCCAGTCAGAATTGTCCATTACCTAGAGTCATCCCACACTCTTGCAGTTTAAACAATCTAGTCAGCATAATGGCCTGTTCTTCTCAAGATCACTGCCCTTGTAAGCACACTATACACCATAAATTATTGTAATTTGTGAAATAGAATAGAACTGTGAGACTGTGTGTGCCTTTCTGAGCATCCATCAGGGAAAATATTGATAATTACTTTGTACACAATTTGTAATTTGATTTTTGAAACTGGTACTTCAGTCGGTTTGTTTTTCATGCTATCATTAACCCCTACTTTGCAAATACTGTATTCTGGAGTCACAGCCCATCGGGTTCTAAAATGTACTGAATTGCCAAGAAGCACACCTCATCACGAAGTTGACCATTTTTAAGATGCAATTGAAAGACAAAAGAAAATTCTGTCTCACTCCATGATGATTGGCTTCAGTGCTGGACACTTGTGGTTTTCAATTAGGGATTTTTAAAAACCTGAGTCATGAAAGTCGTGAGCCCAGGGCAAAATGAATCAGTCTCAGCCCTCCAAGTAATGATATATCAGCTCTCCTTTCTATTCCTTTTTGGTTGCTTTCCATGAAAATAAGTATTACTGGTAAATACCAAGAGCCTACAGAAGGCAACCTTTGTCTTCTCTTGGCCTCGGGGTCCAAGGTAGAGGTGGGAGAGAATAGAAAGTAGAAACGTTACAACAGCAGGTACAACTGTGGTTGAAATATCAACATCATTTTAGCGCTTGCCATTGCTGCCGCCTCCAATGGGGCTGTCCTCAACTTGGATAGAGTGCAAGTGCAGGCAGACGTAGGACCCAGAGTCAGTGGCCTGGCTTGAGGAACAGGCTCCCTCGCTTTCCAAGCACGTGGCCTGGGGTACGCTACTCAACTCCTCATCTCTGTGACAGAGCTGTTGCTTCAAAGAAATACAAGTGTGAAAGAATTTTGTAAAGCACTGACTGTCCTTTCCCCACCTGCACACTATTCTAGTACATAATGGCCTGTCCCAGTCTACTGTGCCTTTTTCAAGAAGTTTCCTCAGATTTTCTGACTTGCCTTCATTCTCTCTGGTATGCAGACTTCTAGCATTGGGTCCCTCGGGTTCTGGCATCCAATCATAGTCCCTTTGGTCCAGAGTTTACTTCCAACTTGGCTATTAGCTCTGCCCACATCCCTGACTTAGGTGTCTAACTTGGCCCCAATAAACTTCTCTTCTGAGCTCTGGCCTGGCCCGGGAACCTTCTCTCCTATTGCAGCCATTCTCATCCCACCAAAGGACATGTGTAGGACATCAATCACCAGGGAAGGTAGGGAATTCAAGAAGAGCAGGTTTATAAGGAAAGAGGGCTGAAAAATATTCCAATATGGTTAGACCATGCTGAATTGAAGATGCCCTGGGCCCCCCAAATAGAGATATTTAGGAAGATGTTGGAACTGGAAATACGGATTAGGAAGTCATAACACTGTGAGGGAGATTTTGCCAAATGAGAAGAAAAGAGTAAAAGAGAGATGGCCAAGTGAAGTAAGAACCAAAATATGTTCATTGGATTGACTCTGCTAGGTCATGAATAACCTTAGCAAGAGCAATTTCCAAGAAGTAAGATAAATGCAGCTATATTGCTGTGGGATCACTAAATTGGGGGAGGAACATGTCTTTAGTCAATCGCCTGCAGCCATCCGTTGGTTTAATGTGCCAGCCAGCATTGTGGCAGGGGCAGGAAAACTGCATCGTGTTCTTTACAGAAAATGGAAAGGTGGTGGTGGCAGGACTTAGGATGTTTGGAAAAGCTCACCTCGAGATTTAAAGGCAATTCATGATACCTGCACTAATTCGTATCAAATTCTAAAGCATAGCAAACCTTTTGCGCACAAGGTGATTTATTTTTACATATGTGCAAGACTCAAAAAATTCAAATCAAGAAAAACTTTATGGAACTTTTAACTCTGGACTTAGGAGAAAATAGGAAAATCCTAACTTCTTCATGGTTTTTCTGAAAGCATGATGGTGTATGTGAATGTGTATATGTGTATAGGGGATGGTATCTGTAGGCAGTGGAGACATGGAGAGGGTAAGTATAAGCACTTCCCAGCTCTTTTGAGTTCAGTGAGAATGCTAATTATGTGTCATTTCTGAAGCAGCAGGAAGTGTATTCCTAAAGGAGATGAGAACATAGAACAGAATCTGTGATATAATCTGAAAATACCTCTACTCAAGTTAGAGGGTTGGAAGAGCGTAACTCTGTTTCTGGGTAACCTGTTAGTGAAAAGGAGGGTCCACTGCTGCCCATCCATTAGAAATTGGTCAAAGAGGAAACTATGTCAGGGCTGTGAGCCATTGTGTCTGAAATAAACTCAGGCAGCCAGTTCTGTCTTCTCCTATAGCTCAATGCAGTTTCCCTTAGTCATCTCTCTCAGAGATCATCAAAATAGTGACACTGATTAATAATCTTTAACAGTTCAGGAGATCCACTTCCCATAGTTGGGGTTTCTTGCTAATTGAACGGAGAGAACTGAGGAGGTTGCAGGCAGAAGCTGTGTTCATTATTAAAAAAAAAATTCTAAAGGCAAAATCAATGATTCATTCTTTCCGGGACTCTGGGTATTCAATATTGCAATGCTATATTTAGGGGTTCAGTGAGAATAATCATTAAAATATTTCCTGTGAGGGAAGTATAGCAAAGAAGTTTCCAGTTTTTACAAAGTCCTGCCCAAGAAGGTTTATTAAACAAATAAGCTTATTTACAAGGGACCAACATAAATCCCTAAATAAGTTGTATAGAGGAGGCATCATTCATCTCTGTCCTGGCTCAGAAGGTCTGGAGTTGCTCCATCCAAACTCTTTTGTTGTTGTGTGTGGGTGCCCTGAGGTGTTAAGAGGGAGACTGCCCTCTCAGAGGATGGTCTTGGGAAGTCTAGGGACACAGACAAGTGATGACACAGCAATGAAAGGGACAAGGTCCCAGGACATAGATTGCCCATGCCTACGAGGCCATGCTTGCAAGAATGAAGTGGGACCTTGAGGCACCTGGGTGGCACAGTGGGTTAAAGCCTCTGCCTTCGGCTGAGGTCATGATCTTAGGGTCCTAGGATCGAGCCCCGCATAGGGCTCTCTGCTCAGCAGGGAGCCTGCTTCCCCCTCTCTCTCTGCCTGCCTCTCTGACTACTTGTGATCTCTCTGTCATTAAAAAAAAAAAAAAAAAGAATGAAGTGGGACCAAGGATGACGACTCCCTCCCTCCCCATTTATGAGCCCCTTAGGGTTTCCTTCGTGGCTTCATATGCCTTACCTGGGGTGCAGGAGTCCCAGCGATGTGGCCTAAGAAGCCTCCTACCTAGAAGGTTCTCACAGCCTCTCCTTCAGAGCATTGCTGCTTTTCACTTCTCTTCTCCTCCCATCCCACGCTGGCAAGAGGAAATATTTTCTTGCCTGGAAGAAATCTTCCACTTCCTGTCTGCTTTTAAAAAACATTTTATCTATAGATACAAATCCCTTTTCTTTTAAGTCCTCTGGAAAAACAAACCCAGAGCCACAATCAATCAAAGCCAGTTCCCCTTTTCATAGAGGGCAAAGACAACTTAAACTTGAAACCCTTCAAGAGCAGTAAAAAAAAGAAAGGAAAAACAAAACAGCTAATTGCCATGTTAAAGAAGCTTGTTTATATCCTGCCAATGTAGCAATAATCTAATTTTTGTGTTTTGTCAGAGTTGAAGTTGATGGAAGACGCAGAGCAACAGATTATTTAAGAAAAAAAACAAGACACATTACTGAAAAACGTGCCTAGACTGATTGGTTTTGTGCAAGCAAACATGTGAGGTATGTATTCAGCATTTCCCTTTACAACTCACAGACAGGCATTGTTCTGGCGTTCTTGATTCTGGGAATTTGAGTTAAAATCTCTTTTTGACTCACCTCTATGGTCATTTTTACAACAAGATGTTAAAAGGTCAGATTTGGAGTTACTAAGCCTTGGTACACCTCTTTCATTCGCTGAGTCCAAAGGTTTGTGGAGGAAGGATCAAATGCTATTTAGACTAAACATAAAATGTGAGCGCTTGATGGAAGAGACCTCATTCTGGTGTCCCACCTGCTTCAATATTGGTTCAATAGCAAAATTAATCTTTAATATTTAAAAAGCCAACATTTGATTGTGATAGTAGGACCTGGAGCCCCGTGTGTTCTCTCTCTAGTAAGTGTGCTCTGCTTCCAACTGGCATGCTTTTCTTCATAGGTCAATTCACATTTCCATTTTAAGCAGGCATCGAGGAAGAAAGAGATAACACATTTCACTTTCATTATGTCAAAAATTCTTATCAAGAGCGTTTTCACATTGTGGAGCAGAATAAAAGGGATGCCATTTTTCAGAACTCAAGAGGACTGGATTTCCATCCTGAACACTCTTGCTGTTTGACCCTAAGGGATACGTGTGATATCTTTATTGTATAAAGTGGTGGGGAGGGTAAGGTGCCTCCCACTAAGAACTTAGGAGGTTATGTTTTGACGGCCCAGCTGGCTAGGCAAAACAGAGCATGGCAAACAACAAAAATACATTTCATCTCTTCTAGCTCAAGTGGCTTCAGCTCTAGGATGATACGAAAGGGACTCAATAAAAGGATATTAAAAGACTGAAAATGTCATGGTGACATTATCTTTTGGAAATACCAGACCATCAGTTAAAGTGCTGTTTCCCAATGGTACAGTTTGCAAGATTTGTAGCTGGAATTTGTGGGTTGCCTATTGCTGTTCACCAAAGATGCTTCACTGACTGTTTTATGGGGAAGCTCTCCCTGCCCCCAACACAGCAGGAATTATATCTAATTGTACATTCTGTGCACATCCTAGCAAAATTTTTAGTGTTGGTAAATGGCAATAAATTGGGGGCATGTGACAACTAATTACATTTGGTTATAGAAAGAACTTTTAGAGTGAAAACACATGTGCGTAAAATTCCATGTTTCTTGTGAAGAGTATCGTTGATTTTTATAGGACTACAGAGAATACTTGAAGTAGCAAAGCTTTTTATTTCTTTCTTGGAGATTTACAAGGACTTCATCAATTGTGTATATCCCCTAGCCACATCCAGAATGTAAAAATATACATTGCTAACTGGTATAGATGCCTTCCAGCAAATTCAGCTTTAGAGCTCATGCAATTTCCCTTGGATGTCCTTTAAAATTTAGACATGATTTCCCAAAAGGACAAAATCTTTTAACAATCTTATCTGCCAGCTTTTAGTGAAACCATGGATAGCCCACTGGCATGGTAGATCTTGGGAACACCAAATATTCTGATGACAGATTATTAGCTTCAGTTCAAGAACTTACATTTTCCTTATATTTTCTTTGCTTTTACCTAGTATCATCTATTTGTTCCTTCAACTTAACTCATTTTACCAAGATCACAAAATTTTTTTCTAATTACCATCATCAACTTTATTGTCCTTATTTTTCATGTCCTTTTTTATTCAATAAAGAATTACTGGTAGGAGCACCTGGGTGACTCAGTGGGTTAAAGCCTCTGCCTTCGGCTCAGGTCATGATCTCAGGGTCCTGGAATTGAGCCCCACATCGGGTTGTCCGCTCAGGGGGGAGCCTGCTTCCCTCTCTCTCTGCTTGCCTCTCTGCCTGCTTGTGATCTCTCTCTCTCTCCATCAAATAAATAAATAAAATCTTAAAAAAAAAATAAAAACATCTTAAAAAAAAAAAAAAGAATTACTGGTAGACAAGCACAGCAAAAGAATGTATATCCAGAAACAGTACCCTATCCTCAGGAGCTTACATTCACTAGAGGAATTTTCGATCTCTAGTAGTATTTAACTTCCAATTAATACTGAAATTTTTATGTCACTTCACAGTTTATAAAATTTATTCATATAAATTAACTCTTTTAAGCTTTCTACAACTTCTTACACAGAAGGTAGGTTATACATTTTTATGCCTCTAAATCTCAGAGAAGTGAAGTGAGTTGCCTGGTCCTCGCCCATGTTCTTGATGGAGCATGCTGGTTCAAATCTTGTGCTCTTTTCACTATACTATGTTATGTATAACTGTGATAGTTAATTTTCTGTCTTCTTGTGACTGGGTCAAGGGATGCTCAGATATCTAGTTAAATATTATTTTGGGGTGTGTCTATGAGAGTGTTTCTAGGAGAAATCAGCATTTGAATTGGGCTGCGTAAAGCAGATGGTCCTCTCCATTATAGGTGGCTATCATTCAGTCCATTGAGGGCCACAATAGAGCAAAAAGGCAGAGGAATGTTGAAATAACTCTACCTGACTGGGCTGAGACATTACTCTTATCTTGCCCTCACCATTCTTGCGTATTAGGCCTTCAGACTCAGACTGACATCTACAGCACTGACTTTCCTGTGTCTCTGGCTTTCAGATGGAAGATCATAGGATTTCTCAACTTTCAAAGTTGTGTGAGTGAACAATTTACAATAAGTCTCTTTCTAGATATGTATATTCTATTGGTTTTGTTTCTCTAGAGAACTCTAATACACTAACAAAAATTTTTTTTAAACAGAATTTCATATTTCTTTTTTGGTATGGTCTGTGTTTAATAAAGCAGATATTCATACCACATATAACTGGTAGGTGCTATTCTATCTAAAATCTAGGTTCTTAACCATATGTCATGGTTCACTGTTATATTCTAGTCAGTTGAATTGGACCCAATGAAATTATAAATGATAATAAAATGGAACAGTCTAGCATTACTTCAACATTCTCTCTGTAGTGAAAAAAGATATAGAGCTGGAGCAAAAAGAAAATTTCGGGGCGCCTGAGTGGCTCAGTGGGTTGAGGCCTCTGCCTTCAGCTCAGGTCATGATCTCAGGGTCCTGGGATCGAGCCCCGCATTGGGCTCTCTGCCCAGCAGGGAGCCTGCTTCCCCCCTCTCCCTTTGCCTGCCTCTCTGCCTACTTGTGATCTCTCTCTCTCTGTCAAATAAATAAATAAAATCTTTAAAAAAAAAAAAGAAAATTTCATAATAAATCTACCTAGGCATATAGGATGAATGATAATATCTTCTCTCAATGAAGTATGGCAGAATACTATAGAATAGAATAAATGTTGAGAACGATCATATTATATGATAATTCCATCCTTACAATTCTTGGGTTTTAGGATGAAAAGTTTATACAGTTAATTCATTCTCTACTTGCTCAATGTAAAGAAAATTGAGGTTGAGTTGTCTTAACAATACCCATTCTTACCCTTCCCATTTTGTGGCTACAATGAGTTTAAATGTAATTGATCTCTTCACCCACCCTCCCCTGCAAAGATGGACTCTGATAACCTTATCCAATCAGAAAATGCATACCTTCATCAGTGTGAATGATAAAGGATGGTCCAATTAACTGAAAGGTCAGGAATCTTACTTGATAGTTTGTGGAAAAAAGATTCTTACTTCTGCAGTTTCCCTGCTCCATATCAACCACCCACAGTTGATATGAATGAGGAAGCATGAGAGACACTGGTGTAAGAAACTGTATGAAAACCATGGAGGAAGCCAGCCTAAAGATGACATCCAACATGGAGCTGGGCAGATCTGAGCAAATTGCAAAAAACAGGCCTAGAGTTTGGGTGAACTTTATTCCTAAAGTTCACCCTGCCTCTGGACTTTTCTGTTCCTACATCAATAAAATTCTCTCATTATTTAAGCTTCTATTACAGATCTTCCTTGACTTATGATGGGGTTGCATCCAGAAAAACCCATGTGACATTAAAAAATATTATAAATTGAAAGTGCAGTTACTACACCTAATCAACGAAACATCATAACATCATAGCATCATGGCATCTTAGCTTAGTTTAGCTTTCCTTTAACGTATGCTCAGAACACTTACGTTAGTCTACAGTTGGGCACAAAGACTATTGTATAATAAAGTGTTAAATATCTCATGTAATTTATTAATACTGTACTGAAAGTGAAAAACAAGGGCACCTGGATCTCTCAGTTGGTTTAACATCTGACTCTTGATTTTGGATCAGGTCATGATATTAGGGTGGTGAAATCAAACTCCGTGTGAGGCTCTGCGCTCAGTTGGGAGTCTGCTTGAGATTCTTTCTCTCTGCCCCTCCCCATGCTCTTGTTCTCTCTCTCTCTCTCTCTCTCAAATAAATAAAGTCTTTAAAAATAAGTGAAAAACAGAATGGTTGTATGGGTACAGAAAGGTTACCCTTTGATCATGTGGCTGACTGAGAACAGTGGCTCCCTATCTAGCATCATGAGAGAGGATCATACCATTTATCACTATCCCAGGAAAAGATCAAAATTCAAAATTGAAATACAGTTTCTACTGAGTGTGCATCGCTGTCATACTAATGTAAGATCAAAAAATCACAAGTGGAACCATCGTAAGTCAGGGACCATTTTTACTGGGTTTTGTTATTTGCAACAATAGTATTATATAGTATCATTGAAATAATTCATTCAGAATATGTATGGAATGAAGAATACCAGAGCTGAATATCATATATAAATTTTAACTTGTCTAGGGCAAGATTAAATATTCCAAAAAAACAAACAATATGATGTAGAAATTATTCATGGACTTTCAAAAGTGAAAATTTCAAGAGGATTCTAACTAGGTTCAGGTTCCTTAAAAACCAAAAAGATCACCTCTAAGATAACAACATTCTACCCAGTAGGCGACTTTCTTGCTCAGCATTAGTGCATCAATCCCTCTGAAAAATGAACCCTTTTAGGTCCATCTCAGTAGCCTAATCACTGTACAAATTGGTGTACTTATGAAGTGATTGATTTTCTGCCACCTTTGGGATAATATTCTGTAATAGCTATTCACAAACTAATGCCCTTGCACACAATGTTTATGTTTCTTATGAAGAGAGTCACTCATTAGGTTAAATAAGAATTACTATTTTCCTAAAACTTGTGATTTTATAAAAATTGTCATCACGGGCCCTTGATTAAAAATTCAAGAAAGGTACCAATCACACAGGTAGATGATATTCAGGCTCACAATACTGGTAACATAGAAATGAATCTAGTGAACTAAGGAAATCTAAGTTTAATCCAAAGCATCTTTTAGCTCAATGGTGTCTCTGTCAGTAAACATATTATAAACTGTGCTTTGATCACCTGACAAGTCGCTAGGCCTATCTATCCAAAATATCTATCTAAAATATCTCTATAGGCTCTGAATTATGCAACTTTCAAGAAAAACATAATTCACATCACTCCCTCTCCCCCCTTATCAATCCATAAGTAGACTTGCTCTCTTTACTACTCCTGCCTCTGTATCTTGAAGCATTAGAGACATAAGAGTAAAGACATCCTCTCGAAAAGAATTGTTTGGCTCTAACTATTCTCGGTATTCTATCTATCTGAAAAATACATCTAACACTGCAAACCTAGGCAAGAATTTCTGTATGCAGATAATTTCCATAATAAACTAATTAATCACAAATATTTTAACTGTGGTCTAAACTAATGCATTAAGTTTGGATACTTGAGTCACGTATATTCAAAGATCATATTCCCAAATATAGTTATGTTTTATCTGTTTATAGGAAGTCAGGATTTCTGTCTGGTGAGATTTATGTTGTTTCCCATTATTGTATAGATTCGAAACTGACTTTAGATAAGTTTTAAACGTTTTGGGCCTCAATTTCTTCATCTGTAAAACAACATTTTTAGAATGATGATCACTAAGATTACTTTCAGTTTAAAATAACAAAGATAATAAGAATGGCATCAACAACAGAGTCCCCATCTCAATAATTCTACTACATACAATGGCAGAATATACAAAGACTGATTTTCAGTCTTGCTATCACCACATTCAGCAGCTCTGTAATCACTAATAGGTTGAAAAAGATTGATCATCTAAGATTTTACATCTTCTGGGTAGTTTAGGTATTAACTCAGAACCCCAGAGTCTTCCATCCTTCCCCAGAAACAGGAACAGCAAAGGGACACCATTTCTCCTAATTATTCCTGGAACAGAAGGGAGTGTCCAGAACAACCCAATAAGTAAATTAAACAACAGGTTACATTCCTAATAGATCACTTTTGCTAAGGCTGTGGCTCTTTAGTTGGTGATGGCAGCTCTATCCAAGTGGTGGGGTTAAGGAAGAAAGCATTCCAAAAGGAGAAATGGAAACACATTTGTTGGGTCTATTTATAGCCTCTAGCATTGCCACCAAATTGAAACCATCCAGAGAGTGGTTTGGTTTTTTTTTTCTCTATTTTTTTTTTTTTTGACTGAGGAATTATTTAGATTTCAGAGCAATTAAGTAGAAGCTTGACTTTGAAGCAGTAACAAAATCAAAACCAATACCAACTTTTGAATGAGTTGTTGAATTTCCTTTAACTGCAAAGCTCCAATGCTCCATTGTTGTGGGGAGGGCTGTGTAGGGGAGGAGGGAAAGAAGGACTTGATTGTTTTAACTGGATGTGATTTTTCATAGAGATTCTGGGTTTGTTATATAATATTTGTGTTCCTCTAAGTTTGTGCATATTGGTTGTTTAATGATCCACTATCTTTCTAAATAATACCATAAGAAAAGTCATCTTGTATCCTTACAGAGGAAAATTCAAGCATAGAATGCATCTTATATTTTTTCTAAATCTTTGAATATACCCAACTTTATAAAAGTGGGATGGTATTATTCACTCATTCAACAAGTATTTATTGAGCACTCACTCTGTGCAAGCATGGTGCTAGGCATTACAAATACAGGTGAACAATACAGACCATGTCCCTGTTCTTATGGGGTTTATGGTCTGGTGGGGAAGGTAAACAATTAAACAAGCAACTCCATAACAGTGTGGCAGGTGCTACAATAGGTAACAAAGAGAGTGCTGTAAGAACTCAAAGAAGGTCCCTCTGTCCCAATCTTAAATCAGGGAGGCTTCCCTAAAAAGGTGATATCTAAGCCAAGGAGTCTGACTGTTTGGGATTTGAGTTCAGGTAATCCATTTATAGTAGCAGATAGCTCACACATAAACATAGCAAGGACAATGAGTTCCTACTATGTGTCAGGCACTGTTCGTTGTGTTTTATATGCCTTATTTCATTTGATCCTCATAAGAGATCATCAAGATAAGTACTATTATACTTATTATAAGACTGAAGCTAAAAGTGATTGACTTTTTCAATGTTATATGACTAATAAGTAGCAAAACCAGGATTCCAATTTCGGTCTGTTTGACTTTAAAGCCCAGGATATTTCCAATGTCTAGTCATATAAGAGAAACCTTTTAGCTGAAATATGGGGTAAAATTTCAAGAATAGATTGGCTTTTTTAAATAGTATGAAAAAAATAGGACAATAATTATCAGAAAAACATTACACTGATTGACCATTAAAGATGGTGGGCTGACCACACACAATTGTGTCCTCTCTGTCTAGAAACTGCATTAAAATGTCAGTAAGGGAAAAGGTCTCTAGAAAGCTACAGTGATAAAAAGAATGGTAGAGTCGCCACCATTTATAAACCAGGGATATCAGTGGTTTTTCTGGAGAACAAAAAGGAGGACTCGTGGTTGCTGGTGAAACAGGGCAGAGAAGCTGAAACTTTATTGAATGTAGAAGAAAAGGAAGAAGAAGGAACAGAGTTTCCTCCTAGAACTTGGGAGAGGCTCAAGAATAGAGCAGAAGAGTGGAAGTGAGGCCTAGGACTGGAAATAATGGGGTCAATTGAAAGTATGTATTTCGAACAATTGGACAAATCTTTCTGAAACAGAGATCACCTGTAAGCAGGAATTAAACTTCCAAGCAGAAAACTGAATGTCTTTTATTTGGAGGAGCTGAATAGCTCTGGAGGCAGAACATAATAGCATCCTCTCACGAGAGGGATGGCTCTCCGTCTGATCCACCCAAGCAATGCCTAACTGTCAACAAGCCAAATCAGTTTTTAATGACTCATTCTTAAATATGAGGGATCAACTAAAACTCAGACATTTGGAAAAAGCCTCCAATGTGAACAGCAGGGAAAATAAGCAAACAAGGTGGGGAAAGACAGAAACAAAAAGATTTCCGAGAAAATAAAGCCAGTTCATAGAACACAAAAGAAATTTAAAAAAAGAAAATAAGGGAAAGAAGAGACTCTAATTAGCATCTTTTGAGATACATGAGAAGGTATCGAATCCATAAAACTAAATCAGCACACATAGAAAAGGAACAATGGGGAACAAGAAGGAGTTCTTGAGGATTAGAGATGAGATTGGCAAAATACTAAATTCAATAGATAGCTTGAGAGATAATGTCTAGGAAATCTCCCATAATGCAGAACGAAACAAAAAAGAGACAGAATGAGAAAGAAGAGCTAAAAGTTCAAAGATCAATCTAGGAGGTCCAGAGAGGAAGAAATAATCAAAGAATAAATGGACAAAAATTTTCCAGAGTCAAGGACAACACAGGTGGCCAGCTTTAAAGGTCCCACTGATTTTTCAGCTTTTGAAATGGCAGACACCCACACCAAGGGACCTAATTATAAATTTCATAAATTCTAGAATGAAGAGGTGATCCAAATATCTCTAGAGAGAAAGATCACTTTCAAAGAAGTGAAAATCAAAACGGCAGTGGACTTCCCAACAGCATTACTAGATGCTCAAGCTTTTGAGAAAGAAATTGTTTTCATCTTAAAATTCCATACTCAGCCACTCATGAAGAATTCTTTTTTTTTTTTAACACAGTCATGCAAGGACTCAAAACTCAACCTCCCACATACTCTTTCTTAGGAAGTTATTGGAAGACGTGTCCAATAAAGCAAGGACATAAACTTAGAAAAAGAAAAAAATAGAACAGAGGAAAAATTAAATCCAAAAAATGAAGTCCCAAGAAGACAACTGTGTATCAGGTCAATGGCATATCCAGTCCAATTTAGAGCAAGAGAAAAGGGGGCTCTGGCAACAAAAAATGGGCACTCAGGGCACCCTGTTATAATGCCTCACTTGCTGAACACATGAAAATGGGCAAATATGCAGGAGAGGAAAACAACAGAGACCTAGGAAAAGAAGCTGTATAAGAAAGTAAATGTAATCAAAGTACACTTCTTAGCCTTCCAGTAAAAAAATGTATATATTATCAATTTAACTTAAGAGCTATGATATGATTGGGGAGGATAGTAGTAGGAGACGTGTGCATCTGTGTGTAGGACTCATACCCTCATCTGACACAATAAAGAAGTTAAGACGTGATGTCTAAAATGAATAGATCAAGGAGCAGCCAGATAGCATATTATTTGGCAGTTTGGAAATAACTAGTAGAAGAAGCAAATAAAGGAGTTGTAAGTAGTTGCCTCTGGGAAGCTGAGTTGAGAAGTAAGGAGGGCGTGGGACCTAAGATTATTATTTTGTCGTTACAAGGATTTTGAGGCTATTTGAATTTTTAGCTATGTGTGTGGTACTACCACAAATTGAAAAGTTTATAAAAAGAAAGTAATATTATATGTCAGATCATCTGTTTAAATTTGTTAGATGTCCCTGGTCCTAATAGTCAGAATAAGAATCAATGACAGGAGCGCCTAGGTGGCTCAGTCCGTTGAGCCTCTGACTCTTGGTTTTGGCTCAGTTCATGATCTCAGGATCATGAGATCAAGCCCCTCATCCAGGTCCGGGCTCAGTGGGGAGTGTGCTTCAGATTCATTCTCCCTCTCCCTCTGCCCCTCCTCCTCCTCTCTGCCCCTGCCACCAAGCTCATGCTCACGCGCGCTCTCTCTCTCGAATAAATGAAATCTTTAAAAAAAAAGAATGACAAGTATACATGTTCAATAAACAATTTCAGTTCCTTGCCCACCATTCCATTCTTATGGATTCATGTATCTCTTTTGTTTACTTTTTGATTCAGATATTGATAAGTAAGAATTATGTGTTACATAATTATATATATGTGTGTGTATATACATAAATACACATAAATATATCTCACATAATCAAAAAAACAAAATATACTTAATTGTATGAGAATTTGTTGAGGACTATTTACCAGATGGGTCATTCTGTGCAACTTGTTCAAACTGAAAACTACCTAAGTGAATATTCTCAGGAATAAGTCTCAAAAATAAAAAAAAAAGAAAAGAAAATCCTTTTCCCTATTTATTCTGCGTTGATTTTCTGAGATTTGTTGGTATGTTTTATGTGATATTTTCCCCTCAGAACTGCTTTTTGTTTAAGCAAAGAAAAGAAAATAAAAACACAGAATAGTTTTACCTAGATAGGAAAACAAGTTAGAGGTATACTCTTATCACCTACCTTTGCGGTCAATATTGCCTTCAGGTTTTGATGAAGGTAGAATAAAGTAATCAAATAAGTAAAGTAAATCAAATAAAGTATTATTCGATATGAATTAAAATGCATATCATTGCCATCTGTATTCTTCTACTAACATCATTCAACTACCTCTGAAATGTAAATAATGCCTGTGGCAAACAAAGAGTATTTTCATTAATAATAAAAATGGTAGGGACGCCTGGGTGGCTCATTGGTTAAGCGGCTGCCTTCGGCTCAGGTCATGACCCCAGGGTTCTGGGATCAAGTCCCGCGTCAGGCTCCTTGCTCGGCAGGGAGCCTGCTTCTCCCTCTGCCTGTCACTCTGCCTGCTTGTGCTCTCTCTCTCTGACGAATAAATAAATAAAAAATCTTTAAAAAAAAAATAATAATGGTATTTCCCTCTTACTAGACATGTGTATGTTTCTCTCCATCTTGCTAGAGCTGGCTACCCTAGCACGGTGAGGTTTGGTGCTGAGTGCTCTGGGGTCTAACCTGACTTTGAATCTTTGCCCAGGTACTTACCAGTACGTGACTTTGGACAAGTTGCTTACTCCTCTAAGTTTCAGTTTCCTCCCTTCAAAATGGGGTTAATTAAAGCACTAACTGAAGAGTTGGGGAAAAGATTTAAAAGATAATACAAATAAAGTCCTTGGTAAAGTGCCTGGAGCATAGTAAGTATCAATAAATGATAGTTATTGTTGTTACAAACTTTCTGTAACATGGCATGGTTCAAAAACAAATGGACTAGAGATCAGAAATACTAGAATATCCCCAAAGTCCCTTCCAGCTGTAGCATTTTACAGGGTATGACTAGATCCTTAATACCATGATTTGCAAGACTATTAGGTATATTTTAGTAATACCAAATTAAAAAATAGTTACTAAGGAGTTGTCATATTTATGTGTGAAGAAACACTAGATTTAGAAGAAAGTTATAACTAGGAAAATGACTTTAAGAGTAAAATGGATAAAGAAGATGTGGTATATGTATACAATGGAATACTGTGCAGCCATCAAAAAACCCAAAAGCTTGCCATTCGCAACAATGTGGATGGAAGTAGAGGGTATTATGCTAAGTGACATAAGTCAGTCAGAGAAAGACAATTATCACATGATCTCTCTGATATGAGGAATTTGAGAGGCAGGGTGGGGGGTCGTGGGGGGTAGGGAGGGAAAAAATGAAACAAGATGGGACCAGGGAGACAAACCATAAGAGACTCTTAATCTCAGAAAACAAACTGAGGGTTGCTGGGAGGGGGAGGGGGTGGAGGGATAGAGTGGCTGGGTTATGGACACTGGGGAGGGCATGTGCTATGGTGAGTGCTGTGAATTGTGTAAGACTGATGATTCACAGACCTGTACCCCTGAAGTAAATAATACATTATATGTTAACAAAACAACCACAACAAGTAAGATTATTCCTTATTCTTGGGGGAGCAAACAACTGTGATAGAGGACTTAAGGCAAAGAAGGTAGAAGAAGTCATCAAATCAATATTATTAGCTCCACGCTTGCCTAAAAATCCAGGCATTTCACAAAGATGCCTCCTTTGTATTTTAGAATCTTAGAGTAAGATGTTGCAAATTTAATTCCATTCAACAATATTGATTATGCTCAAATGTTTAGTTTCATGGTAAGTATGCTGCTGTTGTGAATTTTCTGTTGTATTTTGGTTAGGATCCAAGGGCACCCTTCGTTAGCTTCTTTATTAATACATTTAAATACCCCTTTGGCTTAATTAAGCTTCAAATGGCGTTATTCTCCATTCAACAGTATTTGTGTTCAATAGATTAACCAAGCTTCCTTATAAATCTTCCCGCAGCAGATGTTGAGATGCATGTGGCATGGGGTGATTCAGTTGTGGGTAATGATCCATGCTTTTTGAATTTAGGAAAGCTATGATTTTTGTTGCTACCACACCTCTGTGGCCCTATGTATACCTCTTTGCCTAAGCCACTAAGGGACAAGAGAAGAGTCCCAGGTGGACTCAGTCAGATGTTCTCCTATGGTGCCCACCTGTGAGGTATTATATTTGAGAGGTAATATTGGTCGCAAAATATCATGAGTTAAAGACTCATTAGGATTCACTTGATCTCTTCCTTCTTTTGGCACTGAAAATCCCCCAAAGACTACCCCAGATGTGTCTTGGTACTAACCATCAAACTGACCCTAATAAATGCAATTTAAGTAGATAATTCCAATTTCTCTCTCTAGGCAAATTAAAAGGAGCTCTAACTCCCTGGAATAGCGCTAGAGTAGAACTTTCTGTGATGGTGAAAATGTTCTATATCTATGGTAGCCATTTGCTATATGTGGATGTTGAACACTTGAAATGTAGATAGTGTAACTGAGGAGTTGAATTTTTAAATTTTATTTCCATTTAATTAATTTAAAAGCCCTAAAAAATCATTGTTTACATGGATGCTTATACAATAAATATTATAAAAAGATATTTGGTCCCAAGGGAGAGGGATTTAGACTTAGTATCAGGGAAATAAGTTTTGTTTTGTTTTGTTTTGTTTTGTTTTGTTTTAAAAAAAGGACCTCTGCCTAGTCATCGGGACTCTTAGCTGATTTTGTGGATGGTATGAAGGAAAGAACCTCCATTCTCTATTTTTGGTTGGTTCACTGAATGGAGTTGAGAAAGTTCAACAGGAGCTCCTCATGAAGGCTTGGGGAAATGTATAGGTGGTCATAGACCATAGGTCTACAATCATATTCATCTATTCTCATGTGTTCGGAAGTCATTTCCCTTTTCTTCTGAGTACAATCTTTACAATAAAAATAAAAACACGGGTTGGTATACCTGAGATTTCTTTAATTTTACTTGAAATTTTAAGAGAAAGCTTTATTTCAGATTTTGAAGAAAATGTTTTTCCACCCACATTCCCTCTTCCATTAAAACATATTTATTGTACTATTATTTCACCCATTTCATTATCATTACTATAATTTTCACATTATGAATCATAAGACATCTCATATAATATGAAAGGAGGGCTTCTTTTGCAGGGAAGGGTCTCTTGCTCATTGTTGGATCCCCAGGGCCTAGAACAATACCTGGGAAAAGATAGGCACCCCATAATATTTGTTGAATAAATGAGCAAATTAAAGACAGTGTCTTCTTTTAAGTAGTGCTAGTTTCTGGCACCTTCTAGTTACTTTGATGTTACTGTTTGGGCAGGGAATAAGCAAACAACTAGACAAACATGAGCTTGGCTAGACAACTGAAAACTGATTAGTTCTCCATGACTCAACTCAGCCCAGGCTATTTCTCAGGCATCTGAGGTCTGGTTGTAGTTTGCTCAAAAATGTGTGTACTCATTGTGTGCGGAGGGATTTTTATCTCAACTGGCATCTTCCCCTTTTGTTTAATGACTAGAAGCCAAACCATGTTAAAGGCTGGAAGAAATTAGCAACTGTGTAACATCTGAAGGCAAAAGAGTTCAATGAATGGGGGGAACTCTTCAATGGGGGGAATGAAAGAGTTAGTTCTGGAGTCACTCCTTCTCCTTTACCTTCCCTCTTTGTTGCTGGAGCTGCTCCAGTTAGATAACAAGTGGAATTTGTCAAGGTAGACCTTACATGTTACATGATTTCCACCATGTATAACTCGGCAACAGGTGGATATGATTAATGATTTTTCCATTTAGCTTTGGAGAATGTTCCATTTGTCACTTGCAGTATTTTCAGTGGCTTTCCTCCAGAAGTTTATTCTGCAGATGGCCAATAAGACGTGTGACAGACTTGAGAATGTTGCCAGCAGGAATTACCTGAACTATATCCGCTGGGGACTGAACATAAGCTCATGTCTGCAAGGGCTAGAGTTCTGGAATGATCGGACCTACAGAAGCATCTTATAAACCATGGGAGAGAACTGAGTAAAGTACCAGTTGGTGGGAAAATACTTCCATTCTGCTGAGATTAAGTCTGACCTGATAGATTAGGTAGAATGTGAAAAAAAAGCTGGTTCTGTTTTGCAGTAGGCCTTAAAAAGGTATGGGACAAGAGAGTAAAAAGTGATCATAAAAAACCAGTTCCCAAGCACAGTAATTACGCAGTTTAAGAATTGTAACTCAATTATTGTTCCCTTTGCTATACAAAGACAAAACCTTCAAGATTTGATGAATTTGGATGCCTTTAGGAAATTCTGTTTTCTGAATTACTGCAGGAAGCACTAGCTGAAATTTTGCTTGCTATAAAAATGGGTGCTCGCAGTGGTGTTCTCTCAGTTAAAATGTGTCTATCTTTTTCTGTTACTCATGTCTGATGTTTGGTTAACAAGTTCATTCTAGCCAACAATGGGCCCAGCCTTATTACAATGGGTTTAGTCCTTAAGGTACTTTTTCCTGCAGCATAACCCAAGAATCTTCATTTTTAAGTTTCGTTGTATTTTTGTTTTTAAAAATAATAACTGCAGAATTACACACTAGTGAGGCATACAATTCCTAAGTGTAATACACATGTATTACATTTCACATATCCCACAAATTTCCCTCCCGTCCCTCCTAGTCATTATCCCTGCAAAGATAACCACTATTCTGACTTCCTTCATGAAAGATTCATTTTGCTTACTCCCAAATCTGCATTTTAATAAGGACCCCAAGAAATTCTTCTATACCTTAAAGTTTGAGAAACACCGACGAGGTTTGGAACAAAAAGTGAAATAGACATCTCTGATCCAGGTCCTTTAAATAAAACAAAGCACAAAATCCATGTGTTTAGATTGATCTCTAGTGTGGTGATCACAAATCAATATTTTCAATTTCATCATGAAAGCTCTGCAAGGAAATAAAATACAGCTTCGTGCCTGTACTAATATTGATGCCCAATATCAGAGAGGTTTACCTGAAGCCAGGCACCTACAAATTCCTATTATCATAAATAGACCATAATGCTTCCTAGACTCAGAGTGCAACTTCATTTGCATGGGCAGGAAATTCAGATTCAGGTCATGTTTTTTCCCTGTCAGCTGTGGTATATTTTCCTTACCCATTCTAAATCTGTCATTTTCAGTCTGATGTGTAAACTTTATGGTTTACTGTACTGTAATTTTAATATTGAATGCAATCTTACCAGGTTCTAGGTGGTGGCACACCTTTCAGGGAATTCAAACAAAGCTATAAATATTAAGATAGGAATTCTCCACATCCACTCTTTATGGGTCACAAAGTTTTATTTTTGGTTGAATAAAGAAAATGGTATTTCCTCATCTTTGGTCATCATTCCCCTATCCCTTTAGTAATATCTTATCAGGCCCTATGACTCTTTGGCATATGGTCAGAAGTCCCTTTTGACTTTCTGGACCAACTTCTGATGATCTGCCTGCCTGATAATCTATTCATCGCTTCTCGGTTAGCAGTGACTTCTCAATGCATTTAAATCTGGAACTTCTGAGAGCATCACATTAAATCAGTATTTTCTAATTAAGTAGACATTTGAACAAGGCTACATGAAGTTTCTTTCATCTCTCCTTGTGGGTTGCAATGGATCCAGCCACTCCCCCAGAACATCTGAGGGGTGATCACATTTGATAGTGTTTGTCAATGTCTATAGGTGATTATCCAAATATTTTCATTACTTGTAGTGTCCATTGCCCTATTCTACAAAGAAACAGTCTTTGGGATTCATGTGAAGGCTATGAGTCAGACCCTGTCTGTGCTGTCATAATGATGAGTGAAAATTTTGCACCAAAAATTTACATTTTATTCTTACCGAGTAAATCCTGCAAAACAAAACTATGACTTATGAAGAGAGGACATAAATAATGTTAATATAGATATGACATATTTATTTATATGGGGTACCTGTATGTCTGTATAGGTATTTCTGTTCACTTCTGAACAGCATTATTCACATTGTGATGCGTGAAGTGAACTTGTTTGGTTGGGGGTTTGGGCTTTTTTTTAAGATTTTATTTATTTGAGAGAGAGAGAGCAGGGAGAGGAGCAGAGGGAGAGGGACAAGCAGACTCTGCCCTGAGTGCAGAGCCTGGCATGGGGCTTGATCCCACTGACCCTGACCTCATGACCCTGTGCTCATAACCTGAGCTGGATTCAAGGGTTAGACATTTAACTGACTGAGCCATCTGGGTGCCCCTTGTTTTGCTGTTAATTGTGCCAGCTCTTTGTTCAGTAGCACTAGGCTAACATGAAGCAAGTTACTACCAATGCTTTCCTAGAAATGAAAATTGACTTTGTATTTTCCAATATAAAAATAATACAGATGCATTATAAATGATAGACAATACCGAAAAGTAGAAATAAGGAAAAAACACTTGTGTTCACCCATCCAATGGTAATGGATGGTCATTACCATTGTGATATATTTCCTCGTAAGCTTTTTCTGCCTGCAGTTTTGACACGGTTGTGATCACTTTGTAGTCTTCTTATTTTGTTTGCTGTTTTGTCATACTCCACGTTACTGAAACACTTTATCAACAATTATTAACAGTTACATATTTTACTGTGTGAATATAATTTAATTTACCGTTTGTCCGATGTTGACAATTAGCCTGCTTCAAATTGTTTTACTGCTGGAAGTAAAACTATGATGAACATCTTTGTTCATTAGACCTTTATATTTCTGATTATTTCCTTTAGATTGTTACTCTGAAGAATTAATGCAGATCAAAGGAGATTATCTTTAGAGCACATATCATGCATTTTTGTCCCAAAGAATGGCACCAAATAACACATCTGTCAATAATGCATCCTTTCGGCTCTGCTATTGATTCAACCCTTAAACCCAAACTTAGCAAGCTCCTGTTTAGAACTGTTATACATGAAATGAGTTACACCCTCCTTAATGGCCATGCTCATGTAGCAAAGAAACTAGATGGAGAAAAAAGGGAAGAAAAATAAACGGGGGAAGGAAGGATAGAAAGAATGAAAAGGAAGGTAGGAAGGAAGGAAGGAAGGAAGGAAGGAAGGAAGGAAGGAAGGAAGGAAGGAAGGAAGGAAGGAAAAAGAAATGAAAGAAAAGAAAGAAGGAAAGAAAGAAAGAAGAAAAAAAAAGAAAAAGAGGGAGGGAAGGGAGAGAGGGAGGAAAAGCAGACTGAAGTAAGGGAGGAAGACAGGCATGCAGGAAGGCAGAACTTTTATAAAGGAGCCTCAGTGTGCAAAGTTTCCCCAGACCAAAGGCTAATCCTCTGCACTGGGTAGCTCTTCCCCTCCTGCTTCTGATTCATGACTGGAGACTTATGCATACAGTGGGCTCCAAATCTCAAAATCCAAGACTTGTGAAAATAGAAACAAACTTAAAATTAGCCCTCTTTCTCCTTTTGCCCGGCTCTATGAGTTTTCATGCACAACATCCGTTTGACTCTCCAGTTAATTATCATGAAATAAATATTATAACCCCAAGTTCACAAATGAGAAAACAAACTCAGGGGCATCAGATGTCCTCTCCTGGGTCAGCTAGTGAGTGGTAAGACCAGGGTTCTCGTCCAGGTTTTGTGACTCCAATTTTACTTACTCCGAGGTTTCTATGGCTTCTTGATTTTGATTCACTTATTTGGTTTCTCGTGTCGGCATTGCCCTGACACTCTTGGATGCTTGCCTGGGCTTTGCTTCTTTAGTCTGGGCTTCTTGCCTAGTTCCTTCAGATTGCCATTGCCGACATCTCAACCTGTCAATCTGCCAACTCTGTGTTACTGAATTGTGTTCACTTAAGAACTTCTTTTGGTGTGTTTTAGACAATGAGGAGACTTTATTAGAATGTCTAGTGGCGATATATCCCCTTACATGTAACCACTGCGTCCTTGTGCATTTAAAGTTCTGACCTGTTCCTCTGCCACGAGTCTCCTGTGTGCCTCTGCCACCATGCTTGGTGCAGGATAGCAGGTTTTCTTCCTGTAAATTCCTCACACTGGTCCGGTTGCTATCCCATTGTGGAAAAAAGTGCTAATCTTTTATCAACCTCATGTCTCATCTTTCTGGAAACATAGAGTACCTTCCTAGCTGACTGAGTTCTGGCCTTTGGAATGTGAATGAAAGTCCTATGAGCTACTTCCGGGCCTGGAAAAATCTTGCATGTGCATTTAATTCTTCACACTCATTTTCCCCCCACTGGCTTAAAGCAGACCTTTGAAGCCACGTGTTGAAGATGACAGAGCTAGAGACAAAAAGAACCTGGGTTCCTGAATCATTGCTTGAAAGAGAGCCAGCTACCAACAAGGAAAACCCATTTAGGACTTTACATGAGCAAGAACTTTCTTGTTTGCCCCATTATACATTTTGGGGTTTATATGTTTCACCGGTTAGCCTACACCAACTAGTATAGCCATGAACATCTTTGTAATTATTAATTAAGGAGAACCTCTTTAGTGTTGTGGTTTGCCTATAGAGCAGAATTAAAAACTTTAATTTTTAAATGGGAATTTTCAGAAGGAGTTTGTGTATGTTAATGTGCATGTTTGTGTGTGTCTATCAAATACTTTTGAGGAGCTAGGACTCTTATAGTTCCTTCGAGCTTTTAATCTATAAAAAAAATCTCTGTTACCGATACTTTGCTTTTTTAAATCGCACATAGTCACAATGCATTCACAGAATCTTATCCCAGGATTGGAAGGGGACAGATCCTTCTGAGAGTAGAGTGTCATAACCCTGTCCACCGATGCAGTCCTAGGACAATGGCAGGCATCGACCAGGAAACCCATGTGATCACCTAGTAGGTGTGACCACTACAGCAAAATGGACCTACTCCTTCCCATTTTAGTTGTCAGCTGCAGAGTGTCACAAGCCCAAGAGGCCATTCTTCAGGCTATTGGAGGTATGAGAAAGGGATTCATTAAGGGGCCTTGATAACTTATGAGGGTGTGAGAAGCATAAGAGGAAATTACTTCAGTGTTTAAATCCAGAAGATGAGAGGATTCGGGGCTCCATTAACAGAAATAAGGAAGTCAGAAGGAGGAAGGACTTGCTCTGAGAGGAAGACGGGCCTCTACTTTGGTGACGTTGATCCTAATGCCAGCCAGCAGCCACTCTTGTTTCAGTGAACAAGTATCCTCTTCTCTTCTCTCCACGGGCCCATCCATTCTGTTAGATGACCTAATTCCTTTAGCTCTGCCTTTGATGTGTGTTTTAGCACACTACTGAGTGATCTCACATGCATTTCTAAGTATTAACATCTTTCGGAGATGTCTTGCCAGAAACTGAAATTTTAAAAAGGGGGGGAGGGGGAAGCAAAAGGAAAGAAGCCAAGTATAATTTATCTATATTTTATTTCATTCCATGTTGTTTTTTAAAGTTAAAAAAAAATGCTAATCAAAAATTGGTCTAGTTCTTGGGCTGAAGCAAGTCTATATCATGTCTTTTGGCTAGGCTGTAACAACTTTGATAGACCACATTTCTAGTAAAGGGATTGAGTTGGTAATCAAAAACTTCCAACAAACAAAAACCCAGAACCAGACTGTCACTGGTGAATTCTGCCAAACATTCGAAGATTTAATACTTATCCTTAAACTCTTCCAAAATATTGAAGAGGAGGGAAATCTTCCAAACTCATTTTACAAGGCCAACATTACTCTGATACCAAATCAGACAAGGACACCAGAAAGAAAAGAAAAGAAGGAAGAAAAAAAAGAAAAGAAAAGAAAGGAAGAGAGAGAGATGGGGTGGGGGGGAAAGGGAGGAAGAAAGAGAGAAAAGAAAAAACTATAGACCAATATCTTTGTTGAACATAGATGCAAAAATCCTCAACAAGTATTCAACAATACATTAAAAGAAGCATACACCATGATCAGGTGAGGTTTCTGGATTTATTTGTTTCACCAGTTAGTCTGCCCTACTGAGAACAACCATGAATATTTTTGCATAGCAGCATTGCTGATTAAAGAATACCTCACAGGTCAAAGTTAACTAACAAGAGATATTCACCAAAGTAATCCCACCATCACATTAGCTGAATTATGGGAAGAAACAAATCCTCATGGTTCTGGATAAATGAAAAATTCATTTAAAAAGGAATTTTAGTTTGTTAAATTGTTGCAGCTCTGTATATTTGTGAGACATCCCAACTCTAAGCTTCTTATCTCCAGCAGCCTGTACATTTATTCCTCCTCTGTCACCCTGTTCCTGGGGTCACATCCTGAACCACCATCTCCCCAAACAGCTTAACTATCCCACTGATTACAGCCCTCCTCATTCTGGAAATCTTACTCCATTGCCCTGGATACATGTGATCCTTAAGCTCACTGAACTTTCTGATGCTCTGACCACCTCAACTTTCTTGCAGGTCATCATCCACTCCCCCACCCCAGCCCCCACCCCAGCCCCCATCACCTCCCTGTCTGAATGCCTTCTGATCCAGCCTAGACTTTATGGTATATCATTTCAACAAATTTCTCATCAAAATCACTTCCCTTTTTGCCAGCCCTGCTAACTGAAGACCCTTCTCTATCATTTGCCCTTTTTGCTCCTGTGCCCAGACTCCTGAAGACTAACAGAGAACCTCATGCTAAATGTATGCTGCCTCTTACCTCAGCTGACCTCCCCAGGTCACTATGATTAGCCCTCTTTCCCATTCCTCTCAGTGGCTGTCCCTAATGTCCATCACTCTCTCCAGGCATCATATCCTATCCCCAACCTCTTCTCCCTCAGATGGTGTTACCTCACAGTTTTCAGGGAAAAAAAAGAAAAAAAAAATGTGTCTATCAGGAAAGATCTTTCTCACCCTCCTTTCCCCACAGAAATATGCTTATTGAGAACTGTGCCATCTTTTTCTCATGTCCTAGAGGAAGATACTAATACTGTCCCTCCATCTGTTCTTTAGATCCTATCTGCTCTCAGTTACTCAAGGTCTTTGTACTCTCAATGACCTCTTCTCTTTCCTGTATCATCAACTTCCTCTCAACTGGATCCTTTCTTCAGCACCATATAAATATGTTCACCTTTCTCCCATTTAATAAAGAGCCTACCTTTGACCTCTCCTTACTCTTTACTTTCTCAAGTACCCTTCCCATAAGAGTCGTTTGTTCTTCCTGTCTCCACATCCCCTTTTGCATCCGTCAACCTTTTATAGTTTGCTGCTACTTCAACCACACTATTGAAATCACTCTTGCTGAAGTCATTTCAATGACTTCCAGGTGTCTAAATTTAAAGACTAGGTTTTTATTGTCTTACTTGGCCTCCCTGCAGTATTTAATGCTCTTGGGCAATCCTGCCTCTCCAAGTGCTTTCTCCTGGTTCTAGAATAACGTCCTCCCTGTTCCTCCTCTAACCTCTCTCACCAGTCTTTCTCAGTCTGCTTCCTGGACTCTTCTTTCTATCCATGTCGAAAAAATGTTTAAAAACAGATTGGCTGGCATCCCAGTGAATTTCTGGGCTGAGCTCAACATAGCAAGGCTCGATCATGACGATATCGTGTACGTTGTGGCTGCCAGCACGCAGGCCTGTGGGCCTTAGCAGTCTATATACTATAATCATGGAGTTTGGTGGCAATGTCAATTTACAGCAAGTCATATAGGGTGCTATCAGTTGCCCCAAGGAGGAAGGGGGCCTCATGGCTGTGCCAGAGAGCAATTAAATTTGGGCACGTGTACACTTTCACACATCTCAGGAAATACGCATTCCCTAGATGTGGCAATGGTCTGCTTTTTCTTCAGTCATAAAGCATTGTGCACTTGCTCACTTGATCCGTGAGCAAGACACCTGCAAAATTGGTGACTCGTTGCTCCAAGAAGCTGCAAGATCTGTGCTTCCGCAGACTCCTCCGTACCACCCAGATGGCACACACACCCACCCAGCCCCAGAACTCCTAAAAGGAGAGACCACGTGACCGAAGCTGACATCTGTTCCTTTGTCATCGCTCTCTGGCAAGGGACTAGCAAGGAGATACCTTCTCAGGAGAACTCTACACTGCAGTGGCCTCTAACCTTCATCCGTCTCTCTTGGCAGCTGTCTTCACTGACTGTCTCTGGGAAAAGGCTTGAGAAGATCATCTAATGCTGCTGGACGGCCAGTGCTTGGCAGCGGTTAAGTGCAGAACTCGTAGTTGACTTTAACTCTTTAAAAGCTAAATTTGGGGGTGCCTGACTGGCTCTGTTGGTAGAGCATGCCAGGTCATGAATTCAAGCCCCACGTTGGGTGTGGAGCCTCCTTTTAAAAAATTTTTTTAAAAATTAAAACCTGAATTTGGCTGACTCTAAACCTGTATCAAGATGAGCTTTGTCTTTGTTTCTATTCATTTTTAAAGAAGTGAAGATGGGGCACTTTAGTGGCTCAGTTGGTTAAGCGTCTACCTTTGGCTCAGGTTGTGATCCTGGGGTTCTGGGATCGAGCCCTGCATCAGGCTCCCTGCTCAGTGGGGAGCCTGCTTCTCCCTCTCCCTCTGCCTGCTGCTCCCCTGCTTGTGCTCTCTCTCTCTGTCAAATGAATGAATAAAATCTTTCAAAAAAATGTTTAAAGAAGTGAAGACATAGGAAAAGAAACACCAATAGGAGGGACTTTTAGGAAATAAAGTTACTAAAAACTTAAAGAAATTTTCCCAAATTCTTGGAAACTTTATTTTCTGTGACTCTCCTTCCTCAAGGGAAAATTGTTTTTAAGTGGCCTTTGAATAACCATTCATTGAATTGGAGAGCTAAGATGAAACCGTGTATATAACTTGTATATAATTTCTATGATATGAGTGCATAAGTGCAGAAAGTGCATAAAGCCTTTGATTTCAACAGATAATGAGGGTGGAAGACAGCTAGGGCTCACAACTTTACTTTGAAACTCGCCTGGTGGATGAGCTTGAACAAGTCACTTAATTTCTCTCTGCCTGTTTACTCGTCTATAAAATGGGGATAACTTCTGTGCCCAGGTGCACAATTGTTCCGGCAGCCGCCGTCAGTACATGCGAAGTGCTCAGTAGTATGCCGGGCACATTGCGGTCACTCAGTAAGTGAGAGGTGTGCTGTTATTGTTACAGTGATTGTTAGGATGCTGACTTCTCCTGAAGCAAAAAGAAGTCAAATCTAAAAATAATTAAAAAAAAAAAAACATGAGTGTGTCGTGTTGAACCTAAGTAAAAATGGTCATAAAAACTTAAAAAACCTTTGAACTAGAAATTTCTATTCACCTTGTATGTTTATTTATGTTACTCCCCTAACACACACCCCTTAGAATGCCCTAAACAGTTTTGAAAATTCTATTATTCAGTAAGCAAGAAAATGCCAGGAATCCAAAATCTATCCAGATTAAATAAATGCATTCAGTGCCCTCTCAGAAATCTATATTCTCACAAAAAAGGATGAGAAAACACAGCAAACCTGTGTCTCAAATGTATTAGTCTGTATCTCATTAGTCTCTCCTGATTTTTTTCTTTACTTTTTTATTTTTGGAGTAAAGACAAAGGCCTTCGTCTTTCTAGTCTGATTCTAGAGCTTTAACGGTAACAAATATACTCACTGCACCTACTGTGTGCCTAGCATTGTGCAGGGCACTTGGGATGGTCTCTGTTTTCATGAAGCTTAAAGTCAAATGTGGGTTCTTAAAAACAGGATCTATTTTTACTGTCAATTACTGTCAATTGTCAGTATTGTCTATGTTCGTCTCTTAACATTGTATATTAAATTAAAATTGGCATTTTAAAGTTTAAATTATAGTAATAAATATTAAATACTGGAATCAAGAATAAAAGTCCATCTCTTTGCATTTGTTTTCATTTTTTTAATTGATCAAATGCCTATTCTCCTAGAAAATGTGAAATTTTAGTCCAGATAGTAATTATCTTTTTCAGAGATGTTTCTTTTATATAAAGTTAGAAAGTAGAATACTCCTGTCATTATAGATCTTATTGAACAGTTCTGATAAGTGGCTTTTTCGGTTTTGCTGGATTAAATGCATTACTTTCAAATTTGGGGCCAGTGGAACATAAAAAAAAGTCCTACTAAACAATTTATACTTCAGATTCATTAAGGCAAAACATTTCCACATAGAGTTTTTTCAAGAAGAAAGCATATTTCACAATATGCATAACTGTGTTTCTTTACTTAACTGGAATAAACTAGATATTGACAAATTCATCTCTAAGAAATCGATCACAAATACAATTAATAAAAGTCTTCCATTTCTAATATGTCTTTCATTGTATCACATGTAACCCATGATAGACAAATATGTCATTAATAATTGCAACTATGTAATGTCACAATCATCCACATGGATACCCACTTCATTAACAAATATTTATGTAATCCTCATAATGGTCTGGTAGGATAAGCTATATCTTCCTTTATTCTATACAATGGCAAAAAGGAGTTATTTTAAACATGGTGTGTGATATAATAATAGCTAATATTTATTGATTGCTTATTTAATAAAGTACTTTCCTTGTATCAATTCGTTTAATCTTAGTAAGTCTCGCTGATTATCCCCACTGTAAAGTGGAGGAAACTGAGGCATGGAAGATTAAGTAACGTACCTACAATGTACCCCTAGTACAGACACTCTAGGAAGAGTCAGAGTAGGGCCTTAACTCCGTCGCCTGGTTCAAGGTCCTGTTCTTGGCTCCCACACCATATTCTCATACAGCAATCTCCTTCCCAAAACAATTTGCTGCTGTCTCTATTTGCTAAAACATAAAAGTTTTTCTTCCATTTTTTTTTTAATCCTAAGAAAAATGTTCAAAAGTATGACCTGCTTCTGTGTGTCCTATCAAGTAATAATGGTTCTGGTGTTCTGGACATTGATTTAGGTGCTTCTTTTTATCTCTAGGTTCTTTGAAAGCACCTATCATTATAATGCCTATGCACTCAGACAAATATATGAGACATGCTTTAAAGAACAGAGATAAATTTCCCTCAGTCTCTGTTACATTTTAATAGTGTGAAGAATAATGCAGTGGACAGATAATGGAGTAAGGCAAGGAATTGTGGGAGGAAGCTTCTTTAATGTTTTTTGGCTGAATCACCAGATAAAAAACTCAGACCTTGGCTACCCTGGCATAGACTTCTGAATCTTGGACCAAAAAGACAGAAAAATAATAGTAACACTGTGGTGCGATAGTATGCACTCTGCAATATACATCTAATCCATGAGATTTATAGTGGAGGACTAGGCTAAATGTTAAAGTGTTTTAATTAGGTTTTCTTGTACTTCCAATCATAACTGTTTTTGGATAAGATAGATACACAGTAAGTCTGTCTTATAATGAATTCCACAGTATAGAACAATCAGAGCACTACTAGAAAAAGAATCTGTTGTTTACATATCAATTACAACTGCATAAATGATCAATGAAACAAAAATGCCGTGTATAAAGATCCTAGAAACATATCAGGATGAAACCTAACTCTGTGTTCTCATGTTTTCACATTCTTTGGGGCATGAGTACCTTCCTTTCCTAGTTTATTTGCTTATAAGTAACAGTTAATTTAACAATTTTAGTTTTATTGTGTTCTGTTTTCTCTAAATTGGGAGTGAATGGGGGTGTATTCAGCCCCTTGTTCAGGCTCTGCCCCAGTGGGAGATCTCTGGGATAGGAGTCATGGCCATTTGTCACTCTCACTTACCGTAGTTTGTCAGGCTTCAAGTCAGCAGCAGAGAGATGAGAACTTTTCTTTCAAGGCCCCGTCTTACAAACTCCTGAAATTGTTCATGCTAGTGGCAGTATGCCAAGGAGCAGCTGGTACCCTGGGGAAAGGCAAGGAGCTTCCCATTTAGAAGCAGCTCTGTGGATCACCCCCAGAAGCCATTCTTCCTGCACTGCCATGAATGGATGGAAACCAAGGAAATTGTTTAAATTCAGTGTTGGTTCCAAATGTCACTTTCGGTGACAGAATTTTGAAAGCAGAAAATTAATTATGAGGGATGCCCGGGTAGCTCAGTTGGTTGGGCGGCTGCCTTCAGCTCAGGTCATGATCCCGGGGTCCTGGGGTCAAGTCCCGCATCCGGCTCCTTGCTCGGCAGGGACCCTGCTTCTCCCTCTGCCTCTGCCTGCCACTCTGCCTGCTTGTGCTCTCTCTCTCTGACAAATAAATAAATAAAATCTTAAAAAAAAAAAAAAAGAAAATTAATTATGATTTAAGTTCAGTTACTTAGAAGACAAGAAATTACAAAAGAAGTGCGATAATTTACATTACTAAAACACCTTTAACATTCAGAATTTAAAGTACTTTTCCTTCCTGAAATGAATATAGTTCCTGTTGCCCAGAGAGATTTGTAGTTTAGTGGTTCTGGACTTTTCTATCTTATTTATGCTAAGTGATATGCACAGTACCTTATACTTTTTAAAAATATAAAGCATAACAACATTTGTTTGTGAATACGATAATATTAACACAGAAATTTCTCACCTTATATTGCTCCAAAATATATGTAAGAAAAAGTTAACTTGAATTAATAGTGTGCTTATGAAGAGACTTCCTGAAAGGTGGATCTTTCACTTCTAAATCCACTTTCACCATTCTTACAAGGTACCTTGATTATAATGAGAATATTCTATTGTTATTTAATCTTTATTTTCTTACAGCATTTGTGTTCAGCCTTTTGAGTTATTATGTGATAATATCACTTTATATTAATCTTCAAAGTGACTGCGAACAATCAGTAGTGATGGAGATTAGTTTGTTTTATGCTTATTTCTTTTTGTTACTGATAGTTGACTAAAAGGAAAATACAATAAAAGAAGGCTAGTAAGATATTGACCCTGAATAAATGATTCACCTTAGACATTGTTTTGTTGGGCATCTGTGTCTTCTCTCTCATTTCTATATCGAGGTGTGAGTCCTCACAGTACTGAGTTCACAAAAAGTCATTATTTACAACTTCTATATGGTTACACTCTACTCAACATTACATCATACTGTTCAATATTATAACTACTGTACTATGATATATTTCTATCTTCCTTAGTCTTATTTTTACCTAAGCTTTTTAATTACTAAAAATTTAAAACTAGTATCTTTATTTCTAAAATCAAATCAGTGCAATCAAAAATTATCCAGTTTATATATTGTTGTTTTTGAAATCTGTAGCCATATTCATCACTAAAAAATAGTATTTTATTTAAAAAATTTTTAAAGATGTGTTTATTTATTTTAGAGAGAAGGAAAGGGAGAGAATTTCAAGCAGACTCTCCACCAAGCATGGAGCCCAATGCCAGGCTCGATCTCAGGATCCTGAGATCATGATCTGAGTGGAGATCAAGAGTAGGACATTCAACCAACTGAACCACCCAGGTGTCCCTAAAAAATAGTATTTTAAAAGGTACATAGTTCATTGCTGTGTCTCAGTGTTTGATCTGATATCCTTTGATGTTCTTCCATAGTTTATATGAAAACCTAGAGAGCAAGAGTTACTGGTATAAATAAAATTGAGAATCCTAAGTCAGAGAACCTGGGCTCTAATCCTGAGTTTGTCACCTAATAGCATTGTGACATTTAGAGAAATCTTATACCAGCTCATGAGAGCTATTTGCTAAACTTTTAGAAACTTTGCAAGCCAGTTTTTAAGCACAGTCAATAATAAAGATTAAATGGTATAAATTTACAATTAAATAAACTATATTAAAACACAAAGGTAGTATATAATCAAAGTGTATCACTTTGTAGGTATTTTGCTATTACCTATGTTCTTGAGGTTATTTAGGTGTAGAGTATCTATGTGGTGAAAATATAAAGGACACCACGTTCAGTGAAGTCATCATGTTGGAAGCTTGAAACTGGCCATGGTGGGAGTATTTACAAAGCAGAAATTGTCAAACTCTTTAAATCTGAGATTTTTTTTTCCTAAGAGAGCTGATTGCTAACATTTATTAGCACTAAAGATATCTAACTGGGTTTGAAATGGAAAAGCCCTCCCTACATACAGATAATTGTAGGTGTTCCTTCTAAGTTTAAAGTCTAATATTCCCTTAATGTTGAAAACATTGTATAACAAGACAAACAGATGCTGTTGGTGATCATGGAAATATCAACAGTTAATAGTAGGTTGACTATAAAGCTTGGAAGGAAGTACCCCTGAAGACTGGGTATGAAGATGATTGGATCCTTAGATTCAAAGAGATTTAAACATATGACCATAATCATTTGGTAGGCATGTATTTCAGGAAGTAAACTCTGCAAATAGCCCTCAATATCATTTAGTCTCTCATTCTAATTATAATCTGTAATTTAGTAGCTTCACTTTTAGAATAGGCATAACAATACCTGCATGTTCATTCTTTACAGCATTATGATGTACATTTATAAGATGCCTTGTTGATAAAAAAAAAAAAAAAGTCAGCGAACCTTGTAAATGACTTTTTTTCTGGAGTCAAAGGTGTTTGCTCCTGAAAATATATTTTAATTATTTGAGACCATGATATCCACCAAAAAGGGGTGGGGGTAGGTTTTATTCAAAACTTCCCAGAAAAGAAAAAACTGAAACTTTTAAATACATGCTAGCAGTGAGGTATTTCTATATATATATATATTTCAATTGTTATTTGAAGTATTTTTTCTTATTAGTGCCATTAAAAAAAGCTCTGAAGTCCCGTAAAACTCTACTTTGAAGCAGCTATTTGCACCTGAACTTTTTTTCATTTTCAGGTAACAAGTTGAGTCTGCTGAAAAAGCAATCTCAGCATGCCAACTTTGAGAGAATAAAAAATGATAAATTGTAATGTTTGGGAAAATACTATAAATTAGCCACTTTGAAAATAAAATCTGGAAAATATAAAGAATTAAGAACAAGTTAATATTTGAATAATATTTCCAGCAGTGATTTTATATTATTTCTCTTATATTAAAATTCATTTTACTTATCCAAGAGATGGGCTTCTATTACAAATTACTTTATTATAAAGAAAGTTATTCTAAAAAAAAAAAAGTTATTCTAATCTAATTATGTAATTTTATCCTGATTATGTAAAATAACATTTTATTGATAAAATTTTCTCCTAAAATTTATATTTTGCTTTTAAATTATTAAATTATTTTCCTATCCGCATTTTTCTTAGATTAGTGCATAACATCCTTTTTTTATTGAAGTATAGTTGACATACAACATTATATTAGTTTTGGGTGCACAACCTAGTGATTCAACATTTATATATATTATGAAGTGATCACCTAAACAAATCTAGTTACCATTTGTCACCATACAAAGTTGTAACGTACTATTAACTGTATTCTCTATGCTGTACATTGTATCCCCATGTCATTTTTTTTAATAACTGTTTAGTTTGTACCTTTTAATTTGTACCTTTTAATTCCCTTCACCTATTCGTACCTTTTAATTCCCTTCACCTATTTCACACATTGCCCTACCTTCATCCTCTCTGGCAACCACCAGATTGTTCTCTGTATCTATCAGTCTGTTTCTGTCTTGTTTTATTTTGTTTTATAGATTCCACATATAAGTGAAATCATACCAAATTTGTTTTTCTCTGTCTGACTTATTTAATTTAGCGTAATATCCTCTAGGGCTATCCATGTTATCCCAAATGGCAAGATTTAATTCTTCTTATAGCTGATTAGAATTCCATTGTATACAATTACTACATCTTTTTTATCCATTCGTCTATTAAAAACATAGACCGTAAGCTCTTGGACATTCGTCTGAGCAATAGTTTTGGGATACATCTACTCTGGCAAGGACAACAATAGCAAAAATAAGCAAATGAGACTACATCAAACCAAAAAGCTTATGCACAGTGAAAGAAACCACTAATAAAATGAAAAGGCAACTTACTGAATGAGAGAAGATATTTTGCAAATGATATAACCAATAATGGGTTAAGATCCAAAATATATTTTTAAAAACCCACACAACTCAACATCAAAAAAATAAACAATCCAATTAAAAAATGAGCAGAAGATCTGACATTTCTCCAAAGAGGATGTAGAGATGGCCAAACAGGTATATGAGAAGATGCTCAACATCACTAATCATCAGGCAAATGCAAACCAAAACCACAAGATATCATGTCACACTTGTCACAATGACTATTATCAAAAGACAAGAAATAACAAGTGTTGTCAAGGATGTAGAGAAAAGGGAACCCTTGGTGGGAAAGCAAAATGGTGCAGTGACTGTGAAAAATAGGAGGGAGGTTCCTCAAAAATTAAAAATAGAACTACCATATAATCCAGCAATTCTACTTGGGAGTATTTTCTGCAAAGAAAATGAGAACACTGATTTGAAAAGATAGATACACACCTATGTTCATTGCACCATTATTTACAATAGCCAAGATATGGAAGTGACATAGTGTTCTTTTGGACTTTGTAATTATGAGATTAGGTTTGGTCTCTATTGCTTACTGATCATGAATTAATATAATTCTTCTGATTAGTTTCTTGCAGTCATAAAAACTAATAAAACAGTACCCAAGGAGCAGTCCTAAAAATCTTTTTATCAAGCAAAAGTTGATTTTTACAAATATTCCTATTGAAGATGATATAGGACTTCTTCTCACACTCAAATGTATTTAGTAAAATACCATACCAAACATATAGGAGTTCAAAATTCCATCAAGAGAGCAATTCTCATTAAGATCATTTTAAGCTTTGGAGCACCTGGGTGGCTCAGTGGGTTAAAGCCTCTGCCTTCGGCTCAGGTCATGATCTCAGGTTCCTGGGATTGAGCCCCGCATTGAGCTCTCTGCTTAGCGGGGATCCTGCTTCCCCCTCTCTCTCTGCCTGCCTCTCTGCCTACTTGTGATCTCTCTCTCTCTCTCTCTCTCTCTCTCTGTCAAATAAATAAATAATTTTTTAAAATCTTAAAAGAAAAAAGATCATTTTAAGCTTTGACTAAAACATAGACCTTAAAAATAAATGAACATCCACAACACTAACAACTGAAATTGGTTGTATTACATACACGAGACTGTATAAAGAATCTATCCAAATTGTAAGGCATGTTGAAGGTAGATTAAGGAAAATTTAGACAGACCTCAACTCTCACATGAAATGAAGAACATTTGGAAAAAGGTACAAGATATTTAGAATGGCTCAACTCTACCCCATTTGTCACTGACTGCAAAGAATGTGGGTGTTCACCCATTAGAAAGCAAGACAAACATTATACATGTTCCTTCCACTGCAACATGTGCATACATTATATTCCAATGAGGATAGGAGTTTATGGAGAGATGCCCTACCCTTTGTTCTTGGAAGAAAATTCTGTGGTATATTTTACACATTTCTCCAAAGGTCCTCAATGGAAGAAATCTCCAGTTGTCCACAGTTGTAATGAACTCAAAAACAACCTTTATGATTTTCTCTTCTTTCTCTGCCTCACATTCTTTCACTCTAGCTTCCTGGATCATGCTGCAAATTAACAGCCTGTACCTGAGTCCTTAGCACAGGCTTTGTTTTCAGGGAAACCCAAACTAAGACTACTTCCCTTTCTTTGACTTTTTTATACTTTTATTCACCCTTTAAGACTTAGCTCAAACATTACCTCCTCAGAAAAGCCTTACTTGACTGCTCCACTCTGATTTAGATATCTGTTTTATTATAATATTATAATTTCTGATTAACTGGAGTCTTTCTCCCACCATCAGATTGCAGCCCAGTCCCCCCCCACCTAGGTATAAATTAGGACACTTTCCTTATTGCCTTTGCACCCCAGTGCCTGGTACATAGTAAGCTCTCAATGTATGTGTGTTAAATGAGTGACTGAAATGAATTTTAAAAAGAATAAAAGGAGAAAAAAGAGGAAGAAGAAGAAATAAAGATAGACTTCTCTTGCCAACATAAAATAGATTAAGATTTTGTGCCTGATCATCCCAAAATTCAGGTCTCCATAACCAAACTATATCTCCTATTTTTGGCTTACAAACTCAGCACATAAAATAGCCCCGAAAAAAAGCTTCCATATCTTAATTCCTGAATGAAAGGTAAAGGACTTGGTAAAGTGAAGGTGTCTGAGATTTTTTCAGCAGCATAAGGAAAATAGACCTATCTTCTTAGCTAACTCCTAGAAGAAATCATTGGTAATTCTGCTTAATAGATAATTCTCAGGAACAAAAAAAGTCACAAGGTTACACTTGGAAAGTTATTCATACCTACAACAGGAGTGGTAGCAAACCCTGGAATGGTGGAGCAAAACTGAAGTCAACAGTGAATGAACCCTGTGCTGTGCCAGGTGGGACATACACAGACAAACTAGAGTTTTGCAGCAAGAGCTAAAGAGGAAGGGGCTCGCCAATGTGATGCAGAGCTGTAGCTGCCATGGTTAATAGCTGATGGTGTGGTGAGACAGACGGAAACCACTGGCACTTACAAATGACACTTTCAAGAACACTAGAAAAGCTTTATCCCTTTACTTAAGGGCAAAGGAAGAGAAGGAGGGAATTCAGTCTTTCCTGAAATAATCAAGTTAACTAGGTATGCAAGTATGACAGCTGACTTTTTGTCTGATATGGAAACTCTTAAATTAGGAAAAGAGAAGACATGCAGTATAAACGTAAACCTTCTACATCAATATATTATAAACTGTAGTTTATGACCAATTAATGAGACACAGAATCAGTTTATGAATCTTAACCAGTATCTTTAAAAAATAAGGTAAAATGGAATAGATTCAAGTAGAAAACAGAGGAGTTACATACACAATGATGCAATTGAGTTTTCTTCTATCTTCCTTTAAAGAATACTGATTTTGACAATCACCCACAGACAAGATTACCATAGATGGCCATTGTGGAGGTCCAAAAGTCCTGCAGAGAAGTTCTAGCACACTGTTGAAGAAGAAAAAAAAATTTAAAAATCCAAGATTGGATGTACTGAAGAGGGTAAGAGGAATAGCTTCACTTTACCCCTAACATTCTGCAAATCTGACCCTACACACCCTACTCCTTGGCCAGCTGCCTGAACATGCTTCAAAGATGGAAAGTGTGAGCCTCTGCAGATGTCAAGCTTTGCAGGTGAGCACATTGCAGAAAACCAGCCTGATACTGTAGGACTGGGAGAAAGTACAACAACTTGACAATTCAGCACCGTCCTAGTGAAAGCAATGGGAGTTTTTCAATAACCAACCTGACTTCGCAGGATCAAGAGAAGGAATATAATCTTAAGAATTTAAGAAGGAAAAACAAGTGTAGAGCAGGCATATCCATATAAAATGTCTAAGAAAGTCTTAGAATCTCTAGCAAGAGTGACAGAAAGTGTTTCTCTTCTGAAGCCCATTAATAACACTGAAGGATATGACTGCTTTTTCAAATGTGAAGGCAGCAATTCAAGAATTCAAGAAACATGAAAAATTAAGTAAGCATGACACCATCAAAGGAACACAATAATTTTCCAGTAACTTAACACAAAGAAATGAAGATCTGCATTTTGCCTCATAATTCAAAATTCAGAATTTTCAAAATTCAAAATAGTTGTTATAAGGAAGCTCAGCAAACTAAAAGAAAACACAGACAATTCAATGGAATCAGAAACACAATACACTATTAAAGTGAGAAGTTTAACAGAGATATAGAAATCATAAAAAAGAACTAAGCAGAATCTAGAGCTGAAGAATACAATGAATGAAATAAGAAAATGCAATGGTGAGCATCAACAGTGGACTTGATCAAGCAGAAGAAAAATCTGTGGACTTAAAGACAGCATATTTGAAGTTATCTGGTAGGAGAACAAATGAAAAAGAATGAAAAAAGAGTGAAGAAAACCCTTGTAAATTATGGAACATCATCCAAAACAAAGCAAAAACAAAATAATTTATGCATTGCCAGTGTCCCAGAAGAGGAATGGCAGAAAGGAACAGAAAGCTTATTTGAAGAAATAATGGCTGAGAACGTTCCAAATCTGGGAAGAGATTTGGATATCCAAGTTCATGAAAATTATAAGCCCTGAACAAATTCAATTCAAAGTAAGCTTCTCCAAAACACATTATAATAAAACTGTGTAAAATTTAAAAAAATAAAAAAAAATTTAAAAACCTGAGACAATTTTAAAAGCAGCAAGAAAAAAATATTACATACAAAAGAAACCCCATCAGGCTGTGAGTGGATTTCTCAGCAGAAATTCTGCAGATCAGTAGGGAGTGGGTTAATATATTCAAAGTCCTGAAAGGAAAAAATGCCAACCAAGAATACTTTACTCAGCAAAACTGTGTTTTATAAATGGAGAGATAAAGACTTTCCTGGGCAAACTAAAGCTGCCTTACAAGATGCTAAAAGGAGTTCTTTTAGCTGAAATGAAAAGATGCTAATAGTAACATGAAAATATATTAAAACATAAAACACACGGATAAAGGTGTGATAGAGTCAAATTCAGAATACTCTAATACCATAATGTCTTATATAAAACACTTAACTCTAGTATGAAGGTTAAAAAACAAAAGCATTAAAACTAACTAGAGTTAGAATAAATTTTAGTGGACATACAGTATAGAGATATAAATCATGACATCAAAAATATTAATGTGGGAGAGGAGTAAAAGTGTAGAGTTTTTTTATGCAATCAAAGTTAAGTTGTTATCAGCTTACCAGAGACTCATGGCTATATTTTATATAAATTTCATGGTAATCGCAAAACAAACATCTCTAGTAGACACACAAAAGATATAGAGAAGGGAATCAAAGTATACCACTAAGGAAAATCCTCAATTCACAAAGGAAGACAGTAAGAGAGAAAGAAAAGAACTACAAAACAGCTGGAAAACAATAAGATGGCAATAGTAAGTCCTTACCTATCAATTATTAGCTTAAATGTAAATGGATTAAATTCTGTAATCAAAAGATATAGAGGGGCTGATTGGATAAAAGAAAAAGAGAAAAAGAAGGCCCAACTATATGCAGCCTACAAGAGACTCAGTTCAGCTTCAAGGACACACAGAGACTGAAAGTGAAGGGATGGAAAAAAGGTATCCCATGCAAATGGAAACCAAAAGACAGCAGGGAGAGCAACACTTACATACAACACAATAGATTTTAAGTCAAAAACTGTAACCAGAGACATAGTTATTATATAATACTTAAGGAGTCAATTCAGCAAGAAGATATAACAATTGTAAATATATATATATATATACCCAACATCAGAACATGTAAAATATTAAACCAATACTAACAAATCTGAAGGGAGAAATAGATAATAATACAATAATGGGAGGAGGCTTCAATACACCACTTTCAACAATGCATAGATCATCCAGACAGAAAACCAATATAGAAATAGTAGACTTGTACTACATTTAGAACAAATGGACCTAACAGACATATAAAGAACATATCCAACAGCAGCTGAATATACATTCTTTTCAAGCACACACTGAACATTTTTCAGGATAGATCATATCTTAGGTCACAAAATAAGTCTTAACAAATCTAAGAAGTTTGAAATAATATGAGGTATCTTTGCAAACAACCAATGGTATCAATTTTGAAATTGGTAATGGGAGGGAACCGGTAAAAAATTATGAAAACGTAGAATTCAGCAACATAGTTCTGAGTAACCAGTGGATTAGAGGAGAAATCAAAAGGGAAGGTGAAAAATACCTTGAAACAAATGAAAATAGACATACAACATACCAAAATTTATGGGATGCAGCAAAAATAGTTCTGAAGAGAATTTAGAGTGATAAACACCAACATTATGAAAAAATGTGATCTCAGATGAACAATGTAACTTAAACTTCAAGGAACTACAGAAAGAAGAATAAACTAAGCCTAAATTTAACAGAAATAAATAACAAAGACCAAAGCAGAAATAAATAAAATATAGACCAGAAAAATAATTAGAAAGCTAAGTGAAGCTAAGAGTTGTTTTTGAAAACATAAGGAAAATTGACAGACCTTTAGCTAGACTAAAAAAAGACTCAAATACATAAAATTCTAAATGAAAGAGGAGACATTAAAATTGATACTATTATTTGAAATAGAAAGAATCATAAGATACAACAAGAACAAGTTGGATAACCTAGAAGAAAAAGTTAAATTTCTGGAGACATACAACCTACCAAGATAAAATCATGAAAAAACTAGAAAATCTGAATAGATCAATAAGAGTAAGAAGATTAAATCTGTATTCAGAAATCTCCTAACAAAGAAAAACCCAGGGCTTGATGACTTCACTGGTGAAGTGTACCAAACATTTCAAAAATTAACACCAACTCTTCTCAAACTTTTCCTAAAGATTGGATAGGAAAAAACACTTCTAAAGTCATTTTACAAGGTCAGCATTACTTTGATACAAAAGCCAGACACAGGTACTACAAGGAAAGAAAATTACAGGCCAATATTCCTCATGAATCCTCAACAAAATACCAGCTAATAGAACATAACAGCACATTAAAAGGATCATACACCATGATCAAGTGGGATTTATCAATAGATGCAGAAAAAGCATTTGATAAAGATCAGTGCCTTTCACAATAAAAATTTTCAATGAATTAAGCATAGAAGGAACTACCTCAACAAAATAAAGACCATATATAACAAACTCACGACTAACATCACACTCAATGGTGAAAACAAGACAATACTGCCAACCCTGACCACTTCTATTCAGCATATTACTGGAAATCCTAGCCAGAGCAGTTAAGGAAGAAACCTCATGAAGTAAAAACAAAAACAAACAACTAGGACTACATCAAACTAAAGGCTTCTGCACAGCAAAGGAAACAAAAATGCAAAGGCAACCTGTGGAGTGGGAAAAAATATTTGCAAAGCATATATTTGATAGGGGTTAATATAAAAAACACATAAGGAACTCTTAGAACTCAATAGCAAAAAGACAGTTTGATTAAAAAATGGGCAATGGAGGGGCGCCTGGGTGGCTCAGTGGGTTAAAGCCTCTGCCTTTGGCTCAGGTCATGATCTCAGGGTCCTGGAATCGAGCCCCACATCGGGCTCTCTGCTTGGCAGAGAGCCTGCTTCCCCCTCTCTCTGCCTGCCTCTCTGTCTACTTATGATCTCTCTCTCTGTGTCAAATAAATAAATAAAATCTTTAAAAAAAAAAAAAAAGGGCAATGGATCTGACTGGACATTTTTGCAAAAAAGAATATAAATGTCCAACAGGTACATAAAAAAGATGCTCAACTTCACTAATCATCAAGGATATGTAAACCAAAACCACAATGAAATATCACCTCATATCTATTAGGATGGTTTTTATTAAAAAGACCAGAGATAACAAATGTTGGCAAAGATGTGGAGAAAAAGGGAACCTTGTACACTGTCGGTGGGAATGTAAATTGGTGTAACCATTATGGAAAACTATATGGAGGTTCCTTAAAAAATAAATATATAGTCTATTATACTCTAGCAATCTCACTGCTAAATATATACCCAAAGTAAACAAAATCAGTATCTCAAAGAGGTATCTGCACTGTCATGTTCATTGTAGTATTATTCACAATAGCCAATATATGGAAACAACCTAAATGTCCGTTGATGGATGGATGGATGGATGAAGGCATATAATGAATATATATATATTTTTTTATATACGTATACATATATAATGAAATATTGTTCTGCCACAAGGAAAAAGGAAATCCTACCATTTGCAACAACATAAATGAACCTAAAGGACATTATATTTTGCTAACTGAAATAAGCCAGACAGAGAAAGACAACTACTGTATATCACTTATATATGATATATAAGTGATATATATTCACTTATAAGTGAATAAGTGAATGAATTTTTAAGTCAAATTCATGGAAACACAGTAGAATGGGGACATCCTTGTCAAAGGGTATAAGTATTTTGTTATAAGATGAATAAGTTCAGGGGCACTAATGTACAGTATGGTGACTATTATTAATAATACTGCATTGTATACTTGAAATTTGCTAAGAGAGTAGATCTCAAGTGTTGTTGCCACAAAAAAAGGGTAACTGTGAAGTGACGGATGTGTTTATTCATCTGATTGTAGTAATTATTTCACAAAATATACATATATCAAATCATAATGTTATACATTTTAAATATATACAATTTTGTCATTTATATCTCAGTAAATCTTGGGGGAAAAAGAACCATTTAAAAAAATGTCAAGCAATATTTTGCCTACTGGGAATGTAGGTTTACTCCTATTTTTCAATTCTACTCAAACTGTTCTTACAAGATTTATGAAATACAGTGGCTTTTGGTTATTCTTTATAAAATTACAAACTATGAACCCCATGATGGCATTTTGCTAAATAGTCTTGCACAGAATGGCTTTTGAACATGTATTGAATAAAAGTACAAAATAAGAAAATCAGAATGTTCACATTTTTGTGAACACATGTACATGAGTGCTGGGTCACAATATAAAATGTTGGCAGAGGGGCGCCTGGGTGGCTCAGTGGGTTAAAGCTTCTGCCTTCGGCTCAGGTCATGATCTCAGGGTCCTGGGATAGAGCCCCGCATTGGGCTCTCTGCTCAGCAGGGAGCCTGCTTCCCCCTCTCTCTCTGCCTGCCTCTCTGCCTACTTGTGATCTCTCTCTGTCAAATAAGTAAATAAAATATATAAAAATAAATAAATAAAATAAAATGGTGGCAAAGGTGGCAAAGATGCATGACTTTTGCTGCTGATGTTCATATTGATTGGGTTAAGGTGGTAACTTCCAGGTCCCTCCACTATGAAGTTACTCTTCTTCCCTTTCTATACTCCTTAGTGAGACCCTCTGGAATACAGCTTTGAGGAAATGAGCCGAAACACCACCACCATCACCTGTGGTCCCTCCTGCTGTGTGGTCGCTCAGGGTCTGAGTTCAGGGTCTTGTACACTGTTGGTGGGAATGTGAATTGGTGTAACCATTATGGAAAACTACATGGAGGTTCCTCAAAAAATTAAAAATAAATTACCATATAATCTGTTTGAAAGTCTCAGCTCTGGAACAGGGCTTTCCCAAATGTGGTCCAGATCCCCCAAATCATAATGGTCCAGATAAAAACATGGCTTCTTGACCTTACCCCAGAGATTCTGATTTAATAGGTCTGGAGTGGGGCCCAGAAATCTGCATTTTAAAGAAACTACACATGATTCTGACCAAAGCACTAAAGTTACAGACACAGGTGATAGCACCTCTAGAGTTAGAACAAATAGATGTAAAGAATAGCTAGTCATTTTAATTTATAGCATTACAGAGGGCTTCCTCATGATTAGAACTGTGGGGAAGACCTCAATTCTTTTTTTTTTTTTTTTTCAGAAGTATAGTTAAGATACAGTGTTGTATTAGTTTCAGGTGTACAATATAATGATTCGACAATTCTATACATTACTCAGTACTCATCACAATAAGTGTAGTACTCTTAATATCTTTTATCCATGTCACACATCCTCTTCCTCCCCTCTGGTAACCACCAGTTTGTTCTCTGTATTTAAGAGTCTGCTTTTTTGTATGTGTCTCCTGTGTTTGTTTAGTTTGTTTTGTTTCTTAGTTTCCATAGATGAGTAAAATCATATGGGTATTTGCCTTTCTCTGTCTGACTTATTTCACTTAGCATTATACTCTCTAGGTCCATCCATGTTATTGCAAAGGGCAATATCTTATTCTTTTTTATGGCTGCATAATATTATATATAATATCATATATAATATAGATATCTAAATATATATCAATATATTAATATATTATATAAAATTATATGTTATATAAATAGATAATTTATATATTTATAAAATAACATATAAATATATAAAATATATATTATATATGTCATAAATAATATATTTTATACACACACAAACATACACCATACTTTATCATTCATTTGTCAGTGGACACTTGGGTAGTTTCCATATCCTGGCTGTTGTAAATAATGCTGCAGTAAACATATATCTTTTCAAATAAGTGTTTTCATTTTCTTTGGGCAAATACCCAGCATTGGAATTATGCATCATGTTTTAATTCTATTTTTAATTTTTTGAGGAACCTCCATACAGTTTTCCATAATGGTTGCACCAATTTGTATTCCCACCAATAGTGCATAAGGTTTTCTTTTTCTTCATATCCTTGCCAACACTTGTTATTTCCTGTCTTTTTGATTTTAGGAATTCTGACAGGGATGAGGTGATATATCATTGTGGTTTTGGTTTGCATTTCCTTGATGATTAGCAATGTTGAGCTTTTTTTTCATGTGTCTGTTGGCTATTTGTGTGTCTTCTTTAGAAAAATGTCTATCCAAGTCTTCTGCCCATTTTTAATCAGATTATTTGTTTTGTTTTGGTTTGGTTTTTTTGCTGTCGAGTTGTGTAAATTCTTTATACATTTTGGATATTAACCCTTTATAAAATATATCACTTGCAAGTATCTTCTCCCATTCAGTAGATTGCCTTGTTGTTTTATTGATGGTTTCCTTCACTGTGCAAATCTTTTTATTTTGATGTAGTCCCAATAATTTATTTTTGCTTTTGTTTCCTTTGCTGAGGAAACATATCTAGAAAAATGTTTCTACAGCTGATAGCAAAGAAATTACTGCATATGTTTTCTTCTAGGAGTTTTATGATTTCAGGTTTCACATTTAGGAGAAAGACCTTAATTCTTGAAAAGAAGCAGTGTTGCATAGTGGTTAAGAGGATTTTTGTGAAATGAGACAGACTCGAGTTCTAATCCATTTGCCATTTGCTAGCTGTGAGTTCTTAGGAATCAGATTTATTTTGTTTTTATAAGTGGTGCTAATACCTACCTACTGTGTAGTGTTAAAAGGATTAAATAGGATAAAGCAACTGGTGCATGGTAATATAAGAAATATTAGCTATTATCATCTTTAGGATTTCGCCAACACTTTGAGAAAAATTCTATACAACTTAATTTTGCAGACATTAGTTGAGAGTACAAAGAGCTAGGCTAAGTGTTTTTGGAAATGCAAAGATAAAAAACAGACTGATTTCATGGATCTTACAATCTGATATGGTCATAGAATTCTACAGCAGAAAGCCAGATTGACCAATCCACTTCTTATTTAACAGATGAGGAAACTGAGACTCTAGAGCCTAAACAAGGTGATGACATTGTATATCTAGTGACAGGAGGAGTCATAAATAGAACTCAGGTACCTGAAGCTAGGCCAGTGTCCTTCCACTAGAGTGGACCTCAATTTCTGGCTGAGAGCTCAGTCCTAACAGAGGTGCACTGGTAAATCTTCTTTGGATAGAAAAATATGTGTATATATTTATATTTAATTTTATTCTGCATATTACTCACATAAAGAATATGTTGGGGCACCTGGGTGGCTCAGTCAGTTAGGCATCCAACTCTTGATTTAGGCTCAGATCATGATCTTAGGGTCATGGGATCCAGCAGGGTGTCGGGGTCCACACTAGGTGTGGAGCCTGCTTAGGATTCTCCCTCTATCTCTGCCTGCCTCGCCAACCGCCTCCCAGCTTGTGTTCACATTCTCTCTCTCTCTCTCTCAAAAAAAATATGTAAGACAGTTTAAAAATGATGATAAAATATGCAATACTCTTTATTATAAATTCTATATGAGTAGTTGATTTTCACCAAATACTTTTAGCTGATTTTTGCTGAATTATATCCATAGTCAAACTACGGTTGCAGTTTAACCAGGATTTGACTAATGGGATTGTATCTCAATCCACTAACTCTTTTTTTCCTAATTGTGGTAAAACACATAAAATTACCATCTTTACCATTTTTAAGTGTATAGTTCAATAGTGTTAAGCATATTCAGATTGCTGTGCCACCAATCTTAGAATTTTTTCATCACGCACAGCTGAAACTCTACACACATTAAACAGCAACTCTCCATTCCTCCTTCTCCCAGACTCCTGGCAAACACCATTCAGCGTTCTGTTTCTATGAATTTGACTACTCCAGATATTTCATAAAAGTGGAATCATACAGTATTTGTCATTTTGTGATTGGCTTATTTCACTTAGCATAATGTCCTCAAGATTTTTCCATGCTATAGCATGTGAAAAGACTTTCTTCCTTTTTAAGGCTAAATAATATCCCATTGTAAGTACATAACAATTCTATTAATCCATCCATTTGTTGATGGATTTGGGTTGCTTCCACCTCATGGCTATTGTCAATAGTGCTGCTATGAATATGGGTGTGCAAATCATCTCTTTACAATCCTGCTTGTAATTCTTTTGTATATATACCCAGAAATGGAGTTGCTAGATCATATGGTAGTTTTAATTTTTTTGAAGAACTGCCATATTGTTTTGTATAGTGGCTACACCATTTTACATTCCCACCACAGTGCAAGAGAGTTCCAACTTCTCCTCACCCTTGCCAAAACTTATTTCCTGGTTTTTTGATAGTAGCCATTCTAATAGGTATGAGGTTATCCACTGACTTTACCCAAGAAAATTGTTTTCATTAAGTCTGCTATATGAACTACTATTAAACTACTTTTCACTCCTATATAGATTATATGCATTAAACTAAAATCTCTTTTAGGTTCAGCATACTTAAGTTAAAATTCACTCACTCATCAATATGAGTGATTACTTTGTGAATCAGATAATAGTTTTCCAATACTGGAAGAATATTTCTTCAGTTTTCTGAGCTAGTCACAATGGAACAGCTACCAAGAGTGGTGGCTTGTCACCAGTGGAGTCACCAAGGTGTGCTCCATGGCATCTAGAGGTGGTGTTCCTACTGATAACAAGCAGGCAACTGAGCTGGAGAGGGAGGCCATAATGGCTACACGGAAGGGACTAGATCTATACAATATGCTAGCCCCAAAGGCAGCTTCAGGCACCAAGGAAGACCCTAATAAGTTAGGGTCCTTTTCTATCACCAGCAAGTGAATAGTTGTCTGCATCTGTGAAGAGAACAATAGTGCCATCATCTGGTTCTGGCTGTGAGGCCCTAGCTGTGGAACTCATTACAAGATGGTGCCCCACTAGTTGGCCCACTGAGCCTTTGTACTAATTTACTCAAGATGTGCTATAAAGTTTCTTCTTTCCAATAAAGACTAGCCATTGCATTGGCTCCTTCTCCCATTAAAAAAAAAAAAAAAAGTTTTTAAATTTAGTTTGCATTAACATTTGCCTCATTACTTTCTTAAATCTAGATGAAGTATAGGCCAACTTTTTCTATAATGGGCCAGATGACAAATATTTTTGGCTTTGTGGACCATACTGTCTCTTTCAAAACTATTCAACTCTGCCATTGCAGTGTGAAAATAGACATCAATAATACATAAGTGAATGGGCATGGCTGTGTTCCAATAAAACTTTATTCATAAAGGCAGATGATGGGAGAACCCTAGTTTTCTGAACCCTGGTCTAGACAATCAACAAAACAATAAATGATTAGCCCCGCTGCTTGACAATTTCCCTTATGGCAGTACTCTCACCACTGTCTACTTCAGGGTACCAACAGGAAGTTACTGAAAGTGAAGTAAGAAAGAGATGCATAGAAACATGCCGTTTATAGCCTTCCCATCACACAGATACAATAGACATAAAAAATAAAATGTAGTAAAATAATTAGGAAGTGGTAAATATTAAATATAATCACCTGTGTTTTTAATGTAATTATTTTTAAGTTTATATAATTTAATTTTTATTAACGGCTGTAATTAAAAATTGGCTCATGAAATTCCTAAAAATTTAACAGTTGTTCTCACAAGCCAGTGTGTACCAGCTCCAGCAACCCAGTTGTTCAATTCCAGTCTCCTGCCAGTCTTCTCAGACAACTAAGAACCAATCCAAACCCTGTTCCTTGTTCTCTTTCAAAATTTACAAAAATGTTCTCTTCCAAAAGAGGTCCATACACACCTGATCCCTGGGTGTGTATGCTACTTGCCCATAAGCTAATTTTTATTAAAAAAAAAAAATGAACCTCGTCTTCCAGTAATTATTTAGGCAGTCTAGCTTTAAGGTATTTAAATTTCCGACCAAACTTGGAGTGTACTGAAACTTACAGAACTTAACAATCACTCATGTATTTGTATTCTGAGTCACCTTTGGTTTGAGAGAACGCATGTAGTCTTTAGAAGTTTCTGAAATTACAGCATTACCCAGTCTGGGAATCAATAACTTTTGGTAGAAAGTAAGATGGATATAAGATAATGTATGTGAGCAGAATCCAGGTGATCTGTATTTTAACTGAGCCCCAGCATACACGAGGTAATCTTGGAAAACTGATTTCACTTTTTTATTTGTCTCAACTTTCTCCTTTATACAAACTAAGGATGGTAATAGTCTTGGTACTCTTAAAGTTTGTGAGGGCTTATATTGCTAAAGTGATTTGAAAACATTGGCTAATGGGGTTTTGGAAATATAGGTCAACGTTTATCATCTTGACATGAATGTGAGACATTAAAGATTGTAATTCCATCAACCTGACATAAACACTTAAAGCTTTGAAAAGTGTGCCTAGAAGCATTGCGCAGTGGCAGTATCGTAGCCAATGAGGTTTATCCGAGGCGCAATTATTGCTAATTAAAAAATGTGCCTAGATTCTTAGGGCAAATTGAAACTACCAGCTGAAATTAGCTTTTTAATTTTTATCTTTGTTTTCTTTAATGTTCTTCCCTTTCTCCCTCTGCCATAACTGATTGAGAGGTGGTGGCTGAATTTATTCAGACATGGGTTTTTGTGTGTTGTCTTGGATCTGGAATAGACAGTCTGTGGTACCAACACCACTATTTCCACTTTTCCTTTCTCTGCCCTTCCTTTCTTACTCTATACTCTCCATCCTCTTTTTTTCTAGCACTCTTTCTTTTTTCTTACTTGCCAAAATACAATGTATACCCAAACATTTTAGCCTGGTGTGACCTTTGAATCAGTTTGAGGCATAAAGTTACATGACAATATATAGGGTTCTCTTTTAAATAGGAGGCAACCTAGATTCTAATGATCATTGAGTCCCTATTTATCAGGCCATTGTATTACCTCATTATTCTGTTTCCAGGTTGTTTCCAGGCACTACCTCCCACTTTGCTTATGAGTACATATACCAAAAGACAGCCTTCCTAACACTAATATATCTCTTTAATAAAAAGACACTAGGAAGGACATGGGCTGTGGGTACTGGAGTTCACTCTGATAAAGCATAGCCTTAGCATGATAACTCTTGTTCTGTGTATTCTGGAAAGCCCAATTCCTTTTTATGCTCTTGTCTCATGAGAATGTCAGACTGGCCCATGGGTCCTTCCAGAGCCTGACTTATTTCCCTAGTATGAAGAGTCACTGTGACATCTGTATGCTTACTATCCCAATCTAATTATTCTTTACTAGTATTGTACATAAAGTAAGTGTTCAAAATCACATCAAGTTAGAAAACGTATTTCTCATTTTTAATGGAATACCATATTTACACTGAAAAGCTTCTGTTAATGAGTACTTTGTTGAGAAGGCTAGTTGTAAAAGGGTCATTCAACCCTGGGTTTTATTTGCCTTTTGAATGTATGTGGATTTGAAAGAAAACACTTGCTTTTGTATCTGCTAAGATAAGCTACAAGTGATTGTGGTTAGCTTTGCTGAAACTCCTCATCCTAATGATGCAAACAAAAATCACAAAGCACAGAGCTTTAGGTTTCAGAGGTGACTCACAAAGACTAGCAATCCGTCTCGAAGTCTTAGCAGGCCTATTTTTGGGCTGTTCTCCACACATGGCAAGGCTGAAGAATCCCAGGTGTTCTTGCTGAGAGCAAAGTGAGAGTATGAAGATTGCCTTGAGAAGCAAGAATATGCTCATTAAAGTAGGTTTCTGGTGGGAGGTGAATCTGACTGGCAGTTCTGTGTTTCTCCTTGTGGTGACCTCTTCCCTTGTTAGAGAGGGGGTCTGATGTCCAAATGTATCCAGGTTTAATGAGTTGCAGTTCACTAGGGACCCAGAGAGGGCAAAAGAGTACTCGCTCAGTGAACCAAGAACAGTACATTGCTTGTTTCCTGGATTCTATACCATTTAAACAATGTAAAAGTTTTTCTTTTGTGAGATCTTTCTGTCCCTTGGAAGTCTGAAATGGCAAATGTAAATATAGGAAACCGAGAGCTATGGCATAAATGGACTAATCCATTTGGCTATATTAATGATTCCCTTATGATAAAATCACTAAACTCTTCAAAAATGATTTTGCAAGACCAGCAGACATTCATCTCTCTATCACAAATGAAGATGAAATAAAACTAGAGAAATTCTTGTCATAGGTCTGCAGATCTAGGATGGCTAATCGGGTAAACAATCTTTGAATAATAATAAACTAGGGAATTAGGCCACCATACTGGATTGTTTTATTCAGTCAGATACTTATTAATGGCAGGAATACTTGTCTTGCAGGGCATATTTCAATGAAATGGCAAGTAAATGTGGTTTGTTTTTTTTTTTTTGATTTGTGAAATCAAAAGTGAGAAATTGTATATAACGAAATTGTGAATAGCAAAGTGGTAATTTACATATGGTCATATAATATAATTTCATATGAAATATAAAGGGTGTAATGTCTGTATAAGAAGATGCATGGCAACTGTAGCAGTGTCAAAGCTTTAAGAAACACCAAATGTGTATCAGAAGCTAAGCATTAACTTGGCAGTAAGTGTCATGAAAAAAGATTTTTTCCTCTGCAATGATATTTTGAAAGAATTTTCCATCACTCAAAAAAGTAAGTTTTTTTTTTTTCCTGCCAGTATTCTAGAAGTAAATTCAAATGCAATTAAGGACATGAAAAACTTTTCTACTATTCTAATAGCATTTTTATATACTTTTTATAGCATAAAAATCAACTACAAAAGAAATCCGAGCTTTCCAAATCATTGTATTAAATGTCCTTTCTATAGAATCAATTACATGCAACTGCTTTATGATATAAATTTGCTTTCTCCTGTTTAAATGAAAGTTCTAAATTTTTGGAAATTTACTATAAATACTTAGCTTCCTATTATGCTATGGAGGCTATAACTCTGGTCAATTCATTTAATTTTTCTTTGCTTTGTTTTCCCAACTAGAAAATGAGGATCATGATATAGTTCTACTCCTTATCACACTAGATAGGAGTAAGTTAAACTGAGCATGAGTATACTATTTTCATATGATATGATGAATGTATTACATAAAGGTATTAATGCTCTTTTAAAATCTTCAATTATTACAACTGAGAAAAATTGCACAATTTTCCAAATAGGTGAAATGTTAAGTATATGATCTAAACCATTACTGAGCTTATCAGGTCATCAGAAGAAGAAATTCATATAACAATATATATTTATTGACCACTTTCTATAGCCAAGCATTTTACATGAACTATTTCACTTGACTGTCATGACACTTTGAGGGAAATAGTACTGTAAAATCTACTTTATAAATGGGAAAATTGGAAGTAGCACAAGTTATGTACCTTACCTAAGTCCATCCAAATGGGTAGTTAGACGAAGATTTGAACCATTCTGTTTGATCCCACAGCCCAACTTCTTAATTGCACTACTCTGTGACTGCCTCTCTAACTTCGGGTTCCCTGTTCACACAATCCAAGACTTTACAGTACTGCATAATGTGTTATCTCAAAATATAAATGGAATGCTGCAGTAGTTGAAGTCAACATGCAATTTCTGAGATCTTATCCCATTCCAAATTTCACACTGAAATGCATACCCTTTTGCCATCCATTATTATAGGAGTATCTGTTCATATGAGCTAGTAGGTGGGAGATGTGGAAATGTTATGTCTCCTGCTCTGTTAATTGTCTGGGTTTTATAAAGAAAAACTCATTTTCTTTAGAGATGATCAAATGTTTTCCATGCAATTCATGAAAGCCTCACATAAAACATTTGGGCACATATCCATTTGCCCCAAGGATAAAATGTAACCATGCATTACTTTGAAGTTTCTTTCATGTTTGGAATTACAATAGATTTTCTTTTACACCTTTCCACACAGGAATATGTTATGATGGTTCAGTAAAATGGCATATTAGATGCATAATTATTATGAATGATCATTGTGGAATAAGTAAAATAGATAAGCCACGCACTGATCTGATTTACTACCTGTACATCTTTCATCAGACTAAATATTTTAATTGTGGCAACTTCCATAACAGTTATTTTACAAATACATAAGATTAATTTTTAGAAAAAGGGACATACATATTCTCTAAATATAGGGAAGAATGATGTGGTCATTTTTTAATATTGATTTCTTAAAAGAATGTATATTTGTGTTTATTGAGAATAGGAAAGAGAATTTTTAAGTTATAAGTGATATAAATTGCTATGGCTTTCAGCTAGGGAAAAAACCAATATTTTTCTCCCAAATATTTTACATTTAAATGTTTGAGCATCCTAGAACAGGCCAGCTCAGTTTTTTCTGGAATATGTCTATTTTTCTTAATGATATATATTATAAGCAAGTGTCACAGTGAGTTCAACTCACCTTTAAAAGTCTCAGGAGATTACAAGATGGAGAGCTACTTAAACACCAGGGAAGAAACCTCAATTATTCAGAAACGACCACCTTTTGTAAAAGCTTCATCTAAATGAGGATTTTTGTATAATGTAAATGAACTCCTTTTACTAAAAGTAGACATTTGCCATTGTTATTAACACTCTATCCCCAGGAGGTACGATTTTCCTGATGCTAAGTAGTAACACAAAAATGCATAGCGATTGTTCGTCCTAGAAAAAAAAACAAAACTGATGTATTCAATTTGTATTTATTTTATTATTTTGCAAAAACACTGGAACAAAAAGAAAAAATACACCATATAAAGTTTCACTCCACTAGGCTTCAGAAAGAACTGTTTTCCAGGCTGCCAGATGTTTTCCCCCTTTATTATAAGTTAACAGCAGTGATATATCAAGGATAGAGAGGAATTCACAAATGTATTAAGTCTCCTGCTGCCACTTTAGTGTGTGTGTGTGTATTTTTTTTTTGGCAAATGAATAAAATGTGTACTTGGTATCTTCTAACTGAAAAGCTGTTCTTAAAGATACAGGCATTGTTTTTCCATTAGGCTAATTTGTGTTACTCCATTTGCCTCAACCTGTAACTGACACCAAGGAAAATAAAAAGATTTGCTCTTGTTTGCTTTCATGAGAAAATACTACTTAAGATGAATTTGTTAGGATTACATTAGTACTATAATGTTCCAGTTCTTTTGAAGTGGCTCCTAAAAAGTTATCCAAGATTAAAAAAAAAAAAAAAAAAAAAAAGTCATCCAAGATAGAGAGAAGTGTTGATAAAGTCTGGAAGCATAAGAGGGAACTATCTAGGCAAGAAATCTCACCATCCCAGTGCTGGTCAGTGGTTTGGCACTGGAGAGTTAGAGATGGAAACACACACACATATGCTCACACACACACAGGCACGGGGCCCTTGCACACACATACAAGCACAGTGTATACACAGAATATCCCATTGAGCAAATTCCCCTACTGTTACTTGGAATTTCTTTAACAAATATCATGCCACACCAAAATGTGGCTAAATCAAATGTGTTAGAGAAGAAGTAAAGAGAGAGGCCGCCCTCTTTCCTGGAAGGAGTCCAGTGTCTGAAGCCCGTTGCTATTCTAGTGTCAAATCAGTGAAGGTTCTCTTGCCCACTCCTGCCACTCTTGCCCACTACTCCTTCTCAAAATGAGGCTAATAATAACCCCCAGCCTTCCCTTGGGTTTTACACATCATCTATTGGATTCCACCTGTAAATGCTTCAGAGACGCCTGGAATATGGGCTGTTATTAAGTAGCATCAAAAGCTCAGAAAATCACTGCACAGAGAACAGATCAGCATCATATTCAGTGCAATCTTGATCTATTGATCAACACCACAAATATTGGAAGATGGGCTGATGTTAAATAAAGTTAGGGCAAAACCTCCTATCTTCTTAATTAAAGAAGTGAACACTTGTGACAAAACATACTCACAATTTCAACATCCCTAATTGCTTTTCTTTTACTCTGGCTTACTCTAGGAGTAAGATGGTATCTTAATGATCACTGCTGTTTTACACATTTTAATTAATGCTCTAAGTTTTGCATTTCTATCCTGAGGCAATTTTATAAAGGAAACTATTTTCAAAAAATAAAACACGTTACCCCAGGCGTTCTTCATCTTAGGCGGCTGCACGGGTGGAATTGAGCACGGTTTCCTTACCCTCCGGCATGCCGAGAATCCTTGTTATGAAGTGTAGCTGGGGCCAACATGCTAATGGATGTAGCTGGGGAAGGGCTCCAGCTGAGACCATCCTTTCATGTCGCTGTGGCACTGGTCACCCAAAGCCTGCTCTGGACTCCCTTGACATAAAGCCATAGAATAGAAAGAGGAAGGTGAGAGGAGGGCTATATTCTAGAGCCGAGGCCAAGACAAAAGTTTCAGTGAGGTGCTTTTTGGATACACCTGGCACAGAGTGGACTCTCATTAAATGTTCAACTGAGGTTAAATCAGTTTGATATGGGCAAAGGGGAGGAAAAAAGGAGACAGACCGCTGGGGTTAAAATTGCTGTGTATTAAAGTTGTATTAAATGTGCTATTACTAATGAGTGGTTGGTTGTGTATCTGATAGCAAATATCTTAGATCACAATATCTGTGAGTTATATGGCTTAACTGCCTCTCTGTTCTTTCTTTTTCGGAAGTTTCTATTTTTTTTTTTAAGATTGATTTTGAGAGATCGAGAGCACATGGGGGGAGGGGCAGAAGAGAGAGAAAGAAGAATCTCGAGCAAACTCCCAGGGGGTTGCAGAGTCCTGCAGGGGGCTGGATCCCACAACTGGGAGATCATGATCCAAGTGGAAATCAAGGGTCCAGTGCACAACCGACTAACTCATCCAGGCACCCCTGGAAATTTATTTCTAATTATATTTATTTTGTAATTAGGGAATTTGTCCTACCCTAGAAACTAAGATCCGCATGCTAATGAGGGAACAGTGAAAATTTGAGAATTTTAAGTGAAACAAAAATCTCTTTAGGCTAGGAACCGACTTATCAGAAGTCTGGCATTCTTGTAGCTTATAATAAAGGTATCACTTCTAGTGAAGATTTGTGGTGCTTGTCCCTGACCTCAGACTTGATCTTTAAAGAACATCAAATAGGACAAATTAACTTTGACAGCAATATATTTAATGACTAGTTTGCTGACATGCACAAGTAAGGCAAAGAAAATTGCCAGTTCTTCAAAACAAAACAAAACCAAGCCAAAAAAACCACCCTATTTTGCATCTGGCTCTCCCTCCTCAGCAGCTGCCTGGAGGGCCTGGTTCTGCACTTTAGGGGAAGAAGTCCTTCAGGATGAGCCCTGCACCCACGCCTGGGGACCTTGGGCCGTCTATCTGAAGCCAACACAATGGGCCAGAGGAGTCAGCTCCTAACTTGTTAAAACGCTCTGTTTGTATCCGTGAGATAAATATTTACTTCCTGTAACCTTTACTTGTATACGATGATTTTACTCGAGGAGTGGGAAAAAAAATCTGCTTTGCAGAAATAGAAGTTTTCTGCTAAATGCCCAGAGTGCAATGCTAAAAACAAACAACAACAAAACCCCACCACAAACTCTACGTAACGAATATCTCATCTGTTATTACAGAAATAGTTCGGCTTAAATTTCTCTCTTTCTTGCTTCAGGAGTGTTTGTGAAAAGCCAGTAACTAGCCGGAATGTCTATAAAATGGTATCAAACACAACCCAGCATTCGTAAAAGACATGACTCGTGTGAAACACCGAACAGAGCATTCATTACTTAAGAGTAATTAATGAAAATGACTGAATTTAAATGTGTTCAAAGACTTGGAAAAGACTCATTCCAAGTTTCTTCCCAAACATAAATCCAAAATATGAACTTGTATTTGATGTTTGATGTCTGCAGCCTAGACTCTAGTTTAAACTTGTTACGTAAGAAAAGCAGGGCTATGCAGTTACTAAGTGCACATGCGAAAAATATTTTAGAAAATGTAATGAGTTAAAGTCTCCTGCATTTTTGTAGTTGTGAATAGTTTCCTACTGGATGATTGCCTTTCTCGATCACAGCATTTCATGACTAGTTTACACGTGATTAAATTGATCTATCAGACAGTTTTCAGAATACATTTTCTGGTTTGGTAACAAACAATTCTTTTTTCTGTCCCTCTAAAACCTTGTTATTCAAATGTAATCAGTGGACCAGTATGGCATCTGCATTGAGGCAGGTAGAAATGCAGAATCTCAGGCACTAGCCCAGAGCTTCTGAATCAGAAATCGTTTTTTAAAAAGCACTCTAGATGATTTATATACATACTGCATTTTGGGAAGCACTGATCTAAAACACAGCTACACATATTTCTTACAAAGGAAAGATGGATTTTTTAATTCTCAGAACTAAACCAAAACTTTTTTTTTTTTTAAAGATTTTATTTATTTGACAGACAGAGATCACAAGTAGGCAGAGATGCAGGCAGAGAGAGGAGGGGAAGCAGGCTCCCTGCTGAGCAGAGAGCCCGATGTGGGGCTCCATCCCAGGACCCTGAGATCATGACCTGAGCTGAAGGCAGAGGCTTAACCCACTGAGCCACCCAGGCGCCCCAAAACTATTTTTTAAATTCCAAATTTTTGACTTTTAATCTTTAATCAGTCCAATATCATGACTATAACAGACTTTTAATGCGACTCTTATTTTTTTCCTAGAAATCCCTCCATACAGTTGGAAGTTTATCCTAATAGTCCCAAACAACATATAGTAAACGAATCACAAGTTATAGAATAAAAGAAAAATTCTTCATGACAAATATAACAGCAACAGCTAGTTTTGTCTGATACAATATTTTTTAAATGGGCAAGGTTTATTATTTTGCCCTCATTTAGCAAACACTTTGTGCCTTGTATGCAGTATTTTCAGAATTCATGATAACAGAATTATGCTGTAAATCCTCCAGCAAAATTGCAAAAAGCTTTGTTCAGAACAAGAGTAACCTCTACTGGATTGCGATTGTCTTTATGGAAGTCCACAACAAAATTCAGGGTTTGCTCATTTTTACAGAGAAAGAACAACTGCTCTGTTTATTCTGACATAATCTGCTTTCATTTTCTAAAATAAACTAAAACTCCTAATGAATAATACGTTTGTATCCTGAAGAACACATTATTTAAATGATAATTGAGAGTTGTAATATAGCATTTTACTGTCAAATCAAGAAATTAGATTTGGTTCACTTATATATCCTAGTTACACATTTTCAACCTAAATTTAAATATATAATGCATCATCTTCAAGCCTTTAAAAATAAGTTTCAGGGAAAAAAAAACTTAAAGGACATTAGTGGTCTGAAGATTTATTGATTTATTTCTCGTTCCCAATTTTTTGAGTTTCCTGAATATTTAACAGTAAAGAATTTATTATTTTGTAATTTGAAAACCTTTATTTTAAAAAGAACAGAAAATTTCTTCATCTCTGGGTAAAACTGCAAAAATAATTGCATATTAAAATAGAATGTGCATTTCTGATTAGGGTTCTTCTCATCTGCAAACTGTCCATAATATCAAATCTTTTAAATCTAGAGATGCTTAAATGAGAGTCATTTAATCAGAGGGAAACTGCCTTATGTAATTAAACTTGTGAAGCAGTTATGTAAAGTTTAACCAGCAATGGTATAAAATGTATATCAGTCTATCCCCTCTTTCTGACTTTGTAAATTATATATTCTTGATGACAGGATGGAGAAAATTCAAAAGGAGAGAAGTGTAACCACAAGAAAGTATATATTTATATACTTTCAAATATATACAAGAACATATACATATTCTTCAAAGAAGAAAGCATATTTTTTGTTTTGTTTTGTTTTTTTAAAGATTTTATTTATTTGCTTGTGTGAGAGAAAGTGAGCAAACACGAGTCAGGGGGCAGAGGAAGAGGGAGAAGTAGACTCCCCGCTGAGCAGGGAGCCCAATGCAGGGTCAATTCCAGGACCCTGAGATCAAGACCAGAGCCAAAGGCAGATGCTTAACCGACTGAGCCACCCAGGTGCCCTGAAAGAGTAGTTTTGATTATAGTTCCCCCTACTCAAAAACCTTCAACTGTCACCATTTCTTATTGAATAAATTCTAAACTCTTAAGTTCAGCTACAAAGTCTTCCATGATCTCGTCCCAAACAATCTTACCAGGTACCTCCCACTATTTGCCATCATCTCTTCTCTTCACTCCAACCAAACAAAACCATTTGCTAGTTCCCTATATAATCTGAGTTTTTCATTCCATACTTATATTCACAGTTTCTGTTGATTGGCATATTCTCTCTCCAACACTACTCTCTCCAACACTACTTCAGCCCCCAACCCCCACCTATAACCCCAACCTATAAGGAAAAGTCCTATTCTGTCAGTCAGGAGGCTTATAGCTACCTGTAATAGAATACCCAAGTAACTGTGCCTTAAACAATACAGACATTTATTATCTTACATAGCAACAAGTTCTGAGATAGAAAGAGCCATGTGCTTTTGTATCATTCTACTTCGCTATCTTCATGTTGGCCATTGTCTTCAGCCTTGTTTCCTTATAGTCACAAGATAGCTGCCACTGCTCCAGGCATCACATCCTCACATATCTATGCCAAAAGGAATAGGAAGTGGAGTTCCTCTCATCTATCTTTTTTCAAGGGAAAGGAAAACCCTTTCCAGCATGCCCTTTCCACTATGCCTATTCTCTAGTTTCAAAGAAGGTGGGAAATGTTAGCATCTAGCATTTTCAGGCTCCAACATGGGAGGTGGACTGTACTGTCCAGAGAGAGGAATGAGGGATGGGATGGCTATTAACGTAAGCAACCAGCAGTTGCTTCTAGTCCTCAAAGCCCAATGACATTGACTCCATTAAGCCTTCTCCAAGTCATTCAGTAAAAGTAATTTCTCCTTTGGTTTTGCACAACACTGTATCTTTCATATTCACATTTTTCTTTGTATCATAATGATCTGTGTGCTTGCCTAATTTTAACTATGAGAACATGTAGACTCTATCTTCCTCATCTTTTATTCTTCATATCCTCTAGCAGAGTCTTTGACCCTTAGGAAGTCTTTTTTTTTTCCCCCCCTTAGGAAGTCTTGAATAAATATTTCCTGAGCTGAAAACCCCACTAATTTGAACCGCAGATGATTCACTTTAGCTACAGGGGGAGAAAGAAAGAACCCAAAATTAAACTTAGGGCTTTCACCATATTGGCAATTAATTTAAACTCTGCTTTTTGATAAGCAAACCACATGGGTAAAGAGTCAGAAACAAAGTTAAAAATACAGAGGGATTCATATTATCCTCTGTTGACAAAAAAAAGAAAGAAAGAAAGAAAGAAAGAAAAGAAAAAAGAAAAAAAAAGAAAACGTTCCCAGAAAATGTGCTATTTTCTAAAGAAGGCTGGTCTACTTGCTACTGAGTGAAGTTAGGCTCCCAAAAGCTCATCCTAATGGGGTCCCAAACTCAAGCCAACTCAGACCAAATGGTTTAGGGCTGCCTACTAGGGACGGAGGACTAATGAACTAGCAGCATTCTGAGTTGCTAAGGATTTCATAGAGAAAGGCTGACAGAGCACTTCTGAACTTTAAATATTTAAACTTTTAAGAGGAATAAATTTACCTCTACTGAGTTTTCTGCCACTCACAGCTGAACCTAATCCCAATTAATCCATTCATTCTCTCCTGGAGACTATCTTACTTGCCAGAGTCTTTGGAGCTGGCTAGGGAGTCCAGAAGCCGTTGCCAGCAGGAAAGTCCTCTTGGGTCCAGCTTGGAACTCAACTCAGCTTGAAGACTGGCCAAAACTAGTTCCATCTAGTAAAGTACCATACACTGTCTGCACTCACTTCTGTTGATGAAAAGCTGGCAGAGTGTCTAGTTACTCAAGCAAAACAAAGGATAGTAACAAATTGTCAAAGATCCTAAACATCAACATTGCTGACTGTGTTTAGTAAAATGCCATTTTTTTCTACCTCAGAACTGAAAGAATTAATTTGGGCCTTCCCAATGCCAGAGCAACTAACCTCCAACCAAGGGGTAGATGAGATACATGGAAAAATCTGGCTTAATGGTTCTTTGCTTTTATTTATATTGCTGCATCTTTTACCAAAGATCCTCAGACTAACATTATGGCAACCTGCACAAGCAAAACAATCAAGTGTAGGGGAAGAAAAGTCAAGTCAATCTAAAAATGCATTTTGTATTTTATCCTAAGAGTCAAGTTCATTGAAAAAGTTGTTTCTTTGGACTGAGCAGTGATTTTGCTGATATGACCAGTGAAGTCAGTTAAAATAATAAGCCTGTTTTGAACATAAAGATGCAAGTTATTTGAAAAATATCCTTATTGTAGTGCACATCAAGGACAGTTTACAAAGGTAACAGAGGAGTCCCTAAAGCAAGGCCTTGCTAAAGCCACTAGGATTAACACCCTGGCAGACACACAAGAAGGGCAGGAATCCTTGTTCTCAGCTTCTCCACCCAGAGGGCAATTGTCCAGCCAAGATTAAGTTGCAAAGACATGACAAAGTATTCTAAACTGTAACAGGGAGAATTTCACAACCATCTGATTCAAATGGAAATGCAGACCTCAGATCAGATAACTAAGGTCAAAACATTCAAAAAAAGACTTGAAATGTCTGATTTATCTACATTGGTTTTATTATACCAATGTTCAAAATTGTCCAAAACTAAAGTTCACTTTGTGGAAAGCATTGCCCAAAAGTAGATGCAGCCAATGGTATAAAACTGGTTATTTAAAGTCACGAAGGAAATCTGTAAACCCATTTAGATACTGAAAGTAAAATAGGGACACTACTCTTTTTTCCAAAAGTGCTTCTTTTATAAACTACTGTGATTATATTATTTTAGATTTGCAAATGGAATTTATCATGGTGCTCTTTTCCATACACAGTATCTTATTCAGGGTCTTTTATTATATTATTACCATTTCTTCACATACATTGACATGTAATGATTTTGTGATTATAGTTTAACATCAAAAAATATAAAACTAGGGGCAACTGGGTGGCTCAGTCGGTTAAGCGTCTGCCTTTGGCTCAGGTCATGATCCCAGCATCCTGGGATCAAGACCCACTGTCTGTTGGGCTTCCTGCTCAGCAGGGAGTCTGCTTCACCCTCCCCCTCTGCCTGGCACTCGCCTTGCTTGTGTTCTCTCTCTTGCTATTTCTCTGTCAACTAAATAAATAAAATCTCAAAAAAATAAAATGAAATTAAAAAAAACTAAAGACTTTGAAATTGAAATTAAATTTGTTGGGTCACTTACCCCATAATCCCATATACTATCCTTATTAAGGAGAGAAACCTATTATATTCTTAATTTCTCTCAGAATATAGAGTATTGTGGTTATTGTGTACCTGTAAAAAACAATATAGCACAGTGGTTAACATGTGGGCTCTCAGCCAGATTTAAACTTTAAGACATGGAGTTCAAATGCTAGCTGTACCATTTACTAGCTGTGTGAACTTAGCAGATTGTTTAACAACTAGTGTCGACTCACTATCCTCATCTATACCACGTTGTCCCATTATGTCCCATTAAAAGGACAAAATGATTTAATATTAATATCGTACTTAGAATGGTGCCTGGGGCATATTAATTTGACATAATGAATTATGAAATATGTCACTTGTTAAATAAGAATCACTTCCTTAAGTAACACAAATGTCTCTGGGGTACGTAGTATAAAGCAAATTTAAAACTACCCTACCTATACGTGACCAATTTACTCGAAAGACCATTAGAACATACAGGGTGCCCGGGTGACTGCATCAGTTAACCATCTGTCTTTGGCTTGGGTCCTGGGATCCAGCTCCACTTCTGGCTCCCTGCTCAGCAGGGAGTCTGCTTTTCCCTCTCCCTCTGCCCCTTCCTCCACCACTTGTGCGCGCTCTCTCTCTCTCAAATAAATAAAATCTTAAAAAAAAAGGAGAGCATAGCACCACCCAAAATTTAATTTGATTAGCCAGCATTAAATTACTAAGATTGCAGATTTGTTCGGGCAATCTCTCTGGTGAATTCATTCTCATTAGAACATCTGTCAAAGGGTAGAAGAGAAAAAGAAAGGGTAGAGTATGGAATGCTCTGTTTATGTATAGCCACTCTCCATTCCTTCCTTCAGGGGTCAGAACAACTGGCCCTGAGCACTGAGCTGCTAAATAGTGGCAGCATCTTTACACTTGACCAGGGAAGCTTTTAATATTTTTTTAATTTGAGTGAAAAACCAATATAAAGGACCCTCTTACATAACTACTGAAATTGTCACTTCTCTCCGGTCCCTCCCTTCATCACTGTCAGAGATTATTCTTCCTGGAGCAAAAGGGTAGTAAAGAGTCTGACTCCATTTTTTTAATATTTGACCTCTGACACTTTCAAGCCTCACTTCTCACTCTTCCTCTCTTGCCCCACATCTGGGTAAACCAATAAGAAGGCCCCAGCACTCTTTCCCTTGAGGGGGGAGGGGAGGACAGGAAGGGCGTTCAAACCAAACAAACTTCAGGAACCCTCACCCTGGCCCCACTCCCTAACTACAATAAAAATCAGAGATACTCTCTGCCTAAGCCATTCTAGACCAGTTTAGATATCTGCTCTCTCCAGAAAGTCCCATTATGTAAGTAATAAACCTTTTCATACTCTCTTGGATGTGTGTGTGTGGTGTCATCAATCTCAAAATCCTAACCAATTGAGGGTGGGGAGGTTGATTCCAGCCTCCACAGGGCAACCAAAAACAATTGGAGCAGCAAGCAGTGTTGCATAGTTGATGACTACACAACCACCTCTGAAGAGAGCCTTCCTTCTCTTGCTCTTGTCTTGCTCACTGACTCTGAGGCAAGCTGGGAGCACGTACTCGGAACCACGCTGCTGCCTGTTGTCAAGTTTGTGCTTTGAGTTGAGCTCTGGCAGTGCTGCCTCTGCCGAGTCCTGGAGTTTCTGTTTACAGATTTAACCTAAATTGGAAGTTTTAATGATTAGAGTTTAGGCACAGATTATGAGATTGGAGAAGAGGGGGGGTGTCGCAGGTCTCCTTAAAGTGGTCCTAGGTCATGTGTCTTGGCCCAGATCTATCAATTTGTCTTCAAGCATAAGCTATGACCTACACTAGGCTTAGGGGGACAGCTTTTACCCTGTGACCATTGGTTATATAGACTCCACTCTAGAGAGTTCAGGGGAAAGATGGACACTTTGTGCAGTATATAAGCCCATCACATGGCCACTTGTGTGAGGAAGAGTCTTTACCGTGAGGCATGCCAGACTCCATGTTCCTAAAAGCAGATGGTTCGCTAAGGCCCTTTGCCCAAAATGTCTCTGGTTCTACTGCCATCCATGATTTTGTCATCAAAAAAGATCCTGATCATCACGGCTATAAAGAAAATTATATATGGCACTCCCATATAGCATAGAACATTACGAAAAGCAGCCTCCTAAAGGAACAGAGGATGACATCACCCTATTGGATAACTGTAAAATGGACTGACAGTTGCTCTAGGTTCTATTGAGTGCAGAGATTTATCAGTATGCCAAAGAGTTTTTTTCAAAACTGACTTAAGCCCAGATGCCCTAAACCCTAGAAAGCCAAAATCACCATGGGAGTCCTTCCTGATCCTGACAATACTGAGTAGGGACTCTCTAGAAGAAGAAACTTATAAATATGAGCAGAGTAAAGAGAACCCCTCCCCCCCAAAGTACATCCAGTAATCACAAAGGGGAGGTAGGACCGGGAGAGGAACCAGAAACTGAAATAGTGTTTGGCAATTTGACCCAATTATAAATCCAAACTATACTAAAATAATTTACATAACAGTACATAGATTGACTTTTGTGCCTCTACAACATGGATTCTAAATTAATTTTAACATCAGCTAAGATGCACCAATTGGCCTTCATGACCTTGATCAATACTTTGCAACTTACAATTACAGCTGGAATCCCAATAAATTTTAAAAAGGTACTCCCTATACTCTTAGAGAAGTTAGCAACAAATAGGGATCCCTCACTTTCAATACCAGAACTACTCTCGTTCCTAAATTTCCCATAGTCATAGGGCCCATTGACCTAAAATATCCCATGCTGGGCATGGATGCTTTAACCCAACAAATAATAAACTAAAATAAATTTAAGTCCTAGGCACTTAAGATTTGTCTAACAGAATGGGATTACTGTTAGAAAAACCTTCACCTAGAGCTAAACTAGTTAATACAGCCCAATATAAAAGAAGGCCTACAGAAATTATGACCCACCAAAAAAGACCTACAAAAGGAAAGAACCATTATTCCTTCTACTTTCCTCTTAGTTGCCCAATTTGGACAATGCTCAAACCTGATAAAAAATGAATGGTATCTAACAGTGGATTATTACAACCTTAATGACATGGTACTAGCAATTAAGACCCTTGTACTTGATATTATTGAAATTTCTAACTCTGTCCAATCAACAACTGGAAAATACTTTGCTATTTTTACATTTGGCAAATATGTTCTGTTAAGTTTCTATTTCAACAGCCTCTCAGCCACAATTTGCTTTCACAGTACACTTTGGGAGATAATACACTTTAACCTGGCTGTCCAGGGGGTATCTCAACAGTCTTGTTCTCCCACACAGTCCCTGCAGGCAAGATCTTCATCACATTCACCTTCCTCCAGGAATACAGGTATGATACTACACTGATGACATCCTCTTCTCTGAGATTCATTTGACACGTTCATTCAAGACATAAAAATCCTAACAAAGGAGCTCACCAAAAGGGATGCAACATTGCGCTACAAAAAGTGCCTCAGGGGGTGCCTGGGTGGCTCAGTGGGTTAAAGCCTCTGCCTTCTGCTCAGGTCATGATCTCAGGGTCCTGGGATCGAGCCCCGCGTCGGGCTCTCTGCTCAGTGGGGAGCCTGCTTCCTCCTCTCTCTCTGCCTGCCTCTCTGCCCACTTGTGCTCTCTCTCTCTCTGTCAAATAAATAAAGAAAATCTTTAAAAAAAAAAAAAAAGTGCCTCAGTTAAATTCTTAGGAATTATGTTGTCAGTCAATTCTGCTTCATCTCTTGACACTCAGAAAATAATCAATGACCCTCATCATCCATAATGTTAAAACAAACCCAACACCTTTTCAGACTTTTTGGGTTCTAGAGGCAACATATTCCTCATTTACAAATTTTACTTCAGTTCATTTATGCTGTTACTTGTGAATTGGCCTGTATTGAATAAGGTCCCCTCCAACAAAAAGGCTCTAGAATCTGTCCAAAGTACACTGTAATAGGCACTCCCATTAATGCTTTTCAGAGATTCCATCACTTAGAGGTTTTAGCAACCTCTTCTCATGCCTCCTAGAGTCTCTGGCCTACCTATGATGACAGTAAGTTGCCCATGAGCCTTTCCTATAAGAAGCTGCCTCTTTACCTCCAGGCTACACACCATTTGAACATCAACTGGTGGCTGCATGTTGGGCTTTTCTGGAAACAAAGGTCCGCAGTCCACGACTCTCCACACCTAGCTGCCCCTTATGCCTTGGATCACTGAGGCAGCACCCAGCAGATCGGGCACAGTCACAGAGGTCTCCTTATTAAAATGGAAATGGTACTTACAAGATAGAGCCAAACCTTAAACTTCTGTAGGAGGAATTGGCTTCCCTGGACCTTAGTCTCTGGTCAGATGTAATGATGCTACAGAAAGCCACTCCTCTCCCAGACCCACTGGCCACCAGGAGAAAGTATATGTGTGTTTGACTGAAACTCAGGATGAACTGTGTAATCAAAAGAGGGAGTTCATTTACTTTACCTATGGTAAGATCCCATAACATGTGATGGAGCCCTCTAGCTAGCTAATGCTATCTCCAAGCAGGACAAGCTTGATTTAAGGACAAGACTCAAGGGTCAGCACAACTGGCCCAACTTTATGCAGTCATCTTAGCAATAGAAGATGCTTGGCCAAAAATTGGTCCAATGTCCCTGTTTTTACAGAATCTTGGGACAATACCAATTCTCTGGCCACTTAGTCAGACCAATGGCAATAACAACTCCTTATCCAAGGTTACCTCTTTTGGGCTGGAAAAACTGTGGGAATTTTTCTGGCCTCAGATACCCAAAATAAAAATCAAGGTTACACATGCCTGTCCATACTAACGCCAAAATAAAAAGCTTCATCTTATCCCTTCCAGAGTGCCAGACATTATTGATATTCTTCCCCCAAGGCATGTATTTCTCCAAGTACACACCACACAGACTCCTGAATGAGATATCCAATGAAACTTCAATAAACCTTAATGGCCACATGCTCTAAGCCTCATAGGGAGTCATAATGGCTTACTTAAATGAGTTCAAAATCAATTAAATAAGACATAGCACATTTCAGCCATCCATCAAACATCAGTGGTGAATTATAATGAATCGGACTCCATTTGTGAAGTCCGAATACTGACAGCTTTCAAGCCCCACATCTCCCTTCCCACTCTTTGCCCCACATCTGGGCAAGCCCATAAAAATAGGTATGAGTTTCATCCCTTAGCAACTGCTGGGTAGTTAAAATCACGGAGATCCAGAATCCTCACTCTGGCTCCACCCCCTAATCACTATGAAAAGAAAGCCAAGCCCTGCTCTCCCAGAAAACCCCATTATGGGAGTAATAAACCTTTTCATACCCTCCTGATGCATGTGTGTGATCATCGGTCTTGATATTCAAACTAATTTGAAGAGGAGGTATTTTCTGACCCTCTGGAGGAAAACCACAGTTGTGTGTACCACCATTCTGCTCATAGACTTCCAACAGCTCCCCCACTGTCCACTGAATTAAATAGAAACTATTTATCATAGCTACAGATTTACCTTTCTAGTCTCACTTTCCACCATACTCCTTATAAACATAATGCTTTAAATGTTATTGTGGCCAGAACACACTAGGTCTTTTATTGCCTCCATTCTCTTTGCCTACGCCGTTCCCTCTGTCTTGAGTTTTCTTTTCCACTCACCATCTCTATTTGCCCTTTCTTCAAGATCATCTTAAAAGTGAACTCTTCCATAAATCCTTTTCTGAGTCTTCCAACCAGACAAACTCTCTTCCTGCTTTGAACCCTGTACCACACCGTTTGAATCTCTGGTAGTGCTTTATCTTGTTCTACCCTATAACATAGTCATTCACATCTTATTGCTCCTAAAGCTCAAGGGTTGAGACCATGGGCCCTGGAAACAGACATGAATGAATGAATGAATGAATGAATGAATGAATCGGTATCTCACATCTGATTCGTGCTACCTAGTTGCCAGTGGACAAGTTACCTCTCCTCGCTAAGCCTCAAGTCCTTCCCAAATGAGAAGAAATAAAATCTTACATGTGGAGGGTTTTGCCTACTGTCTGATTCATACTCAACACTCAATAAAATGCTAGCTATTATCATACTTATCCTCTACTGGATCAGAAACAATTTTATGTCAGAAACTTCATTTTTCAATCCAATGCAACAATAGTGCCTGGTATATAGAAAGTATTTAATAAATGTCTATTGAATTAACTGAATAAATGGTTCATAGGACTTCACTGAAATTTTAAAGCAAATTAACACTAAGATTAGGAAAATTAAATCACACACATGGAATCTAAATTAATTCTGAGTATGAACACACATATCATCTAAAAAGAGTAGAATTCAGGCAAAGACATACGTTTGTCTTGAAAACTGCTTGCTAACTTGTAACTAGCTAAATTAATTTCCCAGATATTCCTTCACACCCCGCACCACCTCTCCCAACGTGTGTGCACACACACACACAGGCACATACACACAGAGACACTTTTAACTGGATTATGGGCTTACCTATGCCCTAATTTTGTTATTTTTAACAAAAAGTAGACATTTGTGGATTAAAAAGAGTGACAAGTTAATTGGCAACTTAAGGTTTCTTTCTGTTCAAAAGCCTGTTCACAGACCATTCAACACTGCAAAAAGTTTGATGTGAGACTAGTGAACTATGCTGGTCTATGTTTAATATTCCTGATTTAGACAGACATCAAAAATTTTTTTAGGGGTTAGAAAAAAGATATACCTTCTGATGCAGTAATTCTTCTTCAAGGATCTATCTACTTGAAGGGAAAAATAAAAGATGTAGAAACACAGGGAGGTACAACAGTGCTCATTAGAACCTTAGCTAAAATTGCAAAAACGTCCTATATATGTAAAATATGTGATTGCCCGTGTACTTTAAAACCAGATATAAAATTGTTTTTAATGATACTGGGGAATGTTGATAACATTGTAAGTGAAAAGGCAAGCTACAATGTGATATAAACAAATGGCACTTTATCTCAATATTGAAGCACTTTTTTCTGAAGTGATAGGATAACTCATGGTGTTTCCCTCCTGTATTTTTAAAATAATCTACAAGAAACACGCATGATTTCATTTTAAAATGTCTCCTAAATGTTTAATAGCCATGTGTTTGCCGTGATCTGTAAGAATAACTGCAGAATGTCTAAGTGAAAGATAAAGTCCTCTTTGCAAACAGTTCACTAACTGTATTGTAAAGCTTGGAGAAGCTGTCTCATACAAAGAAATGTATATTTGCAAATTGACCCACCTAATGTTTCAGTCAGTCCAATTCTCCTGTGTGCAAATAGTCACCTTGAAATGTGTATTACGGTTCTCCTTGGGAGAAGACACAGAAGTAGGAACAGGACTGTGGGGGTAGAGAAGTAGGGAAATTTATAAAATTCCACTTTTAAAAAAAGCCTATCTTGATAACATCTTCAGGTTCTTTAAAACATATTATTATTAAATATTTACTTTTCACAGAAAGTATTATAGTGAGTCCTATTTTAAGGCTCTACTTCCTTAGAAACAACTGTATCCTTACATTAACCACATTAAACTGTGAACCACAAATAAATCCTATTATCATGAAATGTCCGCTAAACAGAAACTGCATTTGTTTTTTATAAACATTTACATACAAGTTTGTGATAGAGAGTAATCATGGTCCCGAACCTTAAGCCATATTTTCATTTTAAATAGCAAAGCAAACCTAACTAATTTCCCATGTGGTACATTAAAAGGCACTTATGATAGATAGATTTTTCTTAAAATTCACAGAAATGAGAAACCTTTTGTGGTCTGTGGCATACATACTACAGTGAGGATATAGGGACTGTCATGTTTGGTCCTGCGTAGGTAAAGACAGTAAACTAACACATCATCAGCACGGCTGCCAGGATTTGGCCCATCAGCCCACTGGTTTTCCTGTGTGATAGGGATTTGCATTGATTTAGATTCCCTGTTTGGTCTAGGCCCTCAAAGCATGGGTGGTAGCATGTACCTGGAGCAGGCCTAGGCCAAGGGACTAGACCTGAGCATGCAAAGCTGACCGTCTCCATGGCCATGAACTTGGTCTCATTTGTTTAATGTTTTCACCAGCTGAGCTAACTCATTTTTTAAGATAGAATTACACAAGCTAGCACGGCTTCCCAGAGTTTTATTTTTCTTTTCAAAAGAAATACCACCATTAAATTTTCAAAATAGTTCATATCATAGACTCAGAGGAGCTTCATGGTAATATGGTTGCTATGAAAAAAATTATCTCAAACATCTTTAAGGCACATTGAGGGGTCTGAAACATAGTAATTTTTAACACAATGGAAGTGAAATTTAGATCAAACCAAAACATATTGAATGAGCGCAAAGCAAAAACGATAAAACGAATATATTCACAGCAATTGCCTTTTATATTAGACACGGGAATTCCAAAGATCTGAAGGTAGGTAATTAGTAATGCCATCATGTGGCAAAAAGAGCATGAGAAGGGGAGCTGGGAACCCTGAGATCTAGTCCTCGTTGCCATTATATAACATAATGATAGGTCACAATTATCAGTTTCTTCATCTGTAGCCTAGAAAATTGGGCTTGACACATCTAAGAGCCCTTCCAATTTTGAAATACTAAAGAGTTCTTACTCCTGTCAAAAGTATATAAATCACATATTAAATATTTTTTTAAATCTAGGTTTTTTTAAACCATGACCAAGTTAGAGCTGCTAAAACGTTTTATGATAAAACACAAATGAAGCCAGTTTGCATTTTTGAATCATTTATAAGGATAAGAACAGAAAAATAATTGTACAAAACATCCTCAAAGGGCTGATTTTCTCCATCTTAAAGAAGACAGGATCACCTGGACAATATAGATTATGTTTTCTTAATTATTTCTAATGCATCACTGCAATATTACTGAAAGATTTTAGAAGGACATTGTCAAGATATTTTCTCATACATTTTCTAGAAACACGATTTCCTCCCTTCCCTCTCACTGTGAAAAATCCTTGCACAAGTGTAAAAGTAAAACTTGAATCTCATGTAATAAATGTCAGTCTTCACTTTATGGTGCTGCTCTCTGAAGGCTGGATGACTGAATGGATTTTGGAGCAGGAAGAAAGCACATGCCAAATTGTTTTTAACCTTGCAAATCCTCATGGTTGTCTCTTTTAGTGTAGTCTTTGGAGAAAGAATTTAAATGGAAAGCAGAAATGATATGAAAGACTCCCAACCTAGAGCTGCAAAGCCTGTAATGTCCTCAAGAAGGTAAGCCCCATGTTAGAACGGTAGGCCAAAAGGGACAAAGTAAAACAGATTCCCTGAGATAATAATCACAGTTTATTGGGACCTTCTTTTTTATTTTTATTTTTTTTACATCTACTTTAATTAAAAAGATAGAAAACAAAGATATGTTATTTCTAATTAAATACTGAGCATAATCCACCTTTGCTGCCAATCAAGATACTATAAAAGAATTTACCAGTGGTGATTTACTTATTTCAACCAAGCCTTTCCCCACTTCTAAAAAAAAAGAAAATCTTGTTTATTACTGATAGTATCAATCTATGTAGCTCCTTTTCCCTTAAAAAATTTTATTGACTGTGCTTCAAATTCTCCCTATTTGTTAGAAAAATCCATCAGCCATAAGGTACAGATGTGCCTTACAGGTCACCACTGAATCACAGGAGGTAGCAAAATTGACAAGATGTATATATTAATGTATCAAACTGAATGGTTACATGGAAAGGGGATGGTTACAATTCAGGGTCAAATAGTGTTTTATCCTGAAATCTTGCACTTTAAATAGAAATTTATTGGACATTTTAATGGCTTTATAAATTGAGGGATTTATCGAGTGCTTAAATTTTTAAGTATTTTTCTAACTTTCTTCAAATGAAACTTGTAAAGGATAAATGAAGGGTGTTTCTGCTGAAACAGCTCTGTTTCAAACCAAGGAAATATGTTTTCCTCAAAACTTTTTTCCTCAAAAGCTTATTTTGGTAGGTAATATACTTCAATTTCCTAAATAAATTTTCAAATTTATAAAATAAATTTTAAAAAATGGATTACTTGTAAGTTTTTAGGATTAGTAATGGAGACTGGTACTAAAGATCAGTGTTTAAAACACTTAAAGTTATGACACTTTTAATTTTATTTCATTTTTCCTATATTCCCTTATACTCATTGGATTTATATAGCACCTACCTTCTAAGGAACTCAGACTGCCTTAGGAGTTTACAGACTTAGAGTATTATGACTGCACAATAGTAATTGTTTCCAAACAGTAATATTTTTTTGTCCAAGGAATGTTCTATTGCCGTGTATTGGAGAATAGCAAGGAGTGATGTGACAGGAAAGAGAGTAGGAGCAAATTGGGAAGTTTATACAAAGGAAGGAGCAAGGGGATGAAAAAGCCAGAAGTCATAACTTCAAAAAAGCTATTCACCTAACAGGCAAAAACACCTTCACTTTATCCCAGATCCTGCTTCAGTGAGTGAATGAGAAAAACTAGACTAATGAAATCTACCGCTCTCCTGGATCTTAGCTAGAGCTCGGTTTTTAACTGTTAGATTATCATGGGATGAAGAAGAAAAAATTCTTCTAAATAGATTATAAGCATTACAATTTGTTTTCCACAGAATCAGCAGACTTACCAAAGTCTATCAGTTTATTTCTGAGATAGTGTGTGTGCCCTTATTTATTAGATGTTTTCACTATTTTTGGCAGATTAATATCTTCATCATTCCTAAGAAATAATGACAGCCAGCCAGTTTATGAATTCTTGGTGAACACTTAAAATGTTTAATGGAATATTATGTACCATAAACTTAACCTTTCCTTGGGTAATTATAGGATCTGAAATATCTCCTATAAGTAATAAATACTATAATATTTCATAAAATGAGTCTTAGAAAACTTAATCTAGTTAGAACTTCATATTCTAACTACAGAGTTTAAGGAACAGATTCACAAATTTTTAGCCCTATTTTCAAAACTTCTCAGTTTAACTCGAAGAAGGAATAGGCAAAGATCTCTAGAACCTAAAGGACTGCAATACTATTTCATTTATAAAAATATGGAAATGTAAATTTTATTTCAAATAGAAAGCACTGTAGAACATAATCAATTTAAAGAGAAAAAAGGCCCTAAGACTTATTGATGCGAGTTTACCTACACTATACGTTAAGCAATAATGGCTAATGTCACTTTATAGAATAGCTTGGAGAGTAATGGAATTTACTTTTAGGCTTCATTGGCAAATAATAAACTGAAAAAAAAAAAGAAAATCTTGTCCATTATTGATAGTATCAATTGATCAAGCAATTGCTCTTACTTACACCTACATGTGATTTATTCTTCACACGGGTGTATATACTAATATAAAGTTTAGGTAAAATCGAAATATTCCCCAATTCTTAAATATGAACTGAACACAACCTGTGATTCATTGAGACACTTGTTTATGGATCAGACATTTGTCTCTGGTTATTGCCTCAAATTCATATCCTGTCATGACGTTTTTTTAAACATACAAGCAGGATCTCTGATAAACTACTGACCATGTATATTCTATTTTAAATGTTTTTTTTTTATATTCTCAGGAAAATCTAAGTTCCAATTTACATTATGATCTTAGGAAATTTTTTTAATTTACATTTTTAAATCTTTTGTTTTAGAATATTGTGTCTTTAAGACACTTCATTTTAAAATATTTGCATTAAATTTGTTTCATATTCTGCTCTAAAAACCCATAGAACAATTTCATATAGAAAGTTTTATGAAGTAAATAATTTTGTTCCATTCTAACAATTTAGCCTAGAAAAAGCTCCAAACTGTGAGCTGTTTATCACACAGAACTCTCCCCTCTTACCAACTTTATCTTAAAAATTGTTTCGTGAATAGCATTAACTTTGGGACCAGGAGAAGTCCATTACATGAATATTCACATTCTCTATTTAAATCCTGAAAGGTTCCACCATCTCAAAACTATTTCCAAATTCTATTAAGACATTTCTCCACTTTCTTTTCTGGCTACAATACCTCAATTACCATCAGAACCAAGACCATTCTGACATCATTGCCCTTAATCTTTTTCAAATAGCAAACTTGAACACAGCTGCAATTCTTTTAAGAATCTTTATTGAAGTTTTTCTTAACAATTTAGTCTGTTGGATCTCAATGCAGTTTATAAAAAAACTTCAGTATAGTTTCATATAAACTGCAACCAAAAAAGTAATTTACTTTGTCAAAGAAGTTATCTGTAGTTGCAAGTTATTTTTTTGTAATACATAGAACAGTAAAATGTAAGCATGCTCTCGGATGCAGGTGCTCCTGTGGACTATGGAGTTACTTTGAAGAGCTTGCTAAGATCTGCAGGCAGTTTATGGAATGCATTTATTTTCTCCACAATTTCGGTAGATGAGAATAAAACTGATATTATGAATAAAGAAAGTATTTTTTTCTCAAAAAAGTTGAGGCAGCTTTTGTTGAATGCTATCTGTGTGGGTACACTGGCTACACCTTGAACTGTACTGAGAGAAATAGACAGCCCGGAGTCCATGTTCATGCTGAAACTCGAAAAATCCCTCCACACGAGTTGAGTTCCAAGAAAAGGGAAAGGATAAAACACTATGCACAGTTTTTCATCGTCTTACATTAACAAGACACACCAAGAAACTTCACATAACAAGGGAGCAAATTCCCTTCACTACTTTCAGTCAAGGTCGGTGGTGTCCATAGTGGAAGGTGGAAGTGGAGCAAGCCTGGGACAGAATAAAGCTGAAGTCTACATCTCATGCATAGCTGTCCTTGTTCTGTCCTCGAATGTTTCTCAGACATCCGAATTAGAACTGAGGTTTGTTAACCTGGGGTCTGCGTTGATTTCGTATCTGTAGTGATACCCTTCCATGTGATCCCTGCAGGCATCTCTGATGTTATGCATCCACTTTTTTATCCCCTTGCGGTTCAAATACAAAACCAGTAGGAAAATGGCGCCTATCAGGGCTAAAACAATACCTAGGAAGACATAAGAAGTCTGCAGGGATGGAGGGAGGATAGGGTCACAGTCCAGGTGGGAGCTGTTGAGTTCCAAGAGGGCCCGATTCCTTATTTTTTCTGGGAATGCACAGGTGAGCCTGGCTTTGCCCTGCACTACCTCTGTCTCCTTGAGCCAGGCCACCATGTCTGCCATGTGACAGTCGCAGACCCAGGGATTGTTGTCCAGGAAGACCCTGACGTGGGGCAGGCTTTGCAACTCGGCCAGGGTGCCGTTGTGAAGGACTTTGAGGGCGTTGTCCTCCAGGTGGAGGCTTTCTAGGTGTGTCAGGTTGCGGAAGGATACGTAGGTTAGGCTCACCAGAGAGTTGTTGTGCAGATCCAGGTGCCTGAGGCCGGGTAGTTGGGCTAGTACGTCCCGAGGCAAGTAGAGGAAGTTGTTGCTGGCCAGTTCCAGGCGCCGGAGCCCGCGAAGCGCTTGGCCGGCTCGTAGGGCAGCCGCCACCATACCCTCGAAGCTCCGGTTCCGCCGCCCGTCGTCAGGGGGCACGATGTGGTTCAGCATCAGTTCCACCAGGGGGCTGGGGGCCGAGAAGCTGGCGTTGCTACCAGAGAAGGCGAAGGCGCTGAGGTTGACCAGCGGGTTGTGGCTGAGGTCGAGCTGGCGCAGGCTGGGCAGATGCTCGAAGGCGCCAGCGCACACCTCCTCCAGACTGCTGCCGCTGAGGTTGAGCGCGGCCAGCTCCGCCAGCGGCGGCCGGCGGGCGAAGGCGCCGGCTGGGAGCACCGCCAGCTGGTTGCCGGTAAGGAAGAGGTTGCGCACGTAGGGGGGCAGGTCCGCGGGCACCTCGGTCAGGTTGCGGTTAACGCACTTAACAGTGCGCGCAGCCTCGGAGCACTCGCAGGTCTGGGGGCATTGGCCCGGCAGCGGGGGCTGGGCGGACACCGCGGAGGCCAGGAACCACGCGGATGAGGTGGAGGGCGCCGAGGAGGTGAGAGAGGACGAGGAGACCCAGCCCAGGAGGACCAGCGCCAGCCGCGCCAGCCGCAGCCGCCCGTCCCCGGCGGCGGGGCCCCGGGAGCACCCCCCAGGCATCGCGACACGGCTTTCCCCGGAGCTGGGCTGGGACGGCGCCCGCTCCGAAGGCTCGGGAACTGGGTCTGGAGGGTGCGGGCCGGCCGGAAGCGTCTGGAGAAAACTTTCCTCTCGTGGGAGCGGAGGAGGGACGCCGCAGCCGGAACTTGGCTAAACCCCTCGCCACCGGGCGTTCCCCTCCCGGGGTCGATTCCCCCGCCCCTTCCCTCCAGAAAGTACGCACGGCGGGTCGGGACTCTCAGCTCCGCGCTCCTCCTCCCGCTCCTCTTCCTGCCACCGCCCCCGGGTAGCACCTCCTTGCCTCTTTTGTTGGCGCCTCACGCTTGATCCGCTCCAGGACCTGGGACAGGCGGGAGAGAAGCGTGAGGAGCGGCGGCGGCCGCAGTTCCCCGAGTGCGGGAACCGGACTCTCTAAGCCAAGTCGTCCCTACTTGGTCCCCAAGACCTCCCTCCGAAAGCCCGTCCAGGTTTCGCCTCCCCCGTCGCACGCACATCCTTACCCGAGAGAGGGGCGCGCGTCCCGAGACACCCAGCATAAAGTCTTTCGTCTGCCCAGGCCCACACTATATATACCCTTCCAGCCGCTCTCCCTCCTCCTTTCCCGATCAAATTCGTCTCCCGAGTCTAACTTCTCGCTTAATCCCCAGCGCCTTCCAGACCAAACTTCTCACTCCCCCAGCTCCTTCCCCCACCGCCTCCGCTGGCGACCTGCCTTCCGGGGTCTCCGCCCCCGCCCGGACCTCTCCCGGGCCAGGTTTGGATGAGAGGGAAGTTTCAGGTTACAGGAGTCTTTTGATCTCTTTTGGTACCTTCCCGGATTAGCAGGAAGCGGAGGACTTTACAGCTGTCGTTCCCTCCCCCGCCCCGGCCCCCGGCCCGCGCCCCCGCGATCCCCTCGCATCCCAGAGGGGGTCAAGTCATCTCCAAAGAGGAGGGGAGAGGCCGCGAACAAAGCGGCTGTGGGACCCTGGGACCTACGCTACTCTCCCTACAGAGGATGGGAAGGGGCCCAGCGCCGCCTCCGGGTTTTCACCTTCGCCGCTTGCTCCCCACCACTCACCTCCGCACCCGTCACCTCCGGAGACAACTCAGTCCCACCAGAGTCTCGGCGACTTCTCGGCTCCGCGCTGTGGGCGCCGACTCTCCTCGCACCCCAGCCCCTGGCCCAACCTCCGCAGCTGGGAAAAACCAACCCGGGGGGCCGGGGAGAGCCAGGCCTGCTGGAGGGCTTTCTCCCGCCCGGCGGCCAACCTTGGCAGCCCTCAGTAGGGGGTTTTAAGAAAGGAGACTGGGGAGATCTGGGCCGCGCGCCTCCTCCTGGTGGATATTAACAAGGAATGTGCCGGCAAAGGTGAGGGAATCCCTTTCTCTCCCCCCCCTCCCCTGTATCCTTTGGTGGTTCCTCATTTTGCCTAGTGTATTTACCTTGGCCAGGAAGAAAACCGTTGGTGAATCTCGTGGAATTCACCCTGATTTAGGCACCTAGGGCCGTAACAAAATAGATCTAGGCGTGACAGAGCAACGCGAAGCAGCAGCATCAAGAAATGAGCAGAAAATGTACAGCGGCAGCAGCGAAAACGCTCAGCATGCTGTAGGGGAGCTTCAGAAAAGTCTTCCCACCAAAGTGATATCTTACATGCCAACTTGAGGTTTAGGTGTAGTTCTGCGTCCCCATCTGTCCCGCCCCCGCACTTCTTGGATAGTTAGGGAACTTGAGAACGGAGAGAGCCAACTTTAAGGGAGCGGGGGGGGGGGGGCGGAAATAAAAGGGTTACTGGAGATGAGATTCATTCTTGATTCATTAGCTTTTCTCCTCCCCAAATTAAAAGCAGAGGGAAAACACAGCAGCCAAAGCATTCTAGAAAGAAAAGGCAAATAGCAATGACTCGAGTCACCCAGAAAAGCAGATCTGGCAACATCCTGACACTGACACTGTGTCAGTGCAAGTTGCGTAAACAGGGAGAGCCCACGAGGTGGAGTGGGGGATGGGAGGTGGCCGCTCTTGGAGCAAGGAAGTTTGGTCCAGAAGTCTGTCCCCCCAGGAGGTGTGGGGCAGGGTGGGGAGGTGGAGAGGATGCAGTTGGGGGAAGGGATAGCTTGATTTTTTACCTGGAGGAGCTGTTATATGGGACCATTGCTCTCTAGATAACTGTATCCCCAATAATTTTCCTGAAAGGGTGAGAAGGTGCCGGTATTCCAGGCCTTCATTTGCAAATTCTTTTCATTTGTGAGAGAAAATGGCAAATAGAGGAAACAGTTGGGAAAATTAAGTTCTGGAAGGTCATATAAAAAAGAAACAAATAAGGAATGCTGAGGTCTGTGCCTGTGACATGTGCCTTTAGCTTGAAGAAATGCCCCAACTCTCAAGCCCATGCCTGATGGCTTTTGTGGAAAGATAGTCTGCAGAGCCAACAGCAAAAGTGGCCTAGACAAGACCTAGAGGGGCTAGAGGCTGCAGAGATTTGTACAAAAAGCCAGTTTTGTTAACTTGTATCTTCATGGTTATCTAAGTTTTTTTTTGTTGGTTTTTTTTTAAGTGTTTTGCAACAAGAATGTGAACGCTTTGAAAAAAGAACCTCAAAAGCTATAGTCATGCTCTGTATCTGTACTGGGGTAGAGGTTACATAAATCTATATGGGCTAAAATTCATAAAACTTTGTACACCATAGAGTCAATTTTACTGTATGATAATTTTTAAAACAAAATGAATTACTCAGGGAGAATCGTAGTAATGCTTTGGCATGGTATTAATTCTGGTTCTGATCTAAAGAGCAAGTACTCAAGGAGAATGAGAAGCACTTTAGAATTTAGAAAGACAATATACCTTTCTCATCTGATCCTCAAATCAACTTGGCAATATCGATATCACTCTCTTGTTATTGATGTTACTCTGTTTTACAAATGAAAAAACTGGGGTTCTGGGCCAATAATAACTGGCTTTGACTGAGTGTTCTTTCACTGGCTAAGTCCTGTGCTGATCATTTGACATAAATTATCTCTTGTAATCATCGTGGCAGTGGTCAGGTAGGTCCTCTTAATCCAGTTGTACAGACAAGAAAATTGAGGTCAAAATAAATTATGTCACTTGTTTAAATGAGTGGTGGATATGGGGACCAGGCCCAGATTTGTCTGTCTCTCCTACATACCCCACATTCCACCTCTGGCAAGGTTAAGGAGTTTGTGGAGTCCTGCTGAGCTACACTTAGGCGGAACCAAAGCCTCACCCCTGGTTCTCTTTCCCTTTTTCTCCCTTTTCCTCCTGGCAGCTGGCAGTTGGTTATGGATCAGGACCCAGAAACTTGGGGTCATTTCTAGCTTCCTCATTTACTGTGTGACTTTTGTATACCTCTGTTTCTTACTCGGTAAAATCGGGCTACTAATAAAACTTTAAGGCATTTCCATTAGGATTGAGATAATATGCATAACACACTTAGCAAAATTGCCTGTTATTGTGCTCTCCTGAATTCCTCTCCCTCTCAGGATTTATTATGCAACCACTATATATCTTTAAGTATGCTAATGATAAGAGTACAAAGATGAAGAGTTTATGGTCTCTTTAAAATAGAATTGCCAAAAAAAAAATAAAATAAAAAATAAAAAAAATAAAATAGAATTGCCAGAATTAGCAAATAAAAAAATACAGGCCATCCAGTTAAATTTGAATTTCAGATAATGAATAATTTTTTAGTATAATTATGTCCTGTGTAATATTTGGGATGTACTTATAACTTAAAAAAAAATCCATTGTTTACTTGAAATTCTAATTTAACTGGGCATCCCCTTATTTGATCTAGCAACCAAGGAACTCATAACTTGGTGTAAGTAATAGACACAGAAACAAAAGCTTTCAGTGTACAGCATTGACTGCAATTTGATGTGTGTGTATCTTTCCAATCTCCTCTCTCTCGCATATGTTTTACTTCTGTTTCTATTTTTATATGAATGGGATCATAGTATATGTATTATTCATAATTTTTTTATTTTAGGACAACCATATATCATTCTATGTCCATACATATAGGTTTGCTTTCTTCTTTTTGAAAGACTGCAAAATATTCCATGCTTTGAATTGTTATGCCATATTTTTTTAATTGCCTTATCAAAAGACATTTAGATCAGTAACTACTTTTTAAAGAAGTTTCCTTCAAGTGAGAAAAGCGTACTAGGATCCATTCTATTTTGACTGTCTTAAGCATTTAATGATCTTAAACTATCATACTTGTCTTACTCCTGACAGCTTGAAAAATTTTTGTGTGACATGGTATTTCCATGCTCTAGAGCAGGACAGAGGATTTCAGAGCACATTTGTTTCCCATTTATCCTTTCATTCCAAAATGAAATAAAAGGAGGATCTGAATGTCCTAATGGAGAAGAACCAATTTGGTGTATTTCAATAGGTCACTTTGTAGCCTCCAGGAAAATGTCTCTGTACTATCATTTATTTAGATGTTTCTACAGGATCTACTTTTCTTCTAAAGACCCAAAGGAAAGTCATTAAAAAGTTGTTGAAATATTGCTGTTAAGTCCTAGGAAGGCAAGGAATAATGCGTATTTAAAAAAAAAAAAAGAAAGAAAGGATGATTGCTTATGGCCACCCTCATGAGGCAGAGGGGAGCCAAGTAGTCCAGCATGGACAAACATCAACATTATTTAAGACTACTTCATTTTGGCCTCTGCCTTAAATCAGCAAAATAATTGATAAAGATAAATACTCTCAAATCTGAAAAATATCTAAAGCAAAATCAAGTACTGGTGAATAACATCAAGCACATATGTCATAAAACCATGAACCAACACTTAAAACCAAACAATCGACATGAGGTTATATATATCCACTCAAGGAAAAAAATTAGTTTTAAATTGTTAATGAAAGAAAATAAAACTTTTCATGAGCTGATTTCAAATCACTTTAGAAAGAAATGAGTTTCTTGTCTAAGATATATAAAGAAGATAAGTTAAATAAAAAACTAAATAAAGCTAAATTAAATAAGTTAGGTAAAGCTAAAGAAATTAAGTAAAATATCAACTAGGGTTGGGTCAAAAAGGACATATTTTTTTCATGAGTCAGTACAGTGGGGTTGGAGCTAGTAAAAGGAAAATAAAGATGTTTCCAAATGTATTGAAATTTAAATAGGTACTAAAGAAAGAACAAGATAAATTGCTATAATAGATGGAGAGGTTAAACTGGATGGAATATGTGATTCTTCAAGGAAAAATATTGAAAGTAAATAAATTACATGGTGATCTGCAGAACTCCAAATAGCTAACATTACAGGATCATTCAACTTTAAAAGCATTTAACTTTTTGAGAGCTTACCATATGGCCTCCACCTAGTTGATGTACTTGGGGGTATAAAGGTAGATAACGTAAAAATCCCTATTGTCAGATTAAATTCACTGTCTAGTAGCAGAGGCAGACTATTCTAACAGTTATAAAACATGGTAAGCACCAGGGTCAGGGGCACAGTGGGGAGATTGTCTGGAGAAGGCTTCACTGGGGTAGCAATGCTTGATTAACACTTTGAATTATTAGCAAGAACTCATCAGACCAACAATGGGCGAGTTGGTGGAAGGACTCAGAGAACTTGTTCAGTTCTAGAGAATACAAGGGGAAGAGCACAGCACACATTGGTGGGAGTAGTACAAGGTCAGATTTGAAATATAGTGGGATCAGACTGCTTCCTTACATTCTAAAAAGTTTGACTTCATCGTATAGTGCCCTGGAGCCTCTGACCATATTCAGCTGGGAAATGACAGAAACAGATTTTAGGTGCATTCCTTAAATGCGCACTTTAGGAAGATCACTTTGGCTATCTGTTTGAAGGATGAAATATGGGCAGAGAAGACTGAGGACAGGGAGAGAATTTGGGAGGTCCAAGTGTTAGTTGTTGCAAAACCCAACTAAAGTAGTGGTAAAAGATTGGCAAGGCAGGAAGAGATGACACAGACCAGTGGTTCTCAACAGTGACACTGCCTCTGGTGGACATTTTGGATATTTGTGGAGGTATTTTCTGGCTGTCCCTGTTGGACATAGGGTGTGTAGAGGCCAGAGATATTAGACATCCTATAATTAGAGGGATAGTAATATGCCATGAAAAGTTGTTCTGCTTCCCACATGAATTCAAATATCCATCTAGACATTCTTATAGATGAAAAACCGGATTATAATCCTCTCAGCCTAGAAACAACTCCATTTTACATAAAAACTGCAAATACTTATAGTATGATTTTTAATATACACTGAATTTTACAGGAATGCAGCTGCTATGTTCATTGAAGGAAGAATATATATTGCTTTGTTTAGAATGTTACAAAATTTTATTTCTGACAACTCGGCCACTCATGCTATTTGAATCACCAGTACAGCCCAACTGTATCAGTTTGCATTTGCAGTTATTGCATCCACGATGAATCTTACTTCAAAATCTAATATAAAGAAAAACTATTTTCACTGTTTATTTGAATATCGGTCTGCTTTCTCTTAAATAGTAGCTTATTTATAAATAGATGGAAGTATATTACCACCGCATTAGGTCTTCTAATATAGTTATGCCCAAACATTTATAGGTTATTAGTATGATTTAATATTTAATTATTCTCCTTTTATTTCTCCTTTATGTTATAGTTAATATAGTATATACTTAAAATTTATGTGTTAAGGTAAATTTTTTGGAAAGGGGAGATTTCGTAAAATATTTGTTTTAAAAAGGAAACAGTTTTAAAAGAATTGAAAACAACCTGTACAGATATTTAAGAGCTAGACTCTATAAGTTGTGGTGACTTATTCAGTATGGAGGTGGGAATACGGACATTTATCATTCTAAAAATTATAACATTGTAATTTCTATATTTTCAGTGATGTCCAGGAGAAATTCTAATAATTCTAGAATGAAGAGTCAAATTTGACTATAAGAAGGTGAAAAATACCTAGAGTAAAGGATAAAATAGTGAATTTTGTTTAAAGAAAAATCAACCTTATTTTCTTGAAATTATTTTTTTCAAAGGAAATTATAATAAATATTTAAATCAGCGATATTACCTAATACACTTTTTCTAATGTAAAGTAATTCAACTGTGAAGTTGACATTGAAGTTTTTCCATTACTCCAGTCCTTGCCCAAACTGGGTTCTAAACCAAAACTGGAATACAGTCAAGAAATGGGAGCAGTTGCAATTGTAGCCATCATCCAAATTCAATTAATTTCAATTAAATTTAATACAGTTCAATAAATGTTTATTAATGTGCCTTTTTTGTGGCACTTACTTTGTCTTCCACACAGAGCCACCTCCAAAGCCAGAAATTCTCCTTTAAAAAATTTCAAATCCTGGCAAATTGACAGACAATCTATTGCATGTCCATGGCAGAGGTTCAGCAGACAGACTTGGGCCAAGGCTTGGATACACGACCCAAGCTTCTCTAATGTATTTTATAAGTCTCATTCAGTGAGCTAAAGTACATAGGTTAATAAGTTGCCTGCTAGAACTGCTTGAAATATTAGAAGCCAATAAGTGAATATATTTCAGATTTAGTTTAGATCCCCATATAAAAGCCCAAGAAGAGAGGACTAAACATATTGTATATTTTGGAATAGAGATTTATCATATATCACCTTGGCAGTGAAAAAAAAAAAAAAGGAAGTTAAGAGTTCGACTACGGAGACAAAATCAAACCAGTGTCAAATCATATGGCTTGAGTGGTGTGGATGATGGTAGAATAAAGGAGTTGGGTGCAGAGTACATGCCAAAGGATGCCTGTACTGAACTTGAACAAAAACGTTTTGGAGGGTTGTGTAGCATCAAGAAGTACTTGAACTCAAGAATATTGATGTGATGACATTTGTGAAGGGATGATATTCAAAAGAGCTTACAATCAGTATGGTGCATGCAAACATGGACTAATAAGTGTTCAATAATCAGACTGGGTGCCACCTATAAGTGACCAATAGGACTTCATTGGTACAAGTTGCCTGAATGCAAACATATATAGGATGATGGATGGATGGATGAATGCATAGATAGAATTTTCTTATAATCTCATCAACTACACACCATAGTATGGGCTATCACTCTAAAATTTTTCCATAATTTCCAAGCTTTATCACAAGGAACTGGAAGCCTCTTTAAAATAAGAAAAGAACCAGTAGTTATGAATAAGCTGAATTTAATCATGATTTATTGGATGAATAATTTTGAAGCGTATGATGAGTACTTCTAGGCACTGTACTGAGAACTGAGAATGCAATGGTGAATAAAAGAGGCAAGTGCCCTGTTTTCATGAAAACTTGTTTCCACTAGTTTATTAAATCAATTATCAGAAATATGGGAAATCTAGTTTTTTTAATTGAATGTAAATATTCATTTCAATGTAAATTCAATGTAAATATTTTGTTATTAAATATAGAAAACACATAGTGTAACAAAAACCTGCCCAGCTTTACAAATCCGAACATTTTTCAGTTTTCTTTTGCATATAATTAAGGTGTATAACTCGGTAAGTGTTGACTTATGTATATACCCTTGAGTAAGGAAAATGAACATATTTATCACACTCGAAAGTTTCCTCATGACCTTTAATAATATCTCCATCTCATGTTACTTCCACCCAAACTCATCCCTGTGCAACCATTGATTTCATTTCTGTCACTATAGATAGCTTGCCTTTTCTGGAATTTGACATAAATGGAATCATACAGTATGTGCTCTCTTTTATCTGGCTCCTTTCACTTGCATACGTAATTTGAGATTCATCTATGTTGTTATGAGTATCGATAATTCATTCCGTTCTTTTTTTTTAACTGAGTAGTATTTCATGGTATGGATATAGGATGTTTTGTTTATTCCTTTACCTGTTGATGAATTTCAGTCTGTTTCTAGTTTGGGGCTATCATAAATAAAGCTCTAATAAAAACTTATGTTCAAGTCTTTGTGTGGACATATGCTTTCATTTCTCTTGGGAAAATAACAGGAGATGGGATGGTTAAGTCATATGGTAGATTCATTTTTAACTTTTTCAGGAATTGCCAAACCGGTTTCCAAAGTGGTTATGCTATTTTACATTACTACCAGCAGTGAAAATTTCCAGTTGGTTTAAATCTTTGCAATACTCGATGTGGTTAGACTTTTTAATTCTAGATATTCTAAAAGGCGTGTAGTAGTATCTCATTCTGCTTTTCATTGGTCAGTGATATTAAGCACCTTTTAATGTTCTTATTTGCCACCTATGTATCTTCTTTCATGAAGTGTCTGATCAGTTCATTTTCCCAATTTCTAAATTGGGCTGTTTGTTTTCATGAGATTGAGTTTGTTTTTTTTAAGATTTATTTATTTACTTGAGAAAGAGATTGAGAGAGAGTGCAGGGAGGGACAGAGAATCTCAAGCAGACTTCATGCTCAGTGTGGAGCTGGATGCAGGGCTCCATCCCATGACCCTGAGATCATGACCTGAGCCGAAATCAAGTTTCCAATGCTTAACTGACTGAGCAACCCAGGCACCCTATGTGATTGAATTTTAATTAAGAGTTCCTTACATATATATTCTAGCTATCAAGAAATAATAAACACTAGAGCTGTGCAGTTAGAAAAATACTGCTGAAACTCTCAATTTAAGGGAAAAGTAAAAAAATCCCACAATCACTTACGTAAAAAAAATGACATTTTTAAAGGAAGAAAAATCTAATGATGTCAGAATTTTTTCCTGCTCTATTAGTTGCTAGAAGTATTTGGAGCACCGGAATAGCCTGAGTTTTTAAAAATAATTAATTTTTTAACATGTGTAATTCTTTTAAACAGTTGAAAATTAAAAAGTAACAAAAATGTATACAAGGGAAAGTCTCTTTCCTTTTTTTTTTTTTTTTTTTTGGGAAAGTCTCTTTCCACTTCTCCTGTCCCCTCAGCTATCTGGATAACCTTTCCACAGGCAACCAACTTTTATCAGCTTTTCTTGTGTATCCTTCTAGTCATATCTTATGCACATGTATGCAAATTTATTTTCACAAAGGATTGAATACTTCACATGTTCTGCACTTAATTTAACTGAACCATAAATGTCAGAGACTATTCCTATTACTATAATAAACAACTCTTTTATGGGTAGATGGTATCCATTGCACAGCGTATTAGCTATCTATTGCTGTGTAATAAACCATCTCAAAACTCAATGGCTTGAAACAGTTCTTTGTATGTATAGCATATGCACCTGCAGGATTGGATAATCTGAGTTGGACTTGGTTGGTAAATTCTGCTAATCTGGGCTTGCTTGTGTTTATAGAAATGGACCGGTGTGCTCTACTCTAGGCTGGGCCTGACTGAGACAGCTTATTTGAAGACATTTCATCTCCAGATGGCTATTACCTTCCTCCCAAGATGAGTGGAACAGCCTAGGCATGTTCTTCCCTTGACAACTGTAGAAGCACAAGAGAAGGCAAGCCCAATCCAGGTAAGTCCTTTTCAAAATACTTTTGGCATCACATCTGTCAATATGCTATCAGCCAAAGCAAATCATGTGCTAAGGCCAAAGAGCTGGGCATTATACCCCATCCACGGTGGGAGAGCACTACAAAATGACACCAGAAAGGACTTATATAGAGGCAAATCTAACAAAATGGGGCTATTGTGCAATCTACCACAAACTGATGTGACATAATTTATTTAAACAACCCCATATTAGAAGGTTTTCTGCTCTTTGCTATTACAAACAGTGCAGCAATGACTAATGAATGTATACGTCATCTTTCACATTTGCCAGTATATCTCTAAGGTAAATCCTTAGAAGTGGTTTAAGGATATGGGCTTTTGTGATTTTGATAAGTATTGTCAAAGCATTGTTCAGAGATTATTGTAACAATTTATATTCTCACCAACAATGTTAGGACTGTGTTATCATTGTTTCATCCTTGCCAATCTTGCACATGAAAATGTAATCTTTGTATAGCTCTAATTTGTATTTTTGTTTATTACAAGTGAGGTTGACAATTTCTTTATATGTTTAAAAACCACAAATATTTCCTTTTTAAATCCATATGTTCATGTCTTTTGCCCATTTTGTTCCAATGGATTTTTTTTTCTAATTGATTTGTATATATTGAAGAAATTAGCACTTTGTTTTTTAAATTAAGAGCACTCAAAAAAAATAGCTCCTCTTAATTAAGAACAACAAACAGAATCATAAGCTGGCTAGTTCACTATAGAGAGTCAGTGAAAGAGAGAGCTAAGAAGTCCCCTAAGGTCAAAACACATTTCAGAGACTGACCTCAAAAACTACCTCTGCTTGAATTTGTTAATTTAATGTTTTAGTCAGCTCAGACTACCATAACAAAATATCATAGATTAGGTGACTTAAACTATATAAATTTACTTCTCATAGTTCTAGAGCATGGGAAATCTAAGATCAAGGTGTTGCCAGGGTGGATTACATGCTGAGGCCTCTTATCTTGACTTGTAGGTAGCAACCATCTATGTATGTCCACATGGCCTCTTCTTTGTGTACAGGCAGAGAGGAAGCTCTTCTTCTTTTAAGGACACTAATTTCATCATGGGAGATCCACCCTCATGACCTCATCTAAAATAATTATCTCTCAAAACGCTTCTAGTACTATCACATTGAGGGTTAGGGCTTCAACATGTGAATTTGATGGGGACGGGAGCACAAGCCCCCGTAACATTTAGTAAACTTAAAACTTTATTAAATAAAGAAAATAATTCATTTTAATTTTAAAAGGTAGTATAAATGTATGCCTCTTGTTTCTTCTCTTAACTGATTTAAAACACAACTGTATAAAATACTATATATAATTATATGATTGGACCAGAATGTATAGAAGTATAACATATTTGCCAACAATAGTACAAAGAAGGTAGGTGTTAGCAAAGTCTTGTTGGGCTAAGGAAATGACACTTGATGGTAAATTAAATCTGTGGAATATATGTAGAGAACCAAAAAGAGTAAATAATAAGGTTAATATAACAAATTCTGTAAATACAAACTTGTTTTCTTCTCTTTACTCAGCTTGTTTAATAGACATAAAATTATACAAAGTAATAATTATAACAATATATTGGTGGATATATATATCTATATTTATATAAATATATATAATAAATGCATAACAATAATAGTCCAAAAGGGAGAAAGAGAGAATAGAGTTGAACAGAAATAATGTTTCTGTATCACACTGTAATTAAGTTTGTATAAATCTAAAGTAGATTCTGATAAGATGTATATAGTAATCCCTAGAGCAATCACTGACAAAAATACTTTTAAAATCATGAAAAAGTAATTAAAGTATAACTCCAAAAAAATATTTACTTAATGCAAAAGAGGGCAGCAGGGGGAATAGAAACAAAAAAGGCATCAGACAATAGAAAGTAAAAATTTAAAAACTAAAATAACTATAAATGCAATTATATCAATTATAACATTATGTATGAATGGGTTAAATAATCCAGTCAAAAGGCAGAGATTGTCATACTGGATAAGAAAACATGGTCCAACTATATGCTGTCCACAGAAGAAGCACTTAACATTCAAAGATACAAATAGATTGAAAGTAAAAGAATGGAAAAAGGTATATCTCGTAAACAGCAACCACAGGCTAATATAATATAATATAATATAATATAATATCAAACACAGTAGACTAAAATGAGAAATGTTACTAGATATAAAAAGGGCATTTTGTAATGATGAAAAGGTCAATCTACCAGAACATTATAATTATAAACATATATGTACCTAACAGTGGATCCCCAAAGTACATGAAACAAAAACAAACAAATTGGAAGGAAAAATAGAAAACCTGGCAATAATAATTGAAGAACTCAATACCCCCTTTCAATAATGAATGGAACATCTGAGCTGAATATCAACAAAAGAAATAGAAAACTTGAATAGTATATGCAAAATAGACCTAACAGACATATATAGAATATTCTATGCAACAACAGAGAACACACATTTGAGTACAAGAAACATTCTCCAGGATAAACCACATAGTAGGCTGTAAAACAAGCCTCAATAAATTTAAAAGGTTTGAAAATGTAGAGAGTATTTCTCTGATCACAATGGAGAGAAATTAGAGATTAATAACAAAAAGAAATCTGGGATATTCACAAATAATGAGGAAATTAGACACTACATAACTAAATAACCAATGGGCCAATGAACGGGTCAAAAGAAAAATTAGAAATTACTTTAGGATGAATAAAAATAAAGATACAACCTACTAACAGTTAACAAATGCAGCTACAGCAATTCTTAGAAATTTATATCTGTAAATGCCTATGTTCAAAAAAGAAAGAGAAAATAGTTTAAACAGTGATCTAACATTCCACTTAAGATACTAGGAAAAGAAGAATAAATTAAATCCAAAGCAAGCACAAGGGAGAAAATCATTAGAACCAAAATTTATGAAATAGATAAAAAATAATAAAGAAAATCAATAAAATCTACAGTTGGTTCTTCAAAAAGATAAACAAAATCAATAAAACTTTAGTTAGACCAAAAAAACTCAAATTACTAAAATCAGGAATGAGTGCAGACATTATTACCAACCATGATTTCTTCCATGGGGGAAAGTAGGAACATGTGAGTGAGTGCCCAGCTTCCCTAGCCATGCAGGATGTTGCTCAAGAGGCACACTTTCTTCTCTTCTCACTTAAACTACTGAAGTGATCAGCAAGAACAACGGTTGACAGAGGCTGGGAACACAGCATCCAGGGCTCCAGACTCATTAAAGGGATATCATTAACCACTTTTTCCTATTAACTCACTTGTGAACTCCATCAGGAAGCCTACCCCCAAGCCACTGGGAACATCTAGCCTATAAACCCCCACAACTGACCCATAGATAACCCCATCTCACACATACCCTCTTACCATCCCACCCCCCCAGACCAGCTACCAGCACATGCTTCCTCAGACAGCAAAAAAGAGCCTTTGCAAACAACTAAGTGCAGAAAGCCAGCCTGACTTTGTGAGATTGGAAGAATACTCACGAACTTGAGAATTTCAGGGTGCTACTCTAGGAAAAACACAAATAGGAGACTCTCAGCACCCAATACAGTTTTGCACGGTCAAGAGAGGACAGAGAATCTTAAAAATTCCCCCAAGAGAGAACAATATGTGTGGAGTGGGCACATTTGTAGAAAACATCTGAGAAAAAACCTTCAGACTTCCCAGCTGGACTGTGACGAATACAGGTATCTACTTCCTGAAGCCAGTCAGTAAAGACTAGAGGAGGTGACTGCTTCTTCAAATGAGAAGACAGCAATGCAAGACTTTAAGAATCACCAAAAAAGGAAGGAAACATTACACTACCAAAGGAACATAATTATTTTTCTGTAACCGACCACAAAGAAATTGAAATCTATGAATTCTCTGACCAAAAAAAGAATTTTCAAAATAATTGTTTTAAGGAAGCTTACTAAGCTATAAGAGAAAACAGACAACTTAATGAAATCAGGAAAATAATACATGGACAAAATAAGAGAGCCATCAGAAAGATAGAAATCATAAAAAAGAACCAAGCAGAAATTCTGGAGATGAAGAATATAATGAATGAAATGAAAATGCAATGGTAAGCATCAACAGAAGACTTGATTAAGCAGAAGAAAGAATCTGTGAACTCAAAGACAAGGCATTTAAAATTATCCAGTCTGCTAAGAAAAAAAAGAATGAAAAAAAGTGGTGAACACCTAAATGAATTATGGGACACCATCAGAAGAAACAATATTCGTAATACAGGAGTCCCAGAAGCAGAAGAGAGAGAAAAGGGGGCAAAAAGCTCATTTAAAGAAATAAGGGCTAAAAACTTCCCAAATCTGGGCAGAGATAAGACATCCAGGTATCTGAAGTTCATAGGTCCCCATAAAAATAAAACCCAAAGAGGAATTCACTGAGACATATGATAATAAAACTGTCAAAAATCAAAGACAAAGAGAATTTTGAAAGCAACAAAAGAAAAGAAGCTCCTCTTATACAAGGGAACACCCAGTAGACTATGATAGGATTTCTCAGCAGAAACCTTGCAGGGGCAACTGGGTGGCTCAGTTGGTTAAGCTTAATAAAAAGAAAGAAACCTTGCAGGCCAGAGGAGAGTAGGATGATATATGCAAAGTGCCAACATGAATACTTTGAATACTTTGCAAAGTTGTCCTTAAGAAATGAAGAATTTTTTTGAAGATTTTATTTATTTGAGAGAGAGAACACAAGGAGGGGGAGAGGGAGAAGCAGACTCCTTGCTGAGCAGAGAGCCCAACATGGGGCTCGATCCCAGGATCCTGGGATCATGACTTGAGCCAAAGGCAGATACTTAACTAACTGAGCCATCCAGGTGCCCTCAGAAATGAAGAATTAAAGACTTTCCCAGACAAGCTAAAGCTGAGAGAGTTCATCACCATGAGCTCTGTCTTATAAGAAATGCCAAAGGGATTTCTTAAGCTGAAATAAAAGGACACTAATTAAGTAACATAAAAACATATAAAAATGTAAAACTCATTAGTAAAAGTAAATATATAGTCAAGTTCAGAATACTCTAATACTTTATTGGTGGTGTGTAAATTGCTTAACTCCAATATGAAAGAAAATAAAGGTATTAAAAATAACTGTGAGTACAATAATTTTTAATGGATATACAATATAAAGAGATATAAATTGTGGCATCAAAAACATAAAATGGGAGGAGGGATAAAAGGGTAGAGTTTTTGTATGTGATCAAAGTTAGGTTGTTATCAGCTTAAAGTAGACTATTATAAGTTTAAGACATTTTATGTAAGCCTCATAGTAGCCACAAAGCAAAAGCCTATAGCAGATTCAGAAAAGATAATCAAAGTATACCATTGCAGAGAATCATCAAATCACAAGAAAGATAGCAAAAGAGGAAGAAAAGCACAAAGGAACTACAAAACACCCCCCACCCAAAACATTAACAAGATGGCAATAGTAAGTCCTTAGTTCTCAATAATTAACTGTAAATGAATTAAATTTCCCAAAGGACAGAGTCACTGAATGGATAAAATAAAAATGAGGTCCAACTATGTGATGCCTACAAGAGACTTAGTTCAGCTTTATAAACACACATAGGCTGAAGCTGAAAGGTGAAAAAAGACATTCCATATAAATGAAAATGAAAAAAGCTAAACTTCTATCAAAAAAAATAGACTTTAAGTAAAAAACTCTAACGAGAGATAAAGAAGGTCATTATGTAATAATAAAGAGGTCAGTTCATCAATAGGATATAACATATGTGCACCCTCATTGGAGCACCTAACTAGATTAAGCAAATTTTAACAGATTCGAAGGCAGAAATAGACAATGCAATAACAGCTGAAGACTTTAGTACCCCACTTTCATCAATATATAGACCATCGAGACAGAAAGTATAATAAGGAAACATTGGACTTGGACTACACTTTTGACCCAATGGACCTAACAGACATATACAAAACATCCCATCCAGCAGCAACAGAATACATTTTCTTTTCAATCACACATGGAACATTCTCTGGAGTAGCTTGTATGTTAGGCCACAAAACTAGTCTTAACAAATTTAAGACTGAAATCATATCAGGTATTTTTTCCAAGCACAGTGATATGAAATGAGAAATCAGTAACAGGAAGAAAGCTGGAAATTTTACAAATATATGTGGAAATTAAACAATGTACTTCTGAACAACAAATGGATCAAAAAAGAAATCAAAAGCAAAAACAAAAAATATATTCAAACAAACGAAAATGGAAATACAACATACCAAACTGCAGCATGAGCAATTTCTTTCCCTTTTTTGGATGATACCAGAATGTTTTTACAAAATTGCTACAGGAAAACTTAATTAGTACTAGCATCCTCTGGCTCACTGTGCTAAGCAAGCAGTTCCAGAACCAACTTCTCAGAGAACCTTACAGCTGAGGAGTATAGCAGAGGTCTTTCTTGCTAGATGGGAGCACCTTGGTAAAGACTTCTTTAGGGAAAATTTCTTTGGTTACCTCTTCAGGGATAGTTGGCAGGACCATCACACTGTCTTCATTCCTCCAATTAACCAGGGTGTCAACTCTCTTTTCCAATGTCAGCTTGAAAGATACAACTATTTTGAGAATCTCATCAAAGTTCCTGCCAGTGGTAGCTAGATAGAGGATGACAGTTTCAATTTCTTATCAGGACCAAAAATAAGCATCACACAAGCTGTCACAGGCATGCCCTGTTCATTCTTCTCTGCTGGGTCCAGCATGCCCAACAGGATAATAAACTCCTGATTCTTAGCATCAGTGATTGGAAAAGGTAACATTTCTGTGGACTTCTCACCATTGTAAGCATTGATACCCTTGCTCCAGGCAAGGTGGTCTTCAACATCATCTGTTAAAAGAGCAATCATCTTTAGCATTTCTCTTGGTAAATTTTGATGCCAGATTTGGTGCTCTGCCAAGCTTTGTAGTACACAATGGAGTAAAGGATCAAGCATAGTACAAAAGAATGCCCCATGTGACCTCTCAGAGAGTCATGGAAATGGATGTGGCCATTGATAGTATTGGCTGCCTCAAAGTTGGGAGACTTATCCCCAGTAAGGAGTCATCCAGCCATAGCAGGAGCAGTGATATGGAGGATGAGGCGGTACAACAGCAGGAGCTACCAGGCAGCTTGTTCTTTTGATGGAAGTCAAAGCAGTTCTAAGAGGGCAATTCTAAGCAAGCAACAAATGCTTAATTAAGAAAAAAATATTTCAAATTGACAACCTAAATTTATATCTCAAGGAACTAAAAAAGAACTAAGCCGAAAGCTAGCAAAAAGAAGGAAATAACAAAGATCAGAGCAAAAATAAGTGAATTAGAAACTAGAAAACCAATAGAAAAAAATCAATGAAATGAAGAGTTTTTTTTCTAAAACATAAACAAAATTGACAACCCTTTAGCTAGACTATAGAAAAAAAGAAAAACAAACAAAAAAAAAGCCATCAGAAATGAAGGAGGAGACATCCAACAAGAGGAGATAACAATTATAAATATCTATGTACCCAACATTGGAGCACCTAAATACATAAAGCAAATATTAGTGAACATAAAAAAGAGAAATATATTGATGGCAATGCAATAATAGTAGGGGACTTTTACCCCACTTACATCAGTGAATAGATAATCCAGACAGAAAATCAATATAGAAACAATGTCTTTGAATGACACATTAGACCCGATGAACTTAACAGATGTATACAGAACATTCCATTCAAAACAGCAGAATACACATGCTTTTAAACTGCACGTGGAACATTCTCTGAAATAAATCACATGTTAGGCCACGAAACAAGCCTCAGTAAATTTAACAAGACTGAAATTATGCCATACATCTTTTCTGACCACAACAGTATAAAATTAGAAATCAATCACAAGAAAAAAAAAAACTGGAAAAAACACAAACAAATGGAAGCTAAACAACATGGGTCAAGCTAAACAACAATGAGTCAATGAAGCAATCAAAGAAGATATTAAAAAATATATGGAGACAAATGAAAATGAAAACACAATGGACCAAGATCTTTGAGATACAGCAAAAGCAGTTCTAAGAGGGAAATATATAGTGATACAAGCCTACCTCGAGAAACAAAAAAAGCTCAAGTAAAAAAACTAAGCTTAAACTTAAAGGAGCTACAAAAAGAACAAATAAAATTCAATGTGAATAGATACAAGGAAATAATAAAGACCAGAGCAGAATTAAATGACATAAAAACTAAAAGAAAAAAGAAAAGAAAAAGAAAAAAAAAAATCACTGAAACCAAGAGCTGGTTCTTTGAAAAGATAAACCAAA
>CM052886.1:67964305-68009272 GCA_028534135.1 Potos flavus
ATGTCAATATCAGTGATGAACATAGATGAAAAAATACTAACAAACAGAATTTAACAGGACATTAAAAAGATCATACATCATGATCAAGTTAGATTTATCCCTGGGATGCAAGGATGGTTCAATATACACAAATCAGTAGATTAACAAAGTGAAGGATGAAAATTGTGTGATCCTCTCAATAGATGCAGAAAAAGCATTTCGTGAAATTCAGTATCCTTTCATGATAAAAACTCTCAAAATATTAGGTAGAGAAAGGACATACCTCAACATAATAAAAACCAGATATGACAAGTCCACAGCTAACATACTCAACAGTGAAAAATCCAAAGGCTTTCCTGTAAGATCAGTAACAAGACAGGATGCTCTTCTTTTTTCACTCATATTTTTTCACCATATTCTATTCACTATATTCATATATTCACTATATTACTGGAAATCCTTGCCAGAGCAACTAGGCAAGAAAAGAAAGTCATCCAAGTCAGGAAGGAAGAAGTAAAAATGTCCCTATGTGGATGACATGATCTTAAATATAGAAAACCTTAAGACTCCAACAAAAAAATGTTAGAGCTGCTAAATTTAGTATAGTTTCAGGATACAAAATCAACATATGAAAATCAGTTGTGTTTCTGCATACTAACAACAAGCTACCCAAAAAAGATGTTAAGAAAACAATCCCAGTTACAGTAGCCATCAAAGAAAAAAAAAAAACCTTAACCAAGTATTAACACACTGAACCAAATATTAACAAATGTAACCAAGGAGGTGAAAAACCTGAACAATGAAAACTATAAACATTGAAGAAAAAAATCAAGGAAGATATAAATAAATGGATCAGAAGAATTAATACTGTTAAAATGTCCATACTACCTAAAGTGATCTACAGCTTCAATGCAATCTCTATTGAAATTCCATTGGCATTTTCCAGAAAAATACAATAAACAATCCTAAAATTCAAAAGAAACCATCCAAAGATCCTTTGGGAGCTATAATTGTGTTGGATGTGCCTTAATAAAATTGTGAAAAATAGGCAATAAGATAGCTACGTTTTTTGTTTTTTTTTTAGTTCTTTCTATGTATCAAGCATTTTTAACAAGTTTTCTATTATTAATTCTTCATCATCCTATCCTGAGGGATAAGGAGACACTATCATTATTGTTGTATTATAGATAAGGAAAATAGATTGCAGGAAGGTAAATTGCCTAACATCACACAGTAAATGGTGGAGTCCTTACACTCCTGCAGACTGATAAAAGAAACCATGCATTTAATTGCTATGTAAAGAATCATCCAATCATGGTAGACTTGAGTTCATTCAAAAATAAACTGAAGACCAGAAATAAACCTTCAAATATATGGCCAAAGAACCTTTGACAAGGATATCAAGAAAACTCAATAAAGGAAAAGATAGTCTCTTCAACAAATGATGCTGAGAAAACTAGATATCCACATGGAAATGATCCTAGATCCCTAGATTACAAGATTCACAAGAAATACTTGAGAAAGAGATTAAATACTTAAATGTAAGATCTAAAACTATAAAATAAATACTTAAATATAAGATCTAAAACTATAAAATTTTTAGAAGAAAAAGAGAAAAAGCTCCTTGACAATTAGTCTTGGCAATGATTTTTTTGGATATGACACCAAAAGTGTGGGCAACAAAAGCAAAAATACACAAATGGGACAAAATCAAAGTAAAAGCTTTTGCACAACAAAGGAAACCATTGACAAAATGGAAAGGCAACCTATGGAATGGGAGAAAATGTTGGCAAACCATATATGAGAAATGGGGTTAACATTCAAAATATATAAGGAACTCATACAACTCAGTAGCAAAAGGAAGTGATTTAACAATTGACAAGGGACCCGAATAGACATTTCTGTAAAGAAGACATAGAAGAAGGAGGAGGAGGAAGAATGAGGAGGAGGGGGAAGGGGAAGGAGAAGGAGGAGGGGGAGGAGAAGAAGAAGGAGAAGGAATAATACAAATGACCAACAGATGCATGGAAGACCAACATCACTCATCATCAGGAGATGCAAATCAGAACAATGAGGAAATCACCTCATACCAGTTAGAATAGCTTTTATTAAAAAAACAAGAAGTAACAAGTACTGGCAAGGATCTGTAGAAAAAGGAACCCTTGTGTACTGTTGGTAGGAATGTAAATTGATGCACCCATTATGGAAAACAATTTGGAAATTCCTAAAAAAATTAAAAATGGAATTGCCATATGATCCTTCAATCCTACTTCTCCCATGGAAACACTCCCATGTTCATTGCAACATTATACACAGTAGCCATATGGATATAGCCTACCTGTCCATTGATGGATAGATGGATAAAGAAAATGTGTTACATATATATATATATATTATTCAGCCATAGAAAAGAAGGAAATCTTGCCATTTGTGACAACATGAGTGAACTTGGAAGGTATTATGTTAAGTGAAATAAGCCAGACAGAGGAAGACAGATAATGTATGTATCACTTATATGTGGAATAAAAAAAAAAGTTAAACTCATTGACACAGAGTAGAATGGTGGTTTGCAGGGGCAGAGGGTCGGGGAAATGGGGAGATGTTGATTACAGGGTACAAACTTTCTATGAGAAGATGAATAAATTATGAGGATCTAATGTACAGTATGGTGACTATAGTTCATAATATTGTATTGTCTACTTAAAATTTGCTATGTGAGTAGGTCTTACACATTCACGCCACAAAAGTAAAAAATAGTAACCAAGTAAGGTAATGGATTCATCATATCACACGTTTCTAATATATATAATTTTATTTTGCAATTACACCTCAAAAAGCAGGGGGAACAATTATAAAACTTTGCTGGAAGATGTTAAGACCTAAATACATGCATAGCCATCTCTTGTTTGTGTATTACAAGACTTAATATTAAGATGGCAATATTCATAAATTGGTCTGCAGAGCAATACAAGCCATATTAAATTCTCAGTTGAGATTTTTACAGAAATTGATAAACTGATTCTATAATTTATAAAGAAATGCACAGGACCCAGAGTAGCCAAAATCATCTTGAAAAAGAAGAAAAAAGTTGGAGGATTCACACTTGATGACTTCAAAACATATTACATAGCTGCAGTAAACAAGAGAATGTTGTGCTGGCATAAGCATAGTCTAATAAAACTGAAGGTTTGGATATAAACTCTCACCTTTGTGTTCACTCAGTTTTTGAGAAAAGTGCCAAGACCATTTAATAAAGAAAGATTACCTTCAACAAATGGTGCTCAGACAGTGGGATAACCACATGCAAAAAAATGAACTTGGGCTCCTTCCTTCTAAGAAAAACTGAACTCTAAATGGATCATAGACCTAAATGTAAGCATTAAAACTATGAAACTTATAAAAAAATGAATAAATCTTCATGATCTTAGGTTAAGGAAAGCTTTTTTAGATATAACAAGAACACAAATAATAACAACAAATATATTAATTGGATTTCATCAAAGATAAAAACTTTTATGCTTCAAAGGACACGATCAAGAAAATGAAAGATAACCCACAGAATGGGAGAAAACATTTATGAATCATATATCTGATAACGGATTTGTATCTAAAATATACAAAGAATTCTTACAACTCAGTAATAAAAAACAAACCAATTTTTTAAGAGGACAGAGGACCTGAATTGACATTTCTGTTGGCAAGGATGTGGAGAAGGGGAACCCTCTTCACTGTTGGTAGGAATGAAACTGGTGCAGTCACTTTGGAGAACAGTATGGAGGTTCCTCAAAAAACTAAAAATAGAACTACTCTATGATCCAGTAATTGTACTCCTGGGTATTTACCCAAAAGATGCAAAAATACAGATTTGGAGGGGTATATGCAACCCAATGTTTATAGCAGCATTATCAATAATAGCCAAACTACGGAGAGAGCCCAAATGTCCATTGACTGTTGAATGGATAATGAAGATATGGTATATATATATATAATGGAATATTACCTGGCCATCAAAAAGAATGAAATCTTGATATTTACAATGATGTTAGTGGAGCTATAATGTATTATGCTAAATGAAATACATCAGAGAAAGACAAATACCATATGATTTCACTCATATGTGGAATTTAAGAAACAAAACAGATGGACATATGGGAAAGAGGGAAAAAGAAGAGAGAGAAACAAACCATAGATACTCCTAATGCTAGAGAACAAACAGGGTTAAGGGAGAGAGGTGGGTGGAGGGTGGGACAGATGGGTGATAGGTATTAAACAGGGCACTTGTGATGAGCACTGGGTGTTGTATGTAAGTGATGAATCACTGAGTTCTAGTCCTAAAACCAGTATTGCACTGTATATTAACTATAATTTAAATAAAATTATGTTGTTTGATGCAGTGAATATCCCACTATTGAATCTACATCATGAAAAGTGTATTATTTTTTATCTTCTTTTTTTTTTTTTCTAGACAGGGTGACTCTCATCTTTTTTCTTTAGGAAAGAGAGTAAAGAAAGGTCAGTTCCCATCAGAAGTGCTATTATATAATTTCTAAACTTTTTTTTTCCTGGAAGTTAGAAATTATTCTAAAAACCTATTAGCTAAGAAAGTATCGGATTAATTATTTAAGTATTCAAATTGTATTAGGATTAAAGTAGATGATTGAGACTCTAGTTTGTAATCCATCCATCCATCCATCATCCATCCATCCATGTAATCCTTCAATAAGTGCTTTTCTTGGCAGTGAGAACACAAAGAAGAAAGGACTATAGTCTGATGTAGAAGTCAACCATGTAAACAAGTAATTACCATACATGAGGTATCATAATTTGCATGGGTAGTGCATAGAATGGAGCAATCCATACTGTCTGAGGCCAAAACATTTCAAGAAGAAGGTGATGTTAAGGTGAGTATTAGAGAATGAATATGAGTTTACCAGACAGGTAAAGAAAATATCTGGGCGAAAAGTCCTCTGAGTAGTGTTGAATGTTCAAAAACAAAGAAAGAAAAATATGACATGTTTAGGGAATCACAAACCTTCTAGTGTTGTGGGAGAATGGGATACAAGGAGTAGTTTGAGGCAAGGGGTGTGAGGGGCTGTGAATGTTACACAAGAGGGTCTGGATCTTATTCTGAAGGTGGTGAGGTATCATTAAGGCTTTGAGCAGAGTGAACTGCTCAGAATTTTGCCTTTAAAAAGAACTCTTCAGTAACAATATGAAGGATGAATTAGAAAAAGGAGGAACTGGAGGTACTGGTATTCTCTTTCCTAAAGAAAAAAGATGAGCCACCCTGTCTGGAGAAAAAAAAAAACTGATAAAAAATAATAACACTTTTCATGATGTAGATTCAATCATGGGATATTCACAGCATCGAACAACAGAATTTAGGTTGGTACTTCACCAGCTTGGTGTTATGAGAAGTTTTGAAATTTCAACAAAACTTATCAGAGCTCACATAAAGAAAATATATGTAAATACTAACCTGGAGGTAGTGACTGAAGTGTTTTTAAAGAGTTATCTAAATAGCCAAAACAATGTTGAGAAAGAAGAACAAAGCTAGAGGTATCACAACAACAGATTTCCAGATATACTACAAGGCTGTAGTAATCAAAACAGTATGGTACCAGCACAAAAATAAATACATAAGTCAATGGTACGGGATGGAAATAAACCCATGCATATATGTTCAATTAATCTGTGACAAAGAGGTCAAGAGTATACAATGGGGAAAAGACAGTCTCTTCAATAAATGGTGTTGCAAAATGGGACCACTTTCTTAACACCTACACAAAAATAAACTCAAAATGGATTAAAGATCTTAAATGTGACCTAAAACCATAAAACTCCCAAAAGGAAATAGGCAGGAATGTCTTGTACATAGGCCTTAGCAACATATCTATGCATCTGTCTCCTCAGGCAAGGGAAACAAAAGCAAAATTAAACTATTGGGACTACACCAAAATTAAAAATTTGGCACAGCAAAGGAAACCATCAACAAAACAAAAAGGCAACTTACTGAAGAAGAAATTTGTAATCATATATCCAATAAAGTGTTAATATCTAAAACATGAAAAGAACTGATACAAGTCAATAAATACGCATACATACAATCTGAATTAAAAATAGGCAGAGGACTTGAATAGACATTGTCCCAAAGAATACACACAGATAGCCAACAGACACATGAAAAGATGCTCAATATTACTAATCATCAGGGAAATGCAAATCAAAACTAAAAGGAGATATCAACCTCACATCAGTCAGAATGGCTAATATCAAAAAGAAAAGAAATAACAAGTCTTGGTGAGGATGTGAAGAAAAGGGAAACTTCATACAGTGTTAGTGGAAATGTAAATGGGTGTAACCACTGTGGAAAACAGTATGGAGGGCACTCAAAAACTTAAAAGTGGAAATACCACATAATTCAGTTATTCCACTACTGGGTATTTACTCAAAGAAAACAAAAACACAAATTCAAAAAGATATGCACCCCTGTGTTTATTGCAGCATTATTTACAATAGCCAAAATTGGGAGCAACCCAAGTGATAATAGGTGAATGGATAAAGAAGATGTGGTGTGTGTGTGTGTGTGTGTATGTGTATATATATATATATATATATATATATAATGCTATGTTACTCAGTCATAAAGAACAATGAGATCTTGCCATTTGCAGTAACAAGGATGGATCCAGAGGGTATTATGCTAAGTGAAATAAGTTAGATGGAGAAAGACAAATACCATATGATTTCACTTATACATGCAATCTAAAAAAAGCAGAACAAAGGAACAAACAAAAAAGAGAATAATACAGAGTACAAACTGGTGGTTGTCAGAAGGCTAGGGGGATGGGTGAAATAGATAAAGGAGATTAAGAGGTACAAACTTCTAGTTATAAAATAAATAAGCCACAAGGATGAAAAGTACAGCATAAGGAATATAGTCAATAATATTGTAATAACATTTTATGGTGATGACACTTTTCCTGGTGAGCATTGAATAATGAATAGAACAGTCAAATCACTATGTCCTATATCTGTAACTAGTATAACATCGTGTGTCAACTATATTTCGGTAAGTTTAAATACTAATAATAAATAAATAAAAAGTTGTCAAATATATGTTGTATATAGCTAATGTGACAAATACATTTTATTGTAAGCAATTCATTATAACATTTTTTTTAGTCTTTGGACAGAATGGAAAAATGTACTTATTAGATCTCAAGTTGTACCTAATACCTAATATGAAAAGTGTAGAATTCCTACTTATTTGAGCATGAAATATTATTTATTGTAATTCTGAATAGCTTGACTAAACTTGATTTTCTATTAAAATATCTGTTATAAATTCTTTCATGTGTTATAATCTCATTACAAATTGATTTCTGGCTAAGAAATGAGATGCTTAACAAATTAGTTTCCATTTTATGATAAAACCGTTATGAGAAAATATTTTCATGCTCAAGAAAGCTGCAACAATATATTGTCAGTACAAATATTGCACAATTTTTTCCATTGTTTCCTTTTGTAGTCTTAAAAGTTTGTGGCTTAAAACAGACCACAAAACATTAGATTTTTTTTTTTTTTATGACTAAGAGAAGTCTTCTACTTTGTCTCTTGAGGATGCTTTTAGAGCCCAGTGTAGTTATCACTGAGCTAAAGGCCCATCTCAGACTTCTCTGTCTTTTCTAAGCCCAAGGCTGCTTACTACTAAACTTCAACTGGTGAGCTTACAAGTGGCCCATGTTTAAAGAAATTTCCAAGGCATGGAATTTGGGCTAGGCTTAGCTATGATCACAAGAAATAATAAATTGCTTGGTATAGAAATAATTTTTCTATCTTAGAATATTCACAGCCCTTGGTATTTTTCTTATGGATCTTATCTCTTTTCACCTTGCTTTATGGTTGCTTATATGCAATGCTCATTCCCCCTACAATATTATAAGTAACAGACTTGAGTTTTACTGATCTTTTTATAACTCACGCCGCGTTTTATAGGGATTTAGCATATAGGAGTTACCTAATCAATGGCATTCAAATATCAAAATTGTTCAATTAATTTGTTTAACGTCATGTATAAAATTGTGATAATGCCAAAGAGAAAATGTTGGCTCCACCACGATTATAAACATCAATGATACAATAATTAAACTTGCTCTGTAGATCAGCTTACATGCAGACAGATGTCATTTTCTTCCTCCATCTAGTTAGTTTTCTTGACTGGGCAGCCGCTCACTGCAGTACTTCCTGTAAGAGGGCTCTAATGTTTTAGCGCCCTTCAGAGGTCTCCAGAGTATTCTGGTACCTGCCCTTGGAGGATATGAGGATAAGCCCAAAATTTTGCATTAGAGGCGTAAAGGTTGCCAGGACCTGCAACACTTGGCATGTCTTCCTGCCACTGAAGCAGCTTTGGTCAGAAGGTGCATCTCAGTAGCTTAAGGAACGTGGCATTTGGGTCACCCAACTCTAGAGCTGATCATAAGTCAGAGATGCAGGCCCCTAAGAGGTATAGAAGATGACCTTCAAAATGTGGAAAGAAAATATTAGAGCCTCCACTTACATATTTTGTTAAAAATATTTTAAAATTATACTTTTTAAAAAGATTTTATTTATTTACTTGACAGAGAGAGAGCAAAAGCAGGGGGAGAAGCAAGCAGAGGGAGAAGCAGGCTCTCCGCTGAGCAAGGAGACCGATAAGGGATTCAATCCCAGGACCCTGGGATCATGACCTGAGCTGAAGGCAGACCTTAACTGACTGAACCACCTAGGCATCCCTCAAAATTATACTTATTAATGTTTAATGCACGGATTGTCAAAATATGGAACTCAGTATATCCTGAGGAAAGAAGAGGAGAGGTAGATACCAGTGCTGTCCTTTCTTTCTTTGCTTCAATTTATCACAGTTTACTAATCTTAAAATTACTCCTAACCCTCACCATCACCAGTTGTAGCAGACACTGTAGATACCACGTGCCATTCTCCATGAGCCCAGCTGAATTCACCTTAGGTGCAGTAAACAGTTTGCAGCATGCTAAAAGCGTTCCACCTCTAGCACCAGCATCTCTCTTCTCTACCTGCTTCTCCAGCACCATGGGAGTTTGGAGTTTGCTCTGCCAGAGAAAGGTGTAACCCAGAAGTAAAGGGGAGTTAAAGCCACTGGCAATGACCATCAACCAATGGGCAATGAAAGTTGGTGGATAAATCCCCCAGTCATCCAGGAAAAGATGATTCTGAGGTATGTTCAACATGGCTTCTGAGAGGTCACTGTTGGGATTGAGCCCACAGGAGCAGCGTGCTCCTTAACACACCCTGTGTATCACTGTGCCCTTTGTGCTTTCGAAAAACACCTCCCAAGAAAACGACCTATATTTGGTCCTTCCCTCAGGAACTGCTAGTGAGGGAATCCAAAAAGTCAAGTGAGATGGACTTGTGTACTGTTAGTTAATGGAATGAATGCTTACATAATGGAAACATGTTTTTAAATGATTCTTTCAAAGAAACTTCATAATAAGATAATATGTAAGAGTGAGGGAATAAGAAACTGAAATTGCTGACACTTCTCTAAATCCAAGAAAAGCTTGTCATCAGCCAAATTGCAATATAAAAATTAAAAAAATTTAACCAGATCTAATAAGAAGTGGGCAAAAATCAAATTGTCTAGGACTATTTTAAATAGGTACTTACATCCATTGTAATGATAAACCTCACCCTATTTGTATACTGTGCCTTGAGATACTAGTTAATGATTATGTGATGCATCACAATTGAAAGGCATTTAACTGTATTGTTTTATCTTTATCTTATGTTTCTATTTCTGTGTTTCATAACATACTTAATGTATTAGTAAAGTGATGCTTGTACAAATTAACATATTTATAAATAATTTACAAATTTGTCCATCTAGCATGTTCCTAAATGGGGGTACTTGCTCAGATTTCTTTGCTATTAAGAGTCCATGATCAAAAAGCATTAAGACCATTGTGTAAATGATACTAGACTTTGTAACTATATCATTATCAGAGATTACCATGTTGAAATTTGATTTAACAGGGGCACCTGGGTGGCTCAGTTGGTTAAGTGTCCCGCTCTTGATTTTGGGTCAAGTCATGATCTCAGGGTCATAAGATTAAGCCCTGCATCCAGCTCTGCGCTCAGCATAGAGTCTGCTTGAGAGCCTTTCCCTCTGTTCCTCCCCCTGCCCGCACTCACATGCGCTCTCTCTCTCTCAAATAAATAAAATAAATCTTTAAAAAATTGATTTTACAGATGAGAAAGGTGAGTTCCAGATAGTTTAAGTATTACAAGTACTGATGTTCAGTTAAAAAATCTACCACAGAGTGTAAGACATTTAAAGTGACTTTACCTTCATTTTGAAGGCATTCTTGCCTCTGGCACACATTCTCTTTTGCTGCCTGCTCTCTGCCCCTCTCTCACCCATAACCCATCTTGGCTCTCAGTTTCTTTGTATTCTTGACTCCTTTACATTTATTGACATTGATCCATTCCTCCATGTGGACTTTTCTTTTACTTTCACTCACTCTAGAGCATCTACTTACTTTGTCCTAAATGGCAGCTCCATGCTATGTTTTGTCCTACCTTATAGCCATATCCTCTCAACTCAGTGCTACCCATTGTCCAACATGACAGGGCTAATATCACCTATACTCACCAAATACAGCTCCTGAGGTCCAATTTTGCTTTGGGTTATAGGAACCCAAAGAGATGCTGGTTGTTTGCATCTCTTCTTGTAATTGGGCCAGTGGACCCTACTTTAATCTCCCAGTTTCCCTTTAAACTCTGAACTAACTTGGTTCTGAATTGCTCTAGGATTAGTTGAAGGGTTGGAGGAAGCTGAAAATATGAATTTACTTCCAGATCTGTATCTGTAACTTTGTGAATTGAGTAACATTGTATTCTCATAGCTATAATGCAAAAATAATTAGGATCTAAATGTAATACATGAGGCAAAGCAAAAGGAAATGTAAGGACGTGCAGTGATTGAAAGCATGGATTTAAGGCCAAACAGTGATCTAATTCTGGCTCTGCCACTTATTAGCTGTATAAACCTGGACAAGTCAGTTCACTTTTCTATGTCTGTCTCCCTGTCTATAAAATAGGAATAATAATTGTATCTACTTCAGAATAAATCTGTAAATATTAAATAAGGTAATATAGCTAACATATTTAGAGTAATGTCTGATGAATAACCACTGCTATGTTATTATTAGACTGTAGAGTAATCTTCATGAAATATAAGTGTTAGATATTCATTTATTCACTTAACAAATGTCCGATGGTCTATTTTTGTATATTGGGCTAGGGAATTGTAATGTAGGAAATACAGTAAAGTACAATACACAACACTTGACCTCAAAAGAAATGAGATAGGATGAGGGTCCGGGTTAAAGTGGGGGAAATGGTAATGGAGATGAATGGAGAAATTTTTAAATTTAAAATTGAGAATACATAGAATATAATGACCGATTAAATGCAGGAATAAAAGAAAAAGAGATGTAAAAAAATGCATTTTTTAACCCATACTCAGGCTTTTATGTTTATGTAAACTATGTTTTAGAGTGAAAGAGGGAATGTAGTCAGAGGAATAGGCTTTGGATGAAAGATAATGTAGTTGATTTAGATATTTCTAGTTTGTGGTGCCTATAAGTAAAGATGAAACTGAAGCTTAGGAAAAAGGAACACTAGAATTTGAGTTGAGATGATTGTTGAGGATATAGGAGTCATTGAGATCACCCAGTGAAGACATTTAAAGGAAGAATAAAATTCAGATTAGCCCAATATTTTAAAAAGAACAGGGGAAGAATAAGTCAGCAAAATAAAAAAAATAAAAAAAAAGTTAGAAATGTGGAAGCACTGACAGTGTGATACGATGGAAACAAAAGATGGATAAAGGTCTAAAGGTCCCACATTGGCCACTGGTGTGGGAAGACTGAGTAGGATGAAATTGAAAATAAACCCTTGGGTATGATGATTAGGCAACAATTGGTTACAGTGAGTTGGTGCAGACAGTACACTCTGTGCATAATGATATAGATAGCACGTATAGGATGAAATTGGAGTTTTATGCTGCCACCTACTCACTGTCAGATTTGCTGAGCAACATACTAACACCTTGTAAGCCCTTGTTCTCATCATATAAATAAGACTACTACTGATACCTACACTTCAGTGAATCCTTGGAAGATATAAATGAGATAATACATGTAAGCTGCACAGTGTCTGGCACACATTATTCACTCAACAAATAATAGCTATTAATAATAATAATAATATAATCAATTAATGAGCAAATGGGAGGTTGGGCATGGAGACTTCTCAAGAAGTCTGCGAGAAAGAAGAGAGACATGAAGCATTCACCTGAGTAGTAAACTGTGTCCAAGAAGGAATTTTTAAAATTCTAGGATGGAGAAAACCTTGAGCATGTTTTTAGGCAGAGGGAAAAGAGCCAGCAATAGAATAAAAATACTATAAGAAGTGGGGAGTTCTTTATTTAGAGAAAATTTTCTCATAACTAATAAATTTCATAAAGAGATAATATGACAAGTTCAATAAATCAATAACTGAGAACAATATTTAAGTTGAAACATCTATGGATGAATCTAATTTATGAAACCACCTACAATTTGTTGGCTGTTCTCAAGCAAAAAAGTGTTTCCTCTATGGAGCACTTTAAATTTATAATTCTTTACTGCTGCTGAAATGAATGCAAATTCCTAAAAGATGTGGCTAAAAGTCTGGACAGCTTTATCGAGATGAGATATCACCTCTTTCCAATAGATTTTCTAGTTATGTGAGAATGGAAAATGCTGGAGAGCGTGTGACCAAGTGAGCAAGCGAGCCCAACCAGGCATTCAATCCCCCAAGCAGATCTCATGGTGTAGAGATTAGCTTCAGTGCATGGGACACATGAAGAATATTGACTAGTCTTTGTTAGCCATAAATATTCCACAAAGAAGTCAAAGAGTCTTTTCCAAAATGGATAATATTGTAATTCCCACAATAGTCACAGAAATGGGAAGAAGGGAAAAATGGAGAGGAATACAGAATAATTTCATTTTAGTAAGTAGCTTGGTTCAACAAATAAGTGTTAAACATTATGTGTTAAAGAAGTTTGATAAACCATTTTGACTGCCAGATACCATTTTGAGCTTTTCCAGAATCATACTTATACTTGTTAAAGTTTAGAAAGACTTAACAGCTACTTCTTCACAATTTTGCCTAGAGTTGACCCTGCAGGCAAGTGAAGAAGATCCTTTTAGCTCAATTCTCTAGATGGTTCCAATCCCAATACAGCCTCCCTCCAAAGGAGCTCTGGTCTTCTAGTCAGTGAAAAGAGTGATGGGAGATAAGTACCTCTCCAGATTTTTCTCTCACAGAGGCAGCAGCAGCAAACAACTCACTTCAGTGAAAGCTTCTCTGTTGAATTCTCACTTTCTTCTTGGCCATCTATTGTTAGCAGGAAAAAAAATCTAATAGACCAATTCACGCTGAGTTGCTGATGACTGATAATGGTTTATTATGATATCCCTTCAGGCTATTTACATTTGAGCAAAAGAAAGCATTAACTCTGAAGGTAGGAATTTTAAGTACTTTGGAATGCTCTAGGGGAGATGTGTGAAGACTTAGGGCTCTTCCTAGCACTTCACCAATTATATCATATAAACAACAGCCTGCTTTTAGCTCTGACTATTCTTGGCAGGCTACAAGGCTGAGGATACTAAGAATAATAATCATGTGACCAGGGTCTCAATCCTAAACCCTGCCTAGAAAGAAAAGTCTTCATGATTTAGGAAGACAGGTGAAATTACCTCCTTCCTCTGTGTATGGATTAGCTGTAACAATTAAATGTATCTTGTATTTGATTGTTTTCACTCCATTGGTTACAAAATATATCCCCAACAGTTTTCCTAATCAGCGAAAAGAAGAAAGGGAAAGAATGTAGTTTGTAGAAACTGTATTCTAGAAAAAAGGAAATCCTCAAGCTACCTTCAGGAAGTAAAGAATTTTCATTGATGAAAAATTTAGCATGCAAAAGCACTGAATATATATTAGTCAGATAGTAACATTTATCGAAAAGACAGTATATTAACTGTTAATGGGCAAATATAAAGGAGGCAGTAAGAAATTACTAAATATCTGAAAACAAATGTGAGAAACAGATCTATAACCTGGAGCAACTGTGCATGTGTGTGTGTGCGCAAGCGCGTGCATGTGTGTGTGCGTGCGTGTCTGTGTGTGTGTAGAATGTGGATGAAAGCATAATAGAGTTATCAAACATTGCTTTAAGGCAAAGATAACAGCAATCCCTGTCTTTATGTAGGGCAATTACTTTCATAACTTTTTTTCATTTGATCTTCACAACCACCCTGAGAACTTAAGTATTAAGACACTAAAAACTCAGGTACAGCAGAGATCCAGAGAAAAGAAGAAAGATTTGTTGAAAAGGTCATGCAGCAGGTGGACAGTTAGGAGGAGGGTTGAAAAAGGAGTCGAGATAAAGTCCTGCCATTTGGCATCATTATTGGCTTTAGCACAATTTTATTATATATATCTTCTGTTCATGGAAACTGAAGGTTACTCAAGTTATAATAATTTCTCACTGTTCATGTATAAAACATCTTATTTCAATTTAAGTATTCACCATGTCTGTATATTTAGCCCAAGATGAGCTGACACAGGTACTAAATGACATATACGAGGCTATTCATTTTACATTGTTTTTAATGGGAAATGTTTGAAACCAACTTAAATGTCTGTCAGTAGAAGGCCAAGTAAATAAATTATGCTTCAGCCATACAATAGAATATTATGCATCTGTCCAATAGAATGAAGCAGCTCTCTATTAATACGGAAAGTTCTCTGTATTCGTTTCCTAGAATTGCCCCCGAAAGGTGCCATAAACTGTATGACATAAACTAACAGAAATTTATTGTATCATAGTTCTAGAGACTAGAAGTCCAAACTTAAGGTGTTGGCATAGTCAGTTTCCCTCTGAAACTTGTAGGGGACAAGTCCTTTCCTGCCTCTTCCTAGATTCTGGTGATTTACCAGGAAGCCTTGGCATTCTGTCGCTTGCAGCTGCACCGTGCCCATCTCTGCCTCTGTTGTCTGCTGTCACATGGCAATCTCAGTGTATGTGTCTGTGTCTTCTTTTTATAAGGACACCAGTCACATTGGATGAAGGGCCCACCCTATTTCAGTATCATCTCATTTCAACTAATCACATCTACAATGACCTTAGTTTCAAATAATGCTACCTTCTGAGATACTAGGAGTTAGGACTTCAACATATTTTGGTGAGAGACACAATTCAATCTATAACAATCTCCAAGGTAAATTAGGTGTAAAAAGCAAGGAGTGGAAGAGGATATATGGCATGTGTTAAAAGAAATATGTGTAAAAGAAATATGTGTAAAAGAAATATGCACATACATATTACGTAAATATTTATAAATGCATTAGCATATCTCTAGAAGCCTTCATAAAATACTAGTGGCTTTCAAACACTACATAGCTAGTAGAAGTAGTATAGAAAAACCATACTTTTAGTTTTTGCTTTTTTGTACTTTTTGAATTCTGTGTTAATTTTTTTATTCCTCTTCCACAACTATTCTTCAGTTACCTTGAATCTATTTAACATTTAATTTCCTCGAATAGTAGGAGAAGGTATTCAGATCTTTTGAGCTACTCTGGCAAGATTAATCCTAGAGAGAATTCACTCCATTTAATGCCTGTCCAAAATATTCAGTAAAGGGAGACAAAGAAGTCAGAACCAGGATGAGAGACTGAGCTCAGGAATCATACAATCAGAATCTGAAGTAAAGCAGATGCATATGGCAGAAAGTGAGTTCAGAGTCTCCAGCAGGATTATCATCAGTGTGAGAGCAATGTGGATGTCATGGTCAGGAGCGGCCAGGTAAGCCCCACAGTTGTGCAGAGTGCAGTATTTCCTAAACCCGCCAGTCCTAAGAATCATCTTTTCTTGCATGCATATTTCTAGGTCCCTCCCCTAGAGAGTCTGGTTCAGTCAGTTTAAGGCTAAAATGTGTGTTTAATACATGCAGAAAGTTTGGAAAACAGTAAAGAGCAGAGCAGGGAGAACACTTGGTGTTCTCTCTTTCTCTACCTGACTCTGCTAAAAACTGACCCTGATCCTAAGGTGTAAGCATGATGCTCAGTTCAGGATGACTTGGATGGCCTATCTCGTGCCAGAGCATCCTGCTGTTACCCTTTATTCATTTCCCTTTTCCCCAGTAACTCAAATATAAAAAGTTCCCTGACATAGGTTTTTATTTCACCCTGCATCATTTAGGCCCCATGAGAACACAGTCGGTCTGATACTTCAGAGAGTTTTCAAGATATAGCAATCCTGAGGGATCAAGATCTAGCATGAAATTGGATGAAGAGCTAGAATGGAAACTCCTCGGGATGAAAATGACATCTTTTACAGGTACAGAATTAAGAAATCTGTTGATAAAAAATGTTCCAAACCGTATTTTGAAGTAATTCGCTTTGTCGGGAATAAATAGTGTGCTACCTAAAATAAGATTGGTAGTAAATAAATTTGAGAACTACCAATAATTATTCCCTTCTTAAAGATTCACAATACATATTATTGTAGTGAAGGCTCTAAGAAGTCCTTGATGTAAAGAAATTTATTTAACTGTTGAACTCAGTTTATAAAATGTACTTGACTATAGATCATTTTCTTAGATTTTACTTAGTAAAGTATTCTTGCAGAGCTGAGGTTCCAAAGAGCACAGTTTGGGAAATATTACTATAAATGCTTTTATAACTCATTCGCCAAGAGTTTGGAGAGTAGTTCAGAAAAGAAAATGTTTTCATAGAAATGAAGTCAGCTGAGTGGATGAGATAGAACTAGTTATAAGAGCATTTAGTTATTTAATAAACATGTATTGAGCACCATCTAGGAGAATAAACTAGACAAAACATTTTTCCATGGTATTTTTTCCATAAGCATATAAACGAAGGGAATTTTTTTATGAATTCCTCTATTAACATGCATTATTTTATAATTTTGTTTTAAAAAATCGTAGACATTTTCTGGCACATTCTCCTTCACAGAATATTCATAGCTTGATTAATAGGAGAGCACACCAGCTTGCTGGGCCAACAAGTATTGATTAATTGGCTCAAAAAAATACCAGACTATAAGAACATTGAAGTATTTATTTTTCAAATATGGAGTATAACAAATGTTTTGGTTTATAACGAAATTATTTAAATGGCAATAAAATATTATAGTTAATGTCAGACATAAAAATACTTAATGATAGAATGAGGCTTCCAATTAAACATGGCAATTGAACCTGGTTGCTTATTTTTATATTCTCCTAAAGCCCCACATAAATGGCAGCAAAGCCATTGTTAAAAGAAATAAACCCATTATAACAAAGAGAACAGGATAGGTAACAACATAACAGTAACTAAGAGATATCTTCAAGATTTTAGAAAATGGGGAGTACATGAATGAGCAGTAAAAGACTGCTCAGAAGAGCAAGTGAAGCCTAAATACCTGCGATGAGAGATACTCCAACAAGGGTACCCATTGAACTATCAATGCCAAATATCAATGCCAACTCCCAGGATTTGGAGATACTTGTTATTCCTGAAGAACCAGGCTATAGAGTAGGATGGAAAAGAAGAGAATTAACCAAGAGACTATAAACAACAGTTAGACCTCCCAGGTGCCCTTTTCAGCCAATAAAGTCAGGTACACCCTTTTAGTCCTTGGTAGGGGTCAGGGTGAAGAGCTAGATTTACTATGAAGCTAACGGAACCAAGGCCTTAGGCTCCCCATTTGCACAGGTCCCTCGCAAGACCCCATATTGAAGTTTGCTTCATTATTTTATTTTTTTTTTTTGTCTGGAAGAGGGTCCCCCAAATTGTATAAGCTTTAGGTGCTACCAAACCTAGATCTACCATAGACAGGGTGCAGAAGTTGGACCAGGAGACACCGTACTAAAAATAAGGGGATTGTGTGAGTCTGTGTGAAAAACAGTTCTTTTACCCCTTCTAAAGCTCAGCTCCCAAAGCTCTGGTGGCCAGGCTTATATTCCCAGGCAAGAGATTAGAAAATAATGACCAGCTCAAAATAAAAAGTCTACAGAAACTGACATTTACGGGAGCCCATCTGTCTCTTTGGGGATCCCTACTCCAACCCAATCTCTCTTCAGCAAAGCTCACCAGTTAAGAGCCTCATTTTTAAGTATAAATAGACAGCTAAGAATCACCAAAGAAAAGCCTTTAATATAATAGAAAAAAGAAGAGGAAGGCCTGAACAATAAGAACAAATCTTAAAGCAAATATCATCAGAAAGGAAAAAGAGGAGTGCCTGGGTGGCTCAGTCAGTTAAGTGTCTGCCTTTGGCTCAGGTCATGATCCCGGGGTCCTGGGATTGAGCATCCGGCTTCCTGCTCAGCGGAGAATCTCCTTCTCCCTCTCTCTGCTTCTCCCCCTGCTGGTGCTCTCTTGCATTCTCCCTCTCTATATATCAAATAAATAAATAAAATCTTAAAAAAAACAAAGGAAAAAGAAAATTTTGCATCCATTTTAAAAAGTTTATCTACACATAAGTACAGAAATATACATAAACACACATATACAAATTCAAAAAATAAGACAAAAATATTGGATATTTAAAATATGATAGCAGATGGATTGAAATACAAAACTGAGGGAATTTAATTAATAACAAAGATTACAGAAATAAAGTATAGAAATAACGAAGGGGAAGAAATTATCAAAGAAATAACAGAAGCAGATGCCCTAGCTGTAAAAATCTGAGTTTCTAAATTGAGTCAACTAATACATAATAGAAATAATAGTAATATCCAATATTTACATAAGTCTTGTTATGCACCCAGCACTGTTCCAAGTGTTTTGAAGTGTTACTACTATTCTCCCCAAGATCCTATGATATGGGCTCTAGTGTTATCCTCATTTTACAGCCAACAGATACACAAAGAAGTTGAGTAAACTGCCCAAAGTTATGGAGCTAGTTAAATAAGAGACCCAGTTGTCTGGCACCAGCATCACTACACTATCTGCCTTTCCAGAAAAAGTCAGATCTTGTGAAAGCCAAATTTTTGAAATTTTAGAACTCTAAGGCTTCCAAGTGGAAAAAAATAGGTCACATACCAAGGCCTGGCAACAAGAATGGCATCAGAATTCTCAGTAGCTCTACTGAAAACTAGAAGGCAATAGAGCAATGCCTCCACATTTCTGAGGAAAAATCATTTTCAACCTAGAATTCTATACCCAGGCTCTCCATCATGAGTGAGAGTGGAATAAAAACATTCTCGATCATGTGTGGATGCAAAAATTTACTTGTGCCCTCTTCTCAAGAAGCTACTGGAAGACTAAATTAAGAAAAGAAGATGAGGTGTCCACAAAAGGACCTCCACCAAGGAGAGAGTCAGAGGGAAATCCTGGAAGATGATAAAGGGATGCCAGGGTGTCAGCTGTGTCACAGGCCCAGAAAGCTACCAGACAAGACTGGAGCAAGAAGGCAGAGGTCCCTGGAAGGAATGATGAATGAGGAAAAAGAGAGGAGAAAGAAAACCTGGGAGATTAACTGCAGTGTTTGACCATATTGAGAGAAGTTGTATAGTCTGGTAGCATGTTTAGGAATGAATTTGTTCTCAGTAAATGTAAAACTAAAAATGCAAAAACAAGGCAATTTCATATTCACAGAAAACAAGAGGTTGTACAATAAATGAAAGGTAATCATAGTACAAGTTACACCCCAGAGTTGAGTAATATTTGTCTAGTTATACCAATGAAAACATCAAAAATGTTGGTATAACTATATTGGGTGGGTGGAGAAAGGGAGCATGTATCCTTTTCTTTTGTCCTTTATTTTTTTTTTCATATCATGGGTCACTTCTGAAATTATTCAAGTATTTGGCTACTTGTCTATTATTTACCATTTTATACCCAAATGTAAGTTCATAAATATGGGGACTTCATCTTATTTACTAGTATATTCCCTATTATTTGCAGGAAGGCAGAGGGCAATGAGTGTATAACTGAAGTAGAAAACTCTTCAGAGTATCCTTTAGAGTAGAAAATCAGTAGGCAACATTCAATATTGAAAAATCTGGGGAGCAGAAATTGGGAGTGTGAAAGAATAAAGCAGAAGAGAGCAGTATTCTATTATAAGCCTTGTAGTATTTTCTGATTCTTAAATTATTTACATGTACTACTTTGATAATTAGTAATTAAACTTTGAAAAGAGAAAACATATAAATGGATAGTATAAGTTTATAGCAAAATGAAGTTTCGCTGTACATTTAAAACAATTAGTATTTTAGATTTACTAATTCACAACAATATGTAGAATCAATTGAATGAAGTAAGAGATTAGAAGAAAGAAAACCAGAAAGGAGACTTTGAGATGATTAAGCTGATACATGCTGAGACCCTAAACTAGATGGGTATCTCTGAAATTAGAATAGTGACATATTGGAATATATTTTGGAAGTTATAAGTATTTAAAAAGATATCCAGGAATGACCACATCTTTCATAGCCATCATTCATCGTCCTTCTCAAGTAATTTTTCAGGACTTTAGAAATAGTGAGTGCAATCATAACTTAAACACTTAAGTTGAAAGAAATCAAAGTTTACCCTTATTTATAGCACTCTTCCTTTCAGGACATGTTTATAGTTCTACTGTCCATGATGAACAGAAGTCTTTACAATTCTTTGGCACACAGGGTAACTCAAAGTATGAGATGGAATTGCAGAATCTGTGTCACATTATTATCTACCATTCCACGGGTTCAGAACTCACTAGCTTTTAGAAGTCAACATCCTCTGATTTTTAGGAATTTTCTGCCATGTTCCTGATAAAGACCTTCAGTTATTTCTCAGCCCTTTGAAATACCCAAACACCTTGTTTTTCCTGCCCTATAGCATTTACCTTATTTTGCCTTATATAATTCTGAGTTATTTTCAACCCTCTTATGAGTCGATAAGGCCATTTGGAACACGCTTTTTACCATAAAGGTGCTCAATAAAGATTTTTTGAGTTGAATCAAGTATTCATATTTGTAGATGCTTGGAGTAATTTAATAATTTACTCCTTTCAAGAGGAAAGGAGCTCAATGTGTTCATCGAATAAGGAACTAAGCTAGATCAATTGTTCTTAACCCCAACTGCACATTAGAAATGTCAAGAGGACTATTTAAATATCCTGATGTCCAGCTCAATAAAATATCTGGGTAATTAAAAAAAAATTCTCCTGTTGATTCTAACAGAGATTGAGAACTGCTGAATTAGATGATCTACAACTTTGATTCCCAAACTTGCTTAAGTATCAGAATCACCTAAGAAGCTTCCTAAAAATGCATCCTTTCCAGCTCCAAACTCTGTAATTATGACAAAGTGGCACTCAGACCACTCCTGTTGATTTTTCTAATTTTTTTCTAATTTTTCTAATTTTCTAATTAGATGTGATGAGTTACAGAGGGACTAACCTACTGGAGGTGGTCCACTTAGAAACAATATTAAATTTGGATTGTGTATAAGGAATTGTTGAACTAGCAGGGATAGTGTACTGTCATTTATCCCTACTCATGTTCCCCTTCCCTGCAGATGTCTCTCTCTTCCTTCTAATTGGCTTAATTCCTGCCTAGAATGGAATTTGGGGGTTGGAGCTAGTCAGCACCTACAAGCTAGCTTCAATACCCTAGGGAGCCTGAATGACATTACTGAAATGCTTTATGTAATGCTTTGCTTGCAAATGACTGTGTTGCTCTTTTACCAGAACTAAATATTATCTAATAATAAATATTGGCACCATTTCCTCCTAATAGCACATGATATAATATCCTTAACACTATTTTCACTGCAAATAAACATATCAATTACTAAATTACAATATCTTATTTATTTGATCACTTCACAGGTATAAGCTCATAGAAGCCTCATGACAGTCTGTCAGATAGGTTGAGATATCCTCATTTTGCACATGAGCAAACTGAAGTTTAAAATTGTTATAGCAGTCAAGCCAGGTCTCTGTCACCTGGTTCCAACTCTAGTGCTCTTTCTATTCTAGTGTGTTCACTCTCTCTTTGGTGGAGAGAGTGGAAAGTTTTCTTTCTTAAAGAATGTCAGATTTCAAGTTTCAAATGTGCAGTTTACTTTCTGATGCATACTTCCCTTTGAAGAAGAGAGTGTCTGGGGTGCTGGACATTCCAAGCAATCAGACTAATAGTTTTATACAGTAATTTTATACAGTGCTCATATTTGTCATTTGTCTACCTGGGAATCACTGGTCATATTAAAAGCTATAAATTTCCTGCAAAACTGCTAGCAGTATAACTTTGAAATTGATTTTAATCCTAGAATTACGGAGAAGAGTTTGACATGTAAGTGTCAAAGGATTGGTTTTCTGTGTTGGTGTGGTAGGTCTTTAATACCTGGTTCTCGAAAATAATGACCTGCGTGTTAGCTTTCATGATACATGCAACTTGCTCATAGTGCATGCATCTACAATGCACAATTTGACCTTGCTGCACAGAAAAAAAGAAAGAATGTATGTTGAAAAGCCAAAAGGAGACTGGAGTGTTTATATAGAGGGATCTAATTACAAGTATTTAAAACATAAAATCATGGTTTAGAATCTCTTCACACAGAAAAGCTTGTCTCTACCAGCTGTATTTTTCCACGTTCTTTTCTGCTTTTGTGGCAATCAACTCCTTTGTTACCCTTCGAAAATGTTTAAATAGAATGGAGCTATATTTTGAGAGACAATTAGAAACTCTAGAGCCCTATGAAAGGTTAAAAAAACAAAGAGAACTTTTCTAATTAATCCTCCTAGTTTTACTTCATTTTAGAATGTTAGATGGGGAATGAAAACCTGAATGGGGCACTGAGACCTTATTTCTAGCCCTGGTTCTGCTACAAACTTATTATAACCCACGGGCATATCACCTAACTACCCAGAACCTGTATTTCCTCATCTGTGAAATGAAGGCACTAGCCTAGAATGACCTTTTTTCCCAGCCAGACATTTCATAATGCTACATTTTTACAATTCTTAAATTTAATCCTCATTCTACACTGAACATATCTGAAATTTAAAATTTTAGTAGATCCTCTCTTAAGAAATTATTTTGCTGTCACTAACACTATTTTTCAAATTGTGGTCCTCAAACTTCCATATAACAGAATCACCTGGACTGTTTATTTAAAATGCAGACTCTTTTGTGGTTCCGTACAAATTTTAGGATTGTTTGTTCTACTTCTGTGAAAAATGTTGTTTTGTATTTTGATAGGGATTGCATTAAATCTGCAGATTGCTTTGGGTAGTATAGACATTTTAACAATATTTGTTCTTCAAACCCATGAGCATGAAATGTCTTTCCATTTGTGTTGTCTTGAATTTCTTTCTTCAGTGTTTTATAGTTTTCAGAGTACAGGTTTTTCACCTCTTTGGTTAATTTTATTCCTAGCTATTTTATTGCTGTTGGTGCAATTGTAAATGGGATTGTTTTCTTAATTTCACTTTCTGCTGCTTCATTATTAATGGATAGGAATGCAACAAATTTCTGTATATTGAGTTTGTATCTTGTGACTTTACTGAATTCATTTATCAGTTCTAGTGGCTTTTAGTGGGGTCTTTAGGGTTTTCTGTATATAGTGTCATGTCATCTGCAAATAGTGAGAGTTTTACTTCTTCCTTACCAGTTCGATGCCTTTTCTTTCTTTCTGTTGTCTAATTGCTCTCACTAGAACCTCTAGTACTATGTTGAATAAAACTGGTGAGAGTGGACATCCATCTCTTGTTCCTGACCTTAAGGGAAAAGCTCTTAGTTTCTCACCACTGAGTATGATGTTGGCTGCAGGTTTTACATATAAGGCATTTTATGTTGAGGTTTGTTCCCTCCAGACTTACTTTCCACAGGGTTTTTATCATGAACGGATATTGTACTTTCTCAAATGCTTTTCCTGCATCCATTGAAATGATCATATGGTTTTTATCCTTTCTTTTATTGACGTGACATATCACATTGATTTTGTGTTTTGCAAATACTGAGCTAAACTTGCATCCCAGGAATAGCCAAAGAAATCTTGAAAAATAAAAGCAAAACTGAAGGTATCACAATTTCAGATTTCAAATTATATTACAAAGCAGTAGTCATCAGAACAGTATGGTATTGGCATAAAAATAGACACACAGATCAGTGGAATAGAACAGGAAACCCAGAAATAAACCCATAATTATATGGTCAATTAATCTTCAACAAAAGAGGAATTAATATAAAATGGGAAACAGTCTCTTCAACAAATGGTGTTGGGGAAACTGGACTATTTTCTCTTACCATACACAAAAATTAATTCAAACTGAGTTAAAGACTTAAATTTGAGACCCGAAACCATAAAGATCCTTAAAGAGAGCACAAGTAGTAATCTCTCTGACGCTGGCCATAGCAACGTTTTTCTAGATATGTCTCCTGAGGCGAGGGAAATAAAAGCAGAAATAAACTATTGAGACTACATCAAAATCAAAAGCTTCTGCACAGTGAAGGAAATAATCAACAAAACTAAAAGGCAACCTACTAAATGGGAGAAGATATTTGCAAATGACATATCCAATAAAGGGTTAGTATCCAAAATATATAAAGAACTTATAAAACTCAACACCCAAAAAACAAATAATCCAATTAAAAAATGAGCAGAAGACATAAACAGACATTTCTCCAAAGAAAACATACAGATAGCCAACAGACATGTGAAAAGATGTTCCACGTCACTCATCATTAGGGTAATGCAAATCAAAACTACAGTGAGATACTACCTCACACCTGTCAGAATAGCTAAAATCAAAAACAGGTTGATGAGGATATGGAGAAAAGGGAACCCTCTTGCACTGTTGTGGGAATGCAAACTGGTACAGCCACTGTGGAAAACAGTAAGAAGCTTCCTCAAAGAGTTAAAAATAGAACTATCCTGCAATCCGGTAATCGCACTACTGGGTATTTACCTGCAAAATACAAAAACACTATTTTTATAGCAGCATTATTTACAGTAGCCAAGATATGCAAGCAACCCAAGTGTCCATCAATTGATGAATGGGTAAAGAAGAAGTGATGCATATATACAATGGAATATTATTCAGCCATAAAATGGAATGAAATCTTGCCATTGCAAAAACATGGATGGAGCTAGAGTGTATAATGTTTAGTGAAATAAGTCAGTCAGAGTAAAACAAATACCCTGTGCTCTCACTCATATGTGGAATTTAAGGAAAAAAACAAACAAAGAAGAAAGAGAGAGAGAAACCAAGAAACAGACTCTTAACTCTAGAGGACAAACTGAGGTTAGTAGGGGGGATGGGTGAAATAGGTGATGAGGATTAAGAGTATACTTCTCATGAAAATAAGTAAATTAAAGGAAGGAAGGAAGGAAGGAAGAAAGAAAAATAAAATGCAGGCTCTTGGACCCTGATCTAAGCCTACTAAATAAAAAATTTTGGGATGGGATCTAACGTCCAGCAGGGTGACTATAATTAACAATACTGTATTGTATACTTGAAACTTCCTATGAAAGTAGATCCTAAAAGTTCTGAGCATACATACACACAAAATGGTAATGCTATGTAATGATAGATGTGTTAACTAACCTTATCGTGCATTTTATAATATATACACAAATCATCACATTTTATATCTTAAACTTACATAATGTTATATGTCAAATATCTCAATAAAGCTGGTGGAAACATTTTAAAAATAAAATCACGTTCCTAAAAAAAAAAATTGTAGTATGGGAGGAGGGATTCAAGACTATATGTGTGTCTGATGAACTCTGGGCTGATCTGTATTTCTTCTAAAGTTAGAGAACAACTGAGAATCCAGGAATAAACAGGAGAAGGGAGGGAAGGGTGACAGGAATAGTGATAATTGCTACCTAACTTTGGATGAGGAAGAAACAGGTGTAGAGGAAAAGAGGGAGTGATCTGGGTGGCAGGGGTGCCCCTGGAGAATGCATTTCGTTGTTGCTCACACTGGTTTCATGTCTGAACAGACTGAAATCAAGCTAGAACTATGAGAACTGGTTGTGTAGAAATGCCCCACAGCCAGAGCATCAACTGATACAAATGGTTGTCTAGCTTTTTGTGTTCCGTGACATTCAAAACCAGAGAAGGAGGTCATGGCTATGTTTTATGAAAGAGAAAATGACCTTCCTCAAAGAACAGAGGGAAAACTGAAGTAAATGATGACCATTTAGGATTTCTGAAGATTTTTTAAAGAGTGGAAATAAACCCTTTGGTGAATAAAAATATATTCTTTTCATGCTTGGGGATTTTGTTCAAATTTTATTTATCCTCTTTTGGGGACCATCTGTTATTCTGGAAATTTTTTCTCATTTTTTTGTTTGTTTGTTTTGTTTTTTTAAGTAGATTCCACATAGGCATGGAGCCTAATGCGAGGCTTGAACTCACAACCTTGAGATCAAGACCTGAGCTGAGATCAAAAGTCAGATGTTTAACCAACTGAGCCACCCAGGTGCCTCTATTCTGGAGTGTATAGGCTAGATCATTTATGAGAATCCATGAAAAAAGACATACTTTATCAGCATGATTTCATACCATGACTATGTACTTCTATAGTGATTGTCTATGTAGGTTCTGTAACAATATTGCCTTTTTAGCACAAACACACATATATATAAAATAGGAAAAGAAGGGAAAATCTCACCCAGTGTCTTAACTTCAGACAAGTTCAACATCAAGCCTCAGGGAATCCAACTCATCTCTTGACAAGTCAAATGTCCCATGTGAAAGGACGCTGAACTGCCCAAGGCATTTGGTGAAATTCAAATCAATCTGCCCTTGACTTTAATGGAGAGGTGATCAGGTGTAGGAGCTGCTCTGGTTTAGAAGGCTCTTTCAAGAACCACAGACATGTGCGTGCACCCCAGCACAAGAATGGAAGTCCCTGCAACCTTAAAGGATTTCAAGGAGTAATGACAACATAATAGCAATACTTCTGGTTTTGTATAACTGGAAGAGTGAATTTCTAAAATTATGATAAGCAGGTTCCTGTGGCTGTGTAGCTCACATTCACATTTCATCTTAATGAAGAGGAGAATAGAAATTAAGGGGGAAAAGTAAGCACACTATTTCATTTCCCTTCTCCAAAGCTTCCTAAACAAATGAACAACTTTCTCATGGGGGATTTCCTTGACTGTTCCTTCTTTTCCACTTTGTTTTATTTTTTTGTAATATTTATGCCTTATTTTGCTTATTGTCTGTATCCACTTCACTGGAATCTATGCTCCGTGAAGGCATGGATTTCTGTCCACACTCTTCATAGCTATTGCCCCCATGCCTAGAGAGTTTCTGGCACTTAGTAGGTGCTCACTAAATACTTATTGAAAGAATGAATAAATTCTTGTTAGATTATTGCCTTCCCACATTCAGTGATAACTAGTATATTTTATGCAGTTTTGGCATTATGTCTTCCCTAAATATGTCGATAAAATATTTAGGGAGTTGAACCAAAGTGTAATGTTTACCAGGCTGCTTATTTCTGGCTTTAAGATGAGGTAATTTAGTCACTGAGAGCTGCAGCTCTGGAGTTGAACTATCTAGATTTGAATCCCAACTCTGCTGCTTACTAGCTGCAAAATCTCCAGGAAATTAATTCTCTGTCCCTCAATTTCCTCCTCTGTGAAATGAGATAATAATAAGGTAGCTCTGAGTATCAAATGTATCTAAATGGGGTCTTACACATAGTACTGAAGAATAACATTTATTGTGGTTGCTTTCCTGTGAGTATCCTGAATTCTTTCTTCCATCGATGATGTTTTCCATAGACCATGAACACACACTTACATTTGTATTCATGACTTAAATCTGAATTTCTTGGAATATGTAGCTGCATGACCCTTATGAACATCAGAAGGTAAAATTTGAGTACAGGAAAACAGGAAGGTCACTATTTGGACAATGAAGCCAGGTCACAACAACACCAATGAAATAATAACTATTATTTGTTAGTATTTTAAATCTATCTATTCACCCTTCTACCTATGTACCCATCCATCCATCTATCTACCTATCCTACTGTAATCGTATGGCTTTATCTCTTAAGAAGTTATTTATGGATGTTTCTCATTTGAAAGAATAAACCACCAAACACACATATAGCAATTACCTTATGCCAGGTACCATTCTAAGCACTTAGAGAAGATTTCCCATTTGCCAGTGTAAACACCCATGTATTTGCTCACTACTTGAGAAATTCTTTCTAAAAATTTCAAACTCAGAACACACTTTCATGTATAGTTAATATTATTCTTGTTTGTTCTGATTGAGTCATCTAGGTTTTACATGAATATATTCCTGCCTTCTGGAGTTAATAGTGGAGGTCCATCACCATGGTCCTCAGTATTAATTAAATAATAATAATAATATGTAAACACAACCCAACATCTCTGAGGATTTTTAAGGGACTCACAATTTTCCATAAGGTTCCTAGCTGCCTGCTTCTCCACAAGTACCTCCTCCTAACATCCCTCTCAATGTGAATAAGCCCCATTCTCTCTAAAGGGCTCCACCTGGGACCTTCATCTCTCTTCTTTCATGCCCCCTGGAGCACTAATTCGACGAAGCTGTTATGTGTAGCTGACTTTTACTGATTTTTTGAGGGAGGAATGGCATGGTGGAAGATGGGGTGAAAAGAACAGGATAACAGTAATTTCAACACAGAACACAAAATAACCTTTGACAATTTCCAACATCACTAATCCTGGCATTTATGACCATTTCCCACCACTGACAATTTCTCACTGTCTGTTTCCTGCCATATCTTGAGGTTTCTTTCTTCCACAACCACTTTTGCTTTCTTTTCTCTCTGTTTTCCAGGCCCTTTATTCATCTACTCACTCTTATCTTCAAGGTTTCCTCCGAAATATAAATATATTCTTACTCCCCACCTCACCCCAGGCAATGACAAGGGGGGGGCTTTCTTAACCAAGATAATCATCTCATTATGATCTTTTCCTTAAAAGAACCATCTACCCCAGGATTGAATTATGATATTCCTTATAGCAGTTCCAGAATTTCTAGGTAGAAGGGGCTTTGTAGGGATAGTCTAATAGAAAGGAAATTAAGAAAACTTATCTTGAAATTATACTTGCATAGCAAACAAACTTTTTAACTTAATTGTGCAGCAAAGTCCTGGCAGAAATCAAAATTCCATTTAATGGGTTTTAAGTAAAGAGAGTTTAATTAAAGGAGTGTCTCCAGAAGTGTGGGCAGGTTAGAGAAACCAAAAATGAACACTGAGGCACCCAAGGACAGCGACAGTGGGAAGCCATTACACACCTAGGCCTGAAGGAGCAAGGGAAGGAAATAGTCTCTGAGCCTGGTGATGGCTGGAGCTGTGGAAGATCCAGGAGGAGCTGTTATCGTAGGGGTATTAGGCACCAAAGCAGGAAGGGAGTGGGAGAGGAAATACCCTGATCTCCCATTCCTCTTGCTCTCCAGATGCTTCTCATGGCCTGAACCCAGCTAGAAGCCAGATGGCAGGGGAGCCCTGCTGAGGTCGTTTGCCAGATTCCTTATCCATGGGCCAGAACAAATGGGGTGGGGTTGGGTGATGAAGAATAACCAGAACCGATTATGTATTTATTTGGGAGTAACTTTGAAAGCAGAAACTGAGGAAGATTAAGGATGGCTCAACCACTGCTGGCCACTTCCTAAAAAACAGAGAGGGAGAGAAAGAAGCAAACTATAAGACTCTGAAATATAGAGAACAAACCGAGTGTTGCTAGAGGCGCGGTGGGTGGGGGGATGGGCTAAATGGGTGACGAGCATTAAGGAGGGTATTGTGATGAGCACTGGTGTTATATGTAAGTGATGAATCACTAAATTCTATACCTGAAACCAATTTTACCATATATGTTAACTAAATAGAATTTAAATTAAAATTTGAAATAATAAGTAAATAAACAAACAAACAAATAAATAAAAGGCAGAAGCAAATGCAGTTAAGCTTTGTTTCACATAGAAATTTTCCCCTCCTCATACACTTGAAGGCTGTTGGGGAGACAGGTTAGACCTTCCCTCCTTCCCTACTTTTGGGAAAAGCTCTGAGTTATAGGCAGGACAAGGGGCAAAGGAAGTATTCAAGCTGTGTTCACCTTGTCTTATCACCAAGATTCCTACGTCCTTTCTACTACAGGTTAGCCTGAAACACTCTGTATTGTAAGAAATAGAAAAGCAATATTTGAAGCATAAAACTAACCTGCAACAACCAATCCAGAAGTCAGGCTAAGCACCTGGAGAAGCCAACACAACTGAGGATGTACACTTTTGAACTCTAAATTCTTTTTTATTGCTTCTAAACTCAAGCTCTCAACCAACCATGAGAAGAGTTTACATTACTCTTTGAAATCAGTGAGGCAAAAGCAAATTACTAAAATAGGTAGAGAATGGATACAGGATTGATTCTTTTCTCAGGGCTGAATATTAATATGAAGGATGTCTTTTTTTTCTTCGCAGAGAATAGATGCTGCAATATAAACCCCTAGGTGCTTCCAGCCAACTTGGTTGCCTGCCTGGCCCTCCTTTATCTGGTTGTGTCTGCAATCGCCAAGGGAGTGGTGGAAGAATTTCTGGAAGACACTTAGGTTCAACTGAATTCCTTAGATGGGTCAGTGACTACCCTAACTCCGGGAGCAATCATAGCATGCAGATATGGCTCTGGCCTGCACATACCTGGGGTCTACTATGGTGTCAAAGAGAGTGTCATGAAATTTCTAACAGGAAAATACTGTCTTCTGTAAAGTTAGCTCTGACATGACTTGAGGAATAAAAGAGAGAAGTATCCTTGGACATACATGTTGCCCAAGCCTCTCCTTTATGATTTTGGTGTCCAGGATGGCCCATAAAAGAGGTGCTGAGCTGAGTGCTTTACTTTAATCCCCTCAAAATAAATTGAGGAGGTGCATGTTAAAATATCCCTATTTTGCAGAGAAAGCAGGTTTAAGGAAATCACTGGTTTGCTCAAAGACACATAACTTGTACATGGTAGAGCCTATATTAAACCCCAGTTCCGTCTATGTTCAATGCTTTGCTTCTAACAATGACACCACACTGAATGAATATGTCAGGGAGTTTGGAGGGAAGGTAGTGAGATGGTATTTCATATGGATGGTTAAAATTGTTTCCAGAATTATGGATCTACAATATTGCTATTTATAAGAAATATATATTTGATCATTCAGATGACCAAAATTTATTGCTCACATGTATTTAGTCTTCATCCACAGGTCCTGGCTCACAGCTTCCAAAACGCTTATAATTTCCTCTAAGTATCAAAAGTGATAAAGATGTCTTTCGTCATTTTAATGAGGTGACTTTTCAAAACCATCTAAGTATGGGGCTGTTACCAGGAGAACCAACCATGTGAATAGAGGGTTGGAACTTTCAGTCCCACCCTCTGACCTCTGGGGACCGGAATGAGGTTGGAGGTTGGATCAATCCCCAATGGTTAACGGTGTAATCAATCATGCCTATGTAATATAACCTCCATAAAAGCCAAAAGGTCAAGGTTCAGAGACCTTCCATTTTAGTGAACATTTGGATGTGCTAGGAGAGTGGCTGACCAGAGAGAGCATGGAAGCTCCAAGCCCTTTCCCCATACCTCAGCCTATCCATCTCTTCTGTTTCTGAGTTATATCCTTTTATACAGTAAACTGATAACCTAGTAAATAAAACATTTCTCTGAGTTCTGTGAACTGCTCTAGCAAATTAGTCAAACCTAAGGAGGAGGTCTTGGAAACCTCTGATTATATAGCCAATCAGTCAGAAGTACAAGTTACAATCTGGACTTGTGACTAGCATCTGAAGTGGGTGGAGGATTAGAGGGGAGTCTTGTAGGACTGAATCCTTAACCTGTGGAATCTGATGCTATCTTTTGGTAGATAACCATCCAGTTGAGTTGAATTCTTAGACACTCTGCTGAAATCCAAGAATTTCTTGGTGTTGTATGGGAAGTTGATCTCTCCCACCTAATACACATGTTGGAATTGGGTCCAGGAACCCCCAAATTATATAAGAATAAATTTAATTAGCCAGTACTCTCGGTTGGAAGTAACAGAAACTGGTTGAAACCAGCTTAAGCCAGGAAAAAAAAATGGTTTATTTAACCTGAAAGCCTAAGGGTTGATAACTTCCAGAATAGAACCGTGTACCTAAAATGAAGATATCATTTTCTACATTATTAATTTACTAATTTTGCTTTTTTTGGTATTGGTTTTAATTTGTAGGCTGGCTGTGTCTACATAATGGAGAAGATGAGTCCTGACAGCACCAGATTTACACAGTCCTTCTAGTTCATGACCTCAGATGAGTAAATAACCCTCTTTCCTTAATCATCCATATCAATCCTTGAAAAACTTTGTGTTCCCTTGAATCACTTGCCTGTCCTTGGACCAATTACTGTGTTTGAGGAAGAGTATGATACTTTTGTTGGCCAGCCTGAGTCATAGGTTCACTCCTAGTAGGACTGGTGAGGCCATGCGTTCCATAGCTCTGTTTCTAAAAGAAACACTTTCCCAAACTGGAGTCTAGGCAGACAAGGAAAGGTAAGAAAATAAATATGGACACAAAAATTACTAACTTACTAAATCAACAGGGCAGTCTTTAGCTGTGCGTGGCTGAACGAAAGATGTGAGCAACCCACGCATATGAGAACACAATTCTTGCCACCTCACTGGGCAAGAGATACAATGTGTTAAAAATAGCTCCCTTGAAAAGACTACACTGCTTGAACAAAAAGAGATGTTTTCCTTATTCTTAAAATGTAAACCTATACTACTGGAATAATGATAACTTTCATCCCTGAAACATCTTTTTTTCCTTGAAGAAAATAAAGAAACTCCATAGACATTAACTCACCTCATTATTCTGAAAATAAAATTCAGTTTAGGAGTAAGAGCTATTATAATTATTTTATTGGGGGGGAGTGGAAGAGAAAATGTCTTTATCCAAAGTCAATGCCTGGTAGACTGAATATAGGCAACCTTTAATTTAGAAACTCTCCTGACATAATAGGAGCTGGGTGCCTATTTCTGGATTCTCTCAAGGTCAGCATCCCCCCAGAGCTGTGCTTTTGGAAGACCATCTTAGCTTTCACTGTTTGAATTATTCTCTCCAGCCTCCTTATGACTGGTCAGTGCTCAAGGGGTCTTGAACTGAGAAAGAGCTTGAGGTTAGTGCTACAGATGAACTAGCCCAGGGAATCCTTTCCCCTCTCCATCCCATTCCTCTGCTTCCTCCAACCACCTGAAACACTAACTTCTAGACTCTGATCAACCAGCATCTCTTTTGTGCATTATTGAATCACAGAACTTTTCTTATTTTGTTGTCCTATTTGTTTAATGCACATCCTTCCCCATTTTTTCCCAGCCCCCATCACTGACAAGATGATGAAGCTCATGTTAATTCATTTTTGTATCTACAGCAGTTTTTACATGGCCTGACATATAGTAGGTACTAAGTAAATGTTGGCTGAATGGGTGAGAACTTTACCATTATTTGTAAAGTAGTGGCTCTCTGGTTTGTTAAGAGACAGAATAGAGTTCAGGGAAATTTTTTGCAGAACTCAAAGTATTATAGATATCCTAAACTTAATTAAATAGCTAAATAGATAATTTTATACTAAATTGAGTTTCATACTTGATTTCATTGTGGAAAAAGTAGCAACAATATCAAAGGTTTAAGGAAAGCAGTAAGATGTATAGCTTAAGATGAGCATTAGAGGCCAACAAACCTAGGTTCTGGTATTGCCTGTTCTGGTTGTTATTGCTTCATAATGAATTACCCCAACACTAACATAACAACCTAGTAGTTCTCACGTGAAATCTCTCATGCATTTGTAGTCAAATATGGGGCTGTAGGCACCTGAAAGCTTGCCTCTGCTAGAAATTTAAATGGCTTACTTAATGACTGACAGTTGATGCTGAACTGATGACCAGAGTGTCTGTCTATGGCTTCTCTAGCTGGAAGGTCTCAGGATGGTCAGATTTCTTACCTGCCAGTTGGCTTCTACCAGAACAAGCATCACAACAGAGCCAGGTGGAAGCTGCATGACCTTTTCTGACCTAGCCTCAGAAATCGCACAGTGTAACTACTGGATTCTGTTGGTTATAAGTGAGTCACTAAGGCTGGCCTAGTTTCAAGGGAATGAGACATAGACTCTGAATGAGAGAAATGTAAAAGACTTTGTGGACATGTATAAATCTACCACACTAGCTCTACAACCTAGTATTTGAACAGTGTGGGAAAATTGGTCACTTTTGTTTTTCTCTCTATGTAATAGAGATCCTTGTGAAGATCAAATAAGTCGATGTATATAAAACACTTAGCTCACAGTAAGCTCTCAGATGTTCTTTTATTATTGAGAGAAAATATATGAGGAAAACCCTTTAAACCAAGAAAATATCTAATAATTGCATTACCCTGAAAATTAGGGAAAGACCATTAGTCTTTTGTATTTTTCTGTAAAAATTCCTTGTGGGATACCAGTGTCCAATTTTAACATAATTTTAAAAGCATGAAATTCTAACAATATTTTTGTACATCTAATCTTCCAGGTTCTGATCAGCTGACCTAAAAGTGAACTTTTGAAACCCAATTCATTTGTACTTGCAAAATGGTTTCCATATGTGTGCATGTATATCCATTTATTATACTAGTAATACATAACCTTACTATTCCACCAAAGAGATGAAAGAAAAAAGTTTACCAGAAAAAATCTGTTAGCCTTTGACTGATATGACTTTGCATTATGCTAAAAAATACCAGAAGAGAGACAGATGGTTGATCTTCATTAAACATAAAAGCAAGAACTTTAAAGACTATCAAAGCTTTTGCTGAAATATCACGTTGATTCAATAGCTAGAACCACAATTAGTATAGAATAGGAAAATCATGGATGAAGACAATCATCCTTGTAATCAATCTTTTATAAATTCCCTGTGGGTAATTAATTTCATATAATACGATCCAGTGTTGTAAATTCCTCCCTGTTATTTCACTTCCCCCAAGCCCAGAAATACTTGAAATTCAGTACAAGAACTCTTGCCACAGAATTATATTAAAAGATTTAATTAACAGGAAATTCTGCATAGCATATCTATCAACTACAAGGGGATTATTCTCTATAGAGATCCCATGGATTCTAGAGCAACCTCTGCTTGTAGAGCCCATTTGCCTCAATGACAATCTCTGACACATTGTTTGTCATCCAGAAAAGCTGTGGCAAGACGTTGGTTTGCAATTACTTTTATATTCAACTTCCCAGGGCTTTCTGGAACTCTTCATGCAATGAATCTTGAAAGCAACTGAGAATTTCCTCCTGGCTCTTGGCCTGTGGAATCATCATCTCTCCTCTCTAGAAGCCCTCACTCCATTTTTCTGGCTGTTATCTATTAACTCAACACCTTCTGGGAAGCCACTGAACAAGAGAAACAGTTGCCTGCAGAACCTGGAGAGATATGAAAACTCTCTTTGCTGTTGCTAAAGGAAAGGGAACTTGGACCCTTTGCTAATGTTCACCATCTTGTGTCTGTGATAACTCTCTTATCTTGGGCAGAATAATGTCCTCTCTGCACTGGGTCTTCCAATGGCCTTACTGCCTTTCTCATTCTTCCAATGCTTCCTTAAAATACATCCCTTCACAACAGTCTCATTTTGGGAGATATACTGGGGCATGCACAAATGGGAGAGGAAAAACCAGCTCCAATAATAATAACTTGACATCAGTAAAGAAAGGAAGTAATACAATCAGCCAATATTGAATATTAATGAGCCATAAATGAAATTGACCAACAACCAAAATCTATTTTCAGCTCTCCTGAAGGATTACTGTCTTTGTTTGCTGTTTTCCTTAAATCCTCAAGTACTGTTTTTTTTTTCTTTTCCTTTGTCTTTTCAAGGCTGCTTTGCTTCACTGACCTAATATTCCCTTTGTTGACTGAGAAGGCTCTCAATGATTTGGTGGACAGACACTCTTTCTTCATTTCCCCCTTCCCATACAAAACATTTCATTCAATAGGACATTTCCTTCATCAGACTTAGTTTTCTTATTCGATGATATCCTTACAGATATGCATGTGTGTATGTGTATATGTGTGTGTGTTTGTGTCCTCATAATCTATATGAATTAAAGAATTAGATATTATTTCAGTAAGGCAGTATGTTAATAGAATTGTTTTATTTGATAAGTTCAAGACTACTTATTATTTGGAAAGTTATTAGATGAAGATTTGAGACAATGAATATAACAACACATAGGATAGGTAGATCATAAATTGATCATGGATACTGGTGACTTTAGAGAAAGGTTCTGCAAAGAGATAGGAACTGTTGTACCCCATGTGGAATACTGCAAAAGGACAGCTGAACAGAAATAGACCTTAGAAATCATAGAAGAAAAGTGTTCATATTGTATCTCAGTTAGCTAGTGTTTCAAGTTTATTTGCTTATTTTTCATTTTTAATTGTGGTAAAAACATGTAAGATAAAATTTACCATCTTAACCATTTCTAACTGTACAGTTCAGGAGTGTTAAGTATAGTCACATTGTTCTGCAACAGATTTTCAGAATTTTTTCCTCCTACAGAACTGAAACTCTCTACTTATTAAACACTCCTTATTTCCTCTTTTCCCAAGTCCCTGGTAACCGTAATTCTACTTTCTGTTTCTATGAATTTGACTACTCTAGATACTCATATTAGTGTAATCATATAGTATTTGTCATTTTGTGACTGGCTTAATTCACTTAGACAATGTCCTCAAGATTCATCCATTCTGTAGCATGTGACAAGATTTCTTTCCTTTTTAAGGCTAAATAATATTCCATTGTATGCATATACCACATTGATGGACCTTTGGTTTGCTTTTACTTCTTGACTATTCTGACTAGTGCTCCACATAGGCATGGGTGTACAAATATCTCTTTTTGACCCTGCTTTCAATTCTTTTGGATTTTTTTTTTTATATATTGCTGGATCATATGGTAGTTCTATGTTTTGAGGAATCACCCTACTGTTTTGCCATAGCAACTACACCATTTTATTTTTTGTTTTTTTTGTTTTTTTTCTTCCAAGATTTTCTTTAAATTCAAGTTAGTTAACATATAGTGTAGTATTGGTTTCAGGAGTAGAATTTAGTGGTTCATCACTTACAGAAAACATCCAGTGCTCATCACAACACATGCCCTCCTTAATAACCATCACCCATTTAACCCATCCCCCCTCCCTCCTCCCCTCCAGCAACCCTCACTTTGTTCTCCATAGTTAAGAGTCTCTTATGGTTTGCTTCCCTCTCTGGTTTTATCTTATTTTTCTTTCCCTTCCCCTATGTTCATCAGTTTGTTTCTTAAATTCCACACATTAGTGAAATCATATGGTATTTGTCTTTCTCTTACTGACTTATTTCACTTAGCATAATACACTCTAGTTCCAACCACATCATTGCAAATGGCAAGATTTCTTTTTTTAATGGCTGAGTAATATTCCATCTATATATAAACCACATCTTCTTTATCCATTCATCAGTTGATGAACATTTGGGCTCTTTCCATAATTTGGCTATTGCTGATAGTGCTGCTATAAACATTGGGGTTCATGTGCCCCTTTGAATCAGTATTTTTGTATCGTTTGGGTAAATACCTAGTAGTGCAATTGCTGGAGGAATTCAATTTTTATAGGGAAGTTATGTTTTTAGCTTTTTGAGGAACCTCCATACTGTTTTCCAGAGTGGCTGCGCCAGTTTCATTCCCACCAACGGTGTAAGAGGGTTCCCCTTTCTCCACATCCTCACCAACATCTGTTGTTTACTGAGTTGTTAATTTTAGCTGTTCTGACAGGTATGGGGTAGTATCTCATTGTGGTTTTGATTTGTATTTCCCTGATGATGAGTGATGTTGAGCATCTTTTCATGTGTCTGTTAGCCATTTGTATGTCTTCTTTGGAGAAATGTCTGTTCATGTCTTCTGACCATTTCTTAACTGGATTATTTATTTTGGGGGTGAGTTTGATAAGTTTTTATAGATTTGGGATACTACCCCTTTATCCTATAATGTCATTTGCAAATATCTTCTCCCATTCCATAGACTGCCTTTTAGTTTTGCTGATTGTTTCCTTCACTGTGCAGAGCTTTTTATCTTGTTGAAGTCCCAGTAGTTCACTTTTGCTTTTGTTTCCCTTACCTCTGGAGACATGTCTAGTAAGAAGTTGCTATAACCAAGGTCAAAGAGGTTTGCTGACTCTGTTCTCCTTGAAGGGAGACATATTTGTCACTGTCTCATATTTAGGTTTCATCCACTTTGAATTTATTTTTGTGTATGGCGTAAGAAGGTGGTCCAGTTTCATTCTTCTGCATGTCACTATGCAGTTATCACAATACCATTTGTTGAAGAGACTCTTTTTTTCATTAGATATTCCTTTCTGCTTTGTTGAAGATTAGTTAGCCATACAGTTGTGGATCCATTTCTGGGTCCTCTATTCTGTTCCATTGATCTATGTATCTGTTTTTGTGCCAGTACCATCCTGTCTTAATGATTACAACTTTGTAATACAGCTTGAAGTCCGGAATTGTGATGCCTCCAGCTTTGGTTTCCTTTTTCAACATTACTTTAGCTCTTTGGGCTCTTTTCTGGTTCCATACAAGTTTTAGAATTAGTTGTTCTAGCTCTGTGAAAACTACTGGGGGTTTTTTAATAGGGATTGCATTCAATGTGTACATGGCTTCGGGTAGTATAGACATTTTAACAATATTTGTTTTTCCAATCCACAACCATGGAATGTTTTTCCTTTCTTTGTGTCTAATTCAATTGCTTTCATAAGTATTCTATAGTTTTCAGAGTACAGATCTTTTACTTCTTTGGTTAGGTTTATTGCTAGGTATCTTAATTGGTTTTGGTGCAATTGTAAATGGGATTGGTTCCTTGATTTCTCTTTCTGCTGCTTTGTTATTGGTATATAGAGATGCAACAGATTTCTGTATGTTGATTTTATATCCTATGACTTTGCTGAATTCATGTATCAGTTCTAGCAATTTTTTGTGGAATCTTTGGGTTTTCTACATAGAATATCATGTCATCTGTGAAGAGTGGAAGTTTCACTTCTTCTTTGTCAATTTGTATGCCTTTTGTTGTTGTCTGATTGCTGAGGTTAGGACTTCCAATACTACGCCGAACAACAGTAGTGAGAGTGGACCTCCCTGTCGTGTTCCTGACCTTAGGGGAAAAGCTCTGAGTTTTTCCCCATTAAGGATGATATTAGCTGCGGGTCTTTTATATGACCTTTATGATGTTGAGCTATGTTTCCTCTATCCCTACTTTCTTGAAGGTTTTTATCAAGAAATGATGCTGTATTTTGTGAAATGTTTTTTTCTGCATCTATTGAGAGGATCATATGGTTTTTATCTTTTCTTTTACTAATGTGGTGTATCATATTGATTGATTCGGAGATATTGAACCACTCCTGTAGCTTAGGAATAAGTCCCACTTGATCCTGGTGAATAATCCTTTTAATGTACTGTTGGATTCGATTAGCTAGCATCTTTTTGAGAATTTTTGCATCCATGTTCATCAGGGATATTGGTCTGTAATTTTCCTTTTTAGTGGGGTCTTTGTTTGGTTTTAGAATCAAGGTAATGAATATTAGCCTCATAGAATGAGTTTAAAAGTTTTCCTTCCATTTATTTTTCATGGAACAGCTTCAGAAAAATAGGCATCCCCTGGGAAGCTATCCAGCCCTGGACTCTTGTTTGTTGGGAGATTTTTGATTACTGATTCAATTTCTTTGCTGGTTATGGGAATGTTCAAATTTTCTATTTCCTCTTGTTTCAGTTTTAGTAGTTTATATGTTTCTAGGAATTTATCCACTTCTTCCAGATTGCCCAATTTGTTGGCATATAATTGCTCATAATCTTCTCTTATAATTGTTTATATTTCTTTGGTGTTGGTTTTGATCTCTCCTCTTTCATTCATGATTTTATTTATTTGGGACCTCTTTCTTTTCTTTTTGATAAGTCTTGCCAGGGATTTATCAGTTTTGCTAATTCATTCAAAGGACATGCTCCTAGTTCTGTTCTTTTTTTATTATTATTATTTCTATATCATTTATTTCTGTTCTAATCCAAATGATTTCTCTTCTTCTGCTAGGTTAAGGCTTTATTTGCTGTTCCTTTTCCAGCTCCTTTAGGTGTAAGGTTAAGTTGTATATTTGAGACTTTTCTTGCTTCCTGAGGAAGGCCTGCATTGCTATATACTTACCTCTTATGACCACCTTTGTAGCATCCCAAAGGTTTTGGACTGTCATGTTTTCATTTTCATTTGCTTCCATGTATTTTTTAATTTCTTCTTTAATATCTTTCTTTTTTTTTAAGATTTTACTTATTTATTTGACACAGAGAGAGAGAGAGTACAAGCAGGAGGAGCAGCAGAGGGAGAGCAAGAGAAGCAGTCTCCCCACTGCATAGGGAACTCAATGTGGGGCTCGATCCCAGGACCCTGGGATCATGACCTAAGCCAAAAGGAGATGGTTAACCAACTGAGTCATCTAGGCTCTTCTTTAATTTCCTGATTAACCTCTTCTTTAATTTTCTGATTAACCCATTCATTTTTTAGTCAGATGTTCTTTAACCTTCATGTATTTGTGGACTTTCCAAATGTTTTCTTGTGGTTCACTTCAAGTTCATAGCACCGTGGTCTGAAAATATTCATAGTATATCAATTTTTTGTGCTGGTTGAGGCCTGATTTGTGACTCAGTGTGTGATCTATTTTGGAGAATGTTCCATGTGCATGTGAAAAGAATGTGTATTTTGCTGCTTTAGGATGAAATGCTCTGAATGTATCTGTTAAGTCCATCTGGTCCAGTGTGTCATTCAAAGACGTTGTTTCCTTGTCGATCTTCTACTTAGATGATCTGTTCAGTACTGCGAGTGAGGTGTTAAAGTCCCCTACTAATTCTGTATTAATATTAACGAGTTTCTTTCTTTAAGTTTGTTATTAATTGATTTATATATTTGTCTGCTCCCAGGTTGAGGGCATAAATATTTACAATTGTTAGATCAACTTGTTGGATAGACCCCTTTGTTATGATATAGTGCCCTTCTTCATCTCTTATTAGTCTTTGGTTCAAAATTTAGTTTGTCTGATATGAGTCTGGCTATCCTAGCTTTCTTTTGATGTCCATTAGCATGATAGATGGTTCTTCACTTTCAATCTGGATGTGTTTGGGGGTCTAAAATGAGTGTTTTGTAAGCAACATATTGATGGGTCTTATTTTTTTTATCCATTCTGATACGCTATGTCTTTTGATTGGACCATTGAGTCCATTTACATTCAGAGTAATTATTGAAAGATATGAATTTAGGGGCACCTAGGTGGCTCAGCTGGTTAAGCATCTGCCTTCTGCTAAGTCATGATCCCGGGGTCCTGGGATCTAGTCCCAAATCAGGCTCCTTGCTCAACGGAGAGCCTGCTTCTCCCTCTCCCCACCCCCTGTTTGTGCTCTCTCTCGTTCTCTCTCTTTTTCTCAAATAAAGTCTTAAAAAATAAAAAAGAAAGATATGAATTTAGTGCCGTTGTATTACTTATAAAGTCATTATTCCTGTAGGTTGTCTCTGTTCCTTTCTAGTGTTTGTTGTTTTTGTTCTCTTTCCTACTCAAAGGGTCCCCTTTAATATTTCTTGCAGAGCTGGTTTACTGTTCGTGAACTCCTTTATTTTTTGCTTGTCTTAGAAACTCTTTGTCTCTCTCCTTCTATTCTGAATGACAGTCTTGCTGGATTTAGTATTCTTGGCTGGATATTTTTCCCATTTAGCACATTGAATATATCATACCACTTTTTTCTGGCTTGCCAAGTTTCCGTGGGTAGGTCTGCTGCTAACCCTATGTGCCTATCCTTGTAGGTTAAGGACCTTTTGTCCCTAGCTGCTTTCTGAATTCTCTCTTTGTATTTTGCATGTTTCACTATGACATGTCTTGGTGTCAACCTGTTTTTGTTAATTTTGAGGGGAGTTTTCTGTGCCTCTTAGTTTTGAATGCCTGTTTCCTTTCCCAGATTAGGGAAGTTCTCAGCTATAATTTGTTCAAATAAACCTTATATCCCCTTTTCCCACTCTTCTTCTGGGACTCCTGTGATACAGATATTATTTTACTTTGTGGAATCACCGGGTTCCCTAAGTCCATATTTGTGATCTGGTAGTTTTCCGTCTATCTTCTTTCCAGTTTCATTATTTTCCATAATTTTATCCTCTTTATCATCTAGTTGTTCCTCTGCTTCTTCCATCCTCATTGTGATTACATCCAATCAGTTTTGCATCTGTTATAGCATTTTTTTATTTCAGCCTGAGTAGTTTTTAGGTCTTTTATCTTTGCAGCAAGTGTTTCTCTGATGTCTTCTCGGGTTCATTCAAGCTCAGTTAGTGTTCTCGTGACTGTTGTCATAAATTCTGGTTCAGATATTGCTTATATCTCTTTTTTTTCCGAAATACTTTTATTTTTTCAGTGTTACAAGATTCATTGTTCATGTACCACACCCAGTGCTCCATGCAATACGTGCCCTCCTCAATACCCACCACGAGGCTCACCCAACCCCCTACCCTCACCCCTCCAAAACCCTCAGTCTGTTGCTCAGAGTTCACAGTCTCTCATGGTTCATCATCCCTCCAACATTGTGAGAGGGAAGGGAGGGGTGAATTGGAGGAAATCGGAGGGGCTTATATCTCTTTTGAACAAATCCCTGGCTGTGATTTGTTTTTGATCTTTCTTTTGGAGAGCATTCCTCTGTCTTATCATTATATCTAGGTTTCTGTCTTTTGCGTGTTATGAAAGCTTGTTGTATTTCCTGCTCCTGAAAGTAATACTAAAGTAAGAAGGGATCATACATTGTCCAGGGCCTGGCACTTCAGGAAGTGTTTCTGGTGTATGCTGGCAGTTACACCATCTTAAAATATCACCAACAGTGCACAGTGTTCCAATCTCTCCTTATCCTCACCAACACTGATTGTTTTGTTTTTTCAATAGTTGGCATCTAAATAGGTCTGCGGTGATACCTCATTGTGGTTTTGATTTGCATTTCTCTAATGATTAGTGATGTTGAACATCTTTTCATATGTGTGTTCACCATTTTTATATTATCTTTGTAGAAAGGCCCATTCAACTCTTTTGCTTGTTTTTGAATTGAAGTTGTTGTTTGTTGTTGTTCTTTATACTTGTAAGCGTTCTCTATGTATTCTAGTTACTGTTCTCTTATCAGATGTCTGATTTGCAAAGATTTTCTCCCATTCTGTAGCTTGCCTTTTCACTCTGCTGTTTGTGTCCTTTAATACACAGATTCAAAGTCCCATTTGCCTATTTTTGCTTCTGCTGCCTGTGCTTTTGGTATATCTAAGAAATTATTGCCAAATACATTGTCGTGAAGCTTTTCTCTTATATTTTCTTCTAAGAGTGTTATGGTCTTAGGTCTTACATTTAGATCTTCAATCCATTTTGAAAATTTTTGTATATGGTATAAGATAAAGGTCCAGTTTCATTCTTTTTCATATGGATATCCAGTTTTCTCATCACCATTTGTTGAAGAGACTGTTTCCCATTAAGTGTCCTTGATAGCTTTGTCAAAGATCATTTGATTATAGATGTGAGAGTTTATTTCTGTACTCTAGTTTATTTCTGAATGAACTCAAATCTACCACAATTAGGCAACTCTTTGTATATAGATAAAATGCACAGCTTCTTGTATCAGTCTGGATGATTGTAAGTACCCAGCATTTATTAACTGTATGATGTTAGATAATTTACCTTTCTGTGCCTCACTTTATTTGTAAAATAGGAATAATGATACTACCTCCTACAGAATGGAATTGTGAAAATTAAATAAATAAAACTTGTTAGAAAAGGCCTGATACATAGAAAGTACTGAAAAAACTTAGCTGTTATTATTGCCTAATTTGCCTTTCTTATAATTTTACTAGGCCACATCCAATACAATTATAGCTTCCTAAAGATCTTCAGATCATAGCAATTCCCTCAATTCTAGATATCAACACATTCATACCTACTGTGCACTCTCCATTGGTGTTCCAACACCAGGGGTTTATTTTTTTTTTTTATCTTAACCTCATAAAACCACTTTGCTTGTGCCCTTCTATGCATCCCACACTTTCCCTGGATATAGGAAATAAAGAAAGATCAATATTGGAGAACTATAAAAGAAGGTAAAGGTCTCTGTAGTTTCTCAAAGTTGGTATTCAGTATATATTGATCCATGAACCTGAAATAGGTTTGAGAAAGATCAGAGACTTCCCCCATTTTTTTGTAGTCTATTGTGAAGTGACTAAGGTCAGATGGAGAATGTGAAGGGGTAGAGGAAAACGAAAGTTTTGTAGGACAGCTTCATTTGAAATTGACAGAGGTCTACCACGAAAATGTTCCTGGTTTTTAGAAAGCTGCTCTGCCTAATTCCTTACCTGACTGATACTACTGCTTAAATAAGGCTAGAACAAGCTTACATTAAATTAAAAGGAATATATCCAAAAACTATGTTGTATACCTAAAACTAATGTAACATCATGTGTCAACTATACTAAATAACACCCAAAATATGAGTGTATGAACTATACTAGCAGCAGAACAAGTCAGAGCAAGTAAAATCATAGTAAATTTAAGAAAAATTGTATAAATCTAAGCAAAAGTAAGCATTAACGTTTTTGCCATGCAATGTGGCTTGGTGCAGCTGGGCTTAGCCATATCTCTATACTTAACAGTCTTTTTCAGATGAATTCTTTCTGTTAGAACTTACGTTCTTTTCATTACCTTTTGATCTCATTCCCTTTCCATAATAAAAGACCTCTGGAAAATCAGAAGTATAAATGTTGTTTATAAAGGTTTTTCTTGTACCAATATTAAT